>JAQFVV010000058.1:6120609-6650496 GCA_028023455.1 Epiperipatus broadwayi
TTTATATTTATCCCTTTTATTTATTTGTTATTATTAATGTCCTTTAATAATAATTGTTTATATCTGATATTTAATTTTACTTTAGATTTTTAAATGTGTTAATTATCTTTATTGAAATATGGCACATAATTATATTAATAATTTGTCATTTAAACCATTTATAAAGTATTTATATATTTGTTTATGGTTGCAATACTGTAATTGGCTTTATCCTTTAATTTTATCAACTTAGGTAAATAAATGAATTGGATTGAATTGAATTGAATTAAATTATTATTATTATTATTATTATTATTATTATTATTATTATTGTAGTAATAATAATTACTTCAATTTAGATTATAATCAATTTTGTTATGTTATTAAATTTAAATGTCATATTGATTAGTTTAACATGATTTTGTTTATATATATATGTTAAATAGTTCTTATTATTATTATTATTATTTTTGTTACTAGCTTTATATTTTATCCCTTTTATTTATTTGTTATTATTAATGGTTTAGTTAATATTTGTTTATATGCTGATATTTAATTTTACTTCTAGATTTTTAAATGTGTTAATTATCTTTTATTGAAATATTACACATAATTATATTAATAATTTGTCATTTAAACTCATTTATGTATTTATATAATTTGTTATGGTGCAATACTGTAATTGGCTTTATAACTTTAGTTTATGTAAGGTAAATGAAATCGAATTGAATTGAATTGAATTGAATTATTATTATTATTATTATTATTATTATTATTATTATTATTATTATTATTATTATTATTATTATTATTATTATTATTATTATTATTATTATTATTATTATTATTATTATTATTATTATTATTATTATTATTATTATTATTATTATTATTATTATTATTATTATTATTATTATTATTATTATTATTATTATTATTATTATTATTATTATTATTATTATTATTATTATTATTATTATTATTATTATTATTATTATTATTATTATTATTATTATTATTATTATTATTATTATTATTATTATTATTATTATTATTATTATTATTATTATTATTATTATTATTATTATTATTATTATTATTATTATTATTATTATTATTATTATTATTATTATTATTATTATTATTATTATTATTATTATTATTATTATTATTATTATTATTATTATTATTATTATTATTATTATTATTATTATTATTATTATTATTATTATTATTATTATTATTATTATTATTATTATTATTATTATTATTATTATTATTATTATTATTATTATTATTATTATTATTATTATTATTATTATTATTATTATTATTATTATTATTATTATTATTATTATTATTATTATTATTATTATTATTATTATTATTATTATTATTATTATTATTATTATTATTATTATTATTATTATTATTATTATTATTATTATTATTATTATTATTATTATTATTATTATTATTATTATTATTATTATGGGTATTGTCTATAATGTTTTTGTCAGGTTTATATTGAATGTTTTATCTTCTTCAAAAAAGATTGTTTGACTATAAAATTGCCATGGTATGTTATCAATAGAATTTGTTAAAACATTTAACCCTTCCATATCATATGCACTGTCAAATAATGTAAAACAGAATATTCTAACATATATAAAATTTTCAGCTGATAGCCAGTAGTTTATCTCATATTATTCTATCTGTTTACGATTCATTTTCTGAAATGAGTAATCAATTAAGTGCAGCCAATTTCTAATCTGGATTCTAATGATGTTACTATCTGGTAGTTATCAATTACTTTAGCCTATATAAATAACAAACATAGACTCATGTAAAGTGAATTAGTGTTGAAATATGCAAATCTGTGGTCTATAAATTTATCACTTATGCATGTGACCACAAATTTTCGTTATTCAACTTTGTATTTTGTTTGTTGTTTTTTATCATCTCATAACTACTTGAGATTCATCATTTAATCAAATAAAGAATAATATAGTAGTAGATAATTTAAAATGTTCTATTTCTTTGTTTATGGTATTGGATGGCCATAATCAATAAATAGTCTCTGGCCAAGAATAGTAGTATTTTTATCTGCATTGTTTTTGGAAAAAAGTGTTTCTCCTCTTGATAATTAATTATAGCTCTGACACTAGTAACAGCTACATGGCTAATAATATCATTTGCTTCATTTCAATAGTGAAAATTCCATATCATAAACCAGACTGAAATCAAATCATGATCCTTGGCTCATTGGCAAGCTATGATACTACTGAATCTCACAGGTGAAAACCTCTCACTATATCAATATATCTACATTAAGCATAAGCATGTTAGAATAATTATATAAAAATGATATCCATGACCTAGTGCTAATATTTGATTACAATCATTTATCATTGACTTGCAACATAAATTAGTCTACATTTTCAAATTAAGAGTACATCAAATAATTAAGATATATTTTTACATCATTAATGTTACTTATAGAAAAATAACAGTGAGTGAAAAATAGAAGGAAATTTTAATAAAAAAAATAAAATTCGTAAAGATGTATATTATACATTGTTAGTTTCTGAAAGCAATTGTCACTACAAAATTAAATTTTTAAAATATGTTGGTGACATTTAACCCATTTGCAAAACTAATTTTATAGATTAAAAAAAAGTTAGCTACCAAATACCATCACAATCAATGCCTGGAACATCTAATACTTTTATCTTTTTTTTTAAAAAAAATGATATTAAATTGCATAGGTGGCTGGAGTATCTTTTTTTTCCATATGTCATAGCATTGGCTGGGAGGTGAACCCACAACAGTCTGCAACCAACTATTTGCTTGCAAGGCAGCTGTGATGACCTCTCGACTAACAACGTATGTATTTAAAAGCTATTTCACTCTTTTCCTGATTTCTATATAATAAAAAATTTTGAAGGTAAGATCATATTTGCTTAATACATAAAATAATAAGGCTTTACACAGTGTCTAATATCATTTGGTTTCAATGCAAAAATCTTATTGTAGGATAATCCTAGCAGCTATTAACAATTCAATAAAGAAAAAAACCTCTTGTTTCTCCAATTAGAACACATTCAAAACCATATTGCTTCCCCTCATCTCCATCCTGAGAAGTAGAGGTTGCTTCATTGTATATCCAATTAGAACTCATACAAGACCATTTTGCTCCCCTAATCTCTGGTCAATAATCGCACTAACATTTAATTATCCTTCCTTTCTGCTTTGAATCAAAACATTTAAATCTTTATCATCACTGTAATTATACCACTATCTTCGAGTGTTTTTTTTTTTTTTATCTTCAGTTTTAATACATTAACTCTTTAATTCTCAGTTAAATCAAACTATGGTTTTATATTTAAAAGCAATGTTTTCCTACTATGATTTAAATTAGAAAATATACATTAATTAAAACCATTAAAAAATAATAATAAAAGGGCATTGGAAAGTTTATACACATTATATTCCAGAGAAAGAATGTCTGATTCAGTCTCTACATCATCTACAATGTCATCTTATATTATGTAAAAACATATTTTAGCTATCATCTGCAAAACTCTAAGCCATTAAAACAGTAAAAAAACTCTCCATATAGTAATGCCATCTAGTGTAAGCCCTAATATTCAATGGATGCAAGAATATTTGTGCATAAAAATTCCTTTGGATGCCTTGGATCTGAGAGAACTGCACTTAGATCTTAGGATCAAATGTAACTTCAGAAGTCACCTTCCACTTATCCAAGTTTATTCACTCATATAGTTATACAGATCTAAATCCACTTTAGCATCTATTCATTTTGATGTCTTTTTTTTAAAAAAAAAAAAAACATAGCCATTGTCATCTTACAGCACTGCAGCATATAGAGTTTTTTTATTATTTTGACAGCTTGTATAAACATAGGAAATGATGATCATGTGATGTTCTAAACTCTAAGCAGTTAGTGTTTCTGGAGACAATTTGTATTTTGTATCTTTGTAGATTGTTTTTGATACTCTCACCATGAAACACTTAAAAATATTCTTGTCATTCATAGCTTCACTACCACGAATAGTTCGAATCATTTCAAATGTTTCTATAGTAGTTTTGTCCAATGTAAAACAAAATTTCATGTTATCATGTCATTCCATTGTGGATTAGGGTATAAAATATATTGTCACATATCATGCCTTAACTTGTGATTCAGACATGCTACAGCCTTAAAAATTTTTTGGTGAATAGCTAAACAATATCTCATCTGTAACACTTTTTGGTGCAAAGATGGCGTTGCAGGCAGCTTGGAAACATAACAGGTCATATTTTCACTAGCACACTCTGGATGTATAAAAAAATTGAGAAATCATCTTGGAGAAGTTCACATTTTAAAATGTTTGGTTTATTAAAGTAATACAATAAATCAGTTTAGCATATATATATATTATGATGGCATGTGAATATTTTTATAAGAATATCACGATAGTTTTGAAATTATCATTAAGAAATTATAAGCCTCTAGTTACTAATATAATAAAAATCAATAGATAAGACTTCCATTATGAAAAAAGATTATAAAACGCTCGTGAAGAGTGATATTCAATTACAACCTGCACTTCATTTAACAGGTAAATGATAAATACTTGAAGAAGAAAATCAAGTTAAAGAATGCTATCAATTACAAAAATCATACTTAATTTATTAGGTAAATGATAAACGCTAGAGAGAATAAAATAAAATTATAAGCTTCTGCACTTTTAACTTTTTGATTTATGTAGACACACACAAAATACCAAGCTTGATAATGGTAAGTACATTATATATATATAGTTAGTGGTGATATTTAACTACATCCCATGGTCATTGGCATGGCTGAGCTTATCCCTAAAATTTTTAAAAACCTCCAAACGAGTTGTTAACATTTTTTACCAATACAAATATTTACTGTTTATATATATATAATATTTCTATGCTACAACACACTCTACAATCGCATGAATGTAGAATTTGCAGAATTAAGTCCTAGTTTATTACATTTATATAATTTGTTTGGATCTTATTTAGCAATTCATTACCTACAGGTTTTAATTTGAAGATTTAAAAGTGGCAAACAATTGTTGCATAGTATAAACATATATGTTAAAATATGTGTGTAGGTTCAGCTCCCCCCCCCCCGTATGTCAGAGCATCGGCCGGGAAGCGAACCCGCGATAAATGTCTGCAAGCACCTGCTTGCTTGCAAGGAGCTGTGCTGACCTCTCGGCTACCAATGCTTGGTTCAGCTTTTATTGCTAAATCAAGACATTACTCTCAGATAAGCAGGTAAAGACAATTAATGATGAAATTGGAAATGAAACAAGTATATATTACTGAAACAATAAACAATTAAAAGAACTTCAGACTAAATTAGAAGTGGTTAATAATTACTGAATGACAAATATTGAAAAGCCAAACAAATATTAGAAAATTATTAAAATAAATTTTATCAGTTTTATGTCTGTATTCATAAGCATTTAATATTTCCTTATGGATAGGGTGTAGTTAAAAATCGGTGAATTTTTATCTGAATAGGAAATGTTTTTTTAGTGGTTCATATTTTTTTATCTAACATCTGTTAATATGGCCACCAGTTCTATTTCAAATTTGACAGGAAGTGATAAAGCATCTTTTTGTTTTTCTGTCTCGTTTTCGTATTTAAAATTATCAGTAATAAAAAAAGTCAAAAATTCTTAGATTTTCGGATTTTTTTTTCCCCCATAAGTTAAATAAAATTTATCTCTAAATAAATTGTACTTAAAGATTGTTTTTTTTTTAAAAAAATAAATGAAATATAAAAATTCTAAAATTAATAATTGAAACTTTATTATTGTATTTTAAATAGATATATAGGTAATTTGTTATCATTCGCATAAGAAACTATAAAAAAAAAAAGTTTAAAATAAAATGTACCTTCACATTTTATATACTGTATATTGTTGCATGATAAGAAATAAATGCACATTAATATTTAAGCCAGAATACATCAAAGCAATTATACTCTTTACATTTTTGCAAAATCATAAACATATTTTGTACGTTAAAATAAACTTTATACATTTTTGCAAAATCATAAACATATTTTGTACGTTAAAATAAACTTTATACAGGAAAAAAGTAGGCGCATCCAGTATATTATTTTTGTTCATTTTAACCCCTAGCGGTTACATGCGGCAAAATGATACCGCTCTATTAGAAAACTATTATTTTATGGTTTAATTAGAGTTCCAAATGGGCATTTAAAAGAAATAAATAAAAATAACTGTCTCAGGTCTTTTATCATTATAGAAATAATAAACACCTCCATACTTCCCCATTTTTTTTAAATTCATATAAATAAAGATACAATAAATGACAAATGACCCCCAAGATGCATTTTGTGCTGAACAAGCACTCATCAGTTGACCCAGGTGACTATCTCTCTCATTTGCATTATTATCACCATAATTATTAGTAGCTTCAGATCTTCCTAATACTTCTAGAATACATTAGAAGTCTTTCTTCTAAATATGGATTTGTAAACAATTTTGCTAATGCTTTTTAAAAATCCAGGGATTGAATTTTCTTTGACTGTTTAAAATTTTTACATAAAATAAATAAGTTGACAGTTAATACATTTAACATTTGGAAGACAATTGCCATTGACCAATATCTTGTTCAAGTTATAATCTGCAACCAACTCATGTCTTCCATTGCTAGAACAGGAGCATGAAAACTTTGTGCAACAATTCCACCCAATAAAAACAATATCAACAAAAAAAATTTCATAGACCTGGTAATTCAGTTTTATTGAATGCATTCTTTTTAAAAAATTACAATCAGGTTATTGTCTAAGAATTACTAACAAAAATATAATATTTATATAACAAGTAGGGGACAAAACATTAACCATAAATCAATCAAACAAAAAAAAAAAACAGCAAAGAAAACAAACTTATTTATATTTAGTCTACATACAATAGGGCATTGATAAACTCCAAAAAAAAAGTAGTATAAAGTTTAAGCTAATATGATTTTTGTAAAATAGAGACATATTTAGAAAGATACTGAGATGGACACCTGTTCAATTTTAAAAATAATATGAAATTATGGCATGTGAAAATTGATAGCAATATAATTGATCACATGTAGCCATTGACAGGTAAATAAAACTATCAATGAATAAATATTTTAATCCTTTCCCCCCCCCCCCCAATACTAAACAGTAAAAAACAAATTATACATTTTATTTGAAAATTGTTTTACTTTTTTTTTTTTTAAAATAAAAAAGCATTTTTATTTTATTTTTAGATAATCATTCATTACCTTTTTGTCTATCAATACACATTTTAAACATCTTCTGTATTTAAAATATTTCCTTTTTTATCAATATTTCCACCTGTATTATTTATAACTTCTAGTTAATCTTTTTAATTTACTCTGTCCTTTTTCATTCAATTCTATTTTTGTTATATACTTTTTTATTAAAACATGTTAAAGCATTTAACAATTTTTTCTTTACGTCTTTTTACATTGCCTACTATTTGTATCTTTTCTTTTTTCAAACTAATTTTATTTATTTATTTATTAATACAAGTTAAAAGCATTTACATAAAATGTCATTTCCCTCCTATTAAGCCCTAATTGCACTTTATATAATATAAAATGGGAATTAAATTTAGACAACTGAGAATTATTTTGAATATCACTGCTGAATATAGTATATAATACATAAGTAATTATTAAATGAATAGGACCATACTATTTCAGATAGCAAAAAGAGATGAGACATAAAATGAAGAATAAATATGCATAAATAATGTTATTAAAACAGAAAAAACTTTCCATACAGTAGTGCCACTCAGTGCAAGTCTTCATAATCAATGGATGCAGAAAGATTTGTGCATAAAATCCCTATCTAGTGCCTACTCATCCAATATCCCCAGACTAGTTTCTAGCTTGTGGCTTTTATTAGTGAGGAGCCTTGGATCTGAGAGCCCTGCACCTAGATCTTAGGATCTAATACATACCCTCCAGAAGCCACCTTTTATGTCTATTTAACTACAAAACTATGAATCTAAAATTGAAAACAAAATAATATTTTCAATCCAAGTTCATTATATACAAGCCTTCTGGCATCTATTGATTATTCTGGCTTGTACTGAGTGGCACTACTGTATGGAGAGTTTTGCCTGTTTTAATATGTTATGAGCAATCATAAGAAATGATGATCATGTGATGTTTAGTGGTTTAACATAAATAATGTTATAAGAGTTATTAGAATAAAAACTAAAATATTAAAAAAAATAAAGTACTATTCCACAGCTTTGCAAAAAAAAAAAAAAAATGAAAAAATAAAGAACCATAAAAATGACTTAGAAGTTAATGAACAAAAGAATTATAAAATTAAATTTTCATAAAGTATTTTTGATAAAAAATATTTTTTAAAAAATGCATAAGTGATTGAAATAAAAGGTTTTAATAAATGAGATTTATCAATTTTTAATTATGGATCTGAAACTTGGACACTTAATAAACGAATGCTTTGTGCAGTTTAGTGCTTCAATAAAATGATTTATTAATTTTAAAATATAGATCTGAGAGTTAAAATCTTTAATATATGAATGATATGTGAAGTTTAGTGCTTAAAATGTTGATGTAAAAGTTAAATGATAATTACTGAATCAAAAGCTCAAACTGTCACTTTTTTGATGCTCAACCATCACATGACCTACTGAGCAACATATCATTTAATTATTATTATTAGCAAATGGGCAATACAAAAATTATAAACAATATAGTAAAATGTGGAATAAAGAAAGTTGTAATAAATAAGAAGAGATTTAAAAAATAAAATGTATAGATACAAATAGAAACAGAATCATTGATATAAATGAAAAAACTAAGAAACTGAAATGAACAAGGCTAGATACTCACTGGAAAAGATGAAAATAGATGGTCAAACGATGTATTAAATATAATACCAAAAGAATGTGTAAGAGTAAGTAGTTATATGTGAAATAGAAGAATGTGGAGATATAGAAGACATTAAATAAATGTGAAAAGGATTAAGCTCAGAAAAAACATTGATTCTGGATTAGTAATGGTTTAAAATACTGATGATGATAAGAAATGAGTATTTTAAAATTATCTGAAATTGAATCTATTGACTTGTCTTTAAAATAACATTTTGTAAGGTAAATATGTTCGTAATTTTACACTATTTGCGTGATTGTTCACATAATAAACAAACATAAATGGCCTGTTTACCAAAGTATATGGGTCACTGTAATGAGTTTTCTGGTTTAGACATTTAAGTTTGAGTTTAAGATTAGGAAAAGATTATGATGATATTGGTTGGATTTTTTGTTATAGCAGAATGTATTTGAGTTATGTTCATGCATGTTCACATTCTATATTTCCACTTATGACATTACAGATAAAAATGTGTTAGCAATAAATATAAAATTATCAACACCTTATATATAAAGAATAAACATATATATTGCTTCTAATTTAAAACAGAGTGGAGTTTCCTGGTGTTATGATTAAATGATGTTTATTAAGATGAAGCAAATACATATAAAAAAAAACCATAGCTTTTTCAACACTCTAAAATATGTACAGATGTATGCATTAAGGTCAAAGTTCAGCTTTAGCTTTTTATTATTACTATTTATTATTGCTAATGAAAATTTTTAAATGAAACCAAATATCACGATTACCGATATCTGCATGTTTTAACAACATTACCAAGTAGATGTTTATCATGTAATTAAATAATATCAGATGGTGTGGCTACATCTCCAGATCAGTTTATAGCTTTTGCATTCATCGGTGAGAACCTTGAATTCAAAGTTAAAATCCTATATTTTACTGACAAAAGCAAAAACCAGAAATTAATCTGGAGATGTTGATTTTAAAATACTATTATTAGATGTCTAATCATTATTCAGTATTCCACTAGATGGCTCTAGATAAAGTGAACTACTTTTGAAAATTATACAATGAGCATATAGTAGAGTCATGTGATGTTATATTTGATTTTCAATAGAAAACTTTAAACATGCAAAGTGCCTGGTTATTAAAATAACTAGAAAGAGGCCAGGCGTGAAATGCATAAGTGAGATCGAAAATATATGCTGAAGGGTTAGGCATAACAGATGTTATGGATAAGAAGTAATGGAATAGACAGAGAGACTTATCCTATAATCGATTGGCAATGGTTGGAAATGATAGGAATAATTAAGTAAGCTTTTTTCTTTTTTGGAAAGCTGTTATTTTATAAAATGTTGCAAATTAAATCTTCAGTTAAATGTGACAAAAAATTAATTTATGTATAGTCAAATGAAGAGTCGAGGGCATATGGGAAATCAATTTTAAAAAGAAACTTTTATAATGATCTCATAAAATGTATATTTATCTTCAAACAAAACGTAATTCTCCAATAAAGGTTAACTAGTATTTTTTATCTATTTTCCTGAATTTAAATTCTCTAACTATTTGAAAAGCAGATAAATCTTGAATGAAACTAAACTTCAATCTAATAACAATAAAAGAAATAATGGCTAGCATTTATCAAGTGATTTAAAAGTGGGCTATACATTTTAAGTACTGCTGTTTCTTTTTTGATAAATTATTCCAAAAAAAAAAAAATTTTTTTTTAAAGTTTTGTACACACACAGAGACACATGTATCCTCTATTACCACACACACCTAAGTATATATAGAATTAAACTTAAATCAGTTCAGGCTTAGAAATCAAATCAAAAACTCAAAACAAATTATGGACATTCAATACTCATTGATTTATCTTTAGAAACCTTGTAGAATATCTCGAGGCAGTGAAAAGTCAAGAACCAAAATATCCAGTCAAAAACATGACTAATCTATTTGAAGATTAAGTTCTCAGTCATCAGAACCCTTGTCATGTGTTTCTATTAAGATTCTAAAGTAATCATCAAGACATCAATCCATAGATATAAAAGACGTTTCACAACTAAATGGATCCTCATTGAATATAATGTTAAGTGTATATAAATAGTTATAGGTTATATATAGTTATAACTTAATGACATAGAGTATTAGTCCAAAGCATACAATACTCATAACAAATAATAATATAATAGGCATAATGTTTTAACAGACTAAGAAAATCTAGAAAAGACCACATGTGTGATGGAAGGTTGAAATATAGAAATTCGTGGTGTGATAAAGAGAAAAGAGGGTGTGGATCAGAAAAATTGATTTAATCTTAAATTGATAAGGATTGAAAATGATAACGTTTCTTGAAGTAACGGTAAAATTTCAAATGATAACAATAAATCTTTTATAAACCACATGTTTTATTTTTAGATTTGAAAATATATGTGTATGATTTGCAATAAAAATCTAGTTATAAAGAACTATAAACTTTAATTATTCTGCATTTGACTAGCCTAGAGAATATTGACTTTTTCTTTATTGGTTCTCTATGGAGAAATGATGAAGAGGGTCTTTTCAGCTTTTCATCGCTCTATGTATAAACTATTTTACTTTTAGCCTATTTACAATAATAATTATTTACAAATGGTATTATGACACAAAAATATTATGAGTAATGTAAATACCAGTAGGAAAAGACTAATAATGGAAATGTTATAGGTTTAATTTATTTAAAATCAGTTTAAATGTTTATGATGCTGTGTAGTTAGATGTAGTGAATCTTAGAATTTCAGTGACCAAACTGCATAACAGATCTTCAGAATTATATATATATATACTCACAGCATGACAGCTAAAAACTTTAATAAATTAATAGAATGTACACAATCTGTTGCCAAGACAACCTCTAAAAAAATATTTAACCTGTAGAGATCGCTTCACAACCAATTGTGAATATTCTTTTGGTTTATTAAGCCTTGGTTATTGAGCTATGAATTAGATTTGGAAATCAGTTAACTATTGTCAATTATATCCCCTTTCTATCTATATTTTCAATAATTGCAGTCCAGTTTCAATACTGTTTTTTTTTTTTTTAAATAAATATCAAATCAAAAATTCAGAAATTATGAAAAACTGAAATTGTATTCTTTTTAATTAAATTTTAATTAATTAAATGCACATTGAAACCACCAGGCATTGTAAATTTCTTAAGCAAATTGTTGCTGTTCATTATTTTTGAAATTAAATATAGTAGCTAGAAATTTTGAATTTAATATCTTTTTTGTTGTTGTTTTTTATCAGTATTTTTTAATCATAAGGAAATGAAGAATATAAAAAAAGTTGTAAGTTTTATTTATTTATTTATTTTGAGATATATTTTTAAATGAATAATACCGTGATGGTTATTTTCTACTGCTGATATTTAAAAGCAGCATTAGAAAAGACTTTTTATTATTTGTTTTCGTGAACACCTTTTCCAATTTCATGTAAATGTTGCTCAAAGCTTAATTTAAAAAGCCGAAAATATTTTTATTTTTTCATTTTTTTTTCTTTTTTTTTTCATATGTCATAACATCGGCCAGGAGGCGAACCCGCAACAACCGTCTGCAACCAACTGCTTGCTTGCAAGGCGGCTGCGCTGACCTCTTGGCTAACAATGCTTGACAAAAAATATTTTTAATGTAGAAAGTCAGTTTACACACAAATATTTCTCTAGCATAGCTATAATATTAACTACTGAAGCCAATAGAATTTGCAATTATTGACAGCCTTATATAATAAACATTATTGGTACACACAAGTAGGGCAGATATTTTTACATATCTACAGATATATTGCATAAAATTTTATACCTATGAATTTTTTTACCGAAATTAAATGATGTGGATATGGGGGTACTGTTCTGATATTATCCTGGAAAGTTTGTTTCTATATGTACAATGACTTTTTATTTGTTTGGCATTGGAAGATTAGAGAAAATTAATGAGCTGAATGAGACTGAAATAAGCCAAACTAGAATAATTAGTGATAGGTTTAAGATCAAGAAAATTTTTGAAATATTCCAAAAGATGAGAACCACTTATAGGGTCAATAATTTCAACACTGGCAAGTTATATAAAGAATAAATTATGTTGTACTATTACTGTATCAGAATTCATTTTCTATATGTTATTTATAGAAGATGGTACAAATATAGTTAGAATGTGATTACAAAAACAACATTAATTTATTATATAATTTTCATAAAAGTGGATACTTTACTCTATTATTATTTATATAGTTTTTGAAAAGCATCAGCAGAGAAGACTTTTTTCTTTTCTATTTGTGCATGATGTTTCCAATTTCTTCATCACTAAATGAATCTTTCTGGATGTCATAATAAAAGCATTTTTGTTCACAAACAGGTGACACTTTTAGTATTTAGCCTTTGCACATGAACTGTAATCAAGTTAAATTTTCAAAAGAGAGCTTATTATTTTTGTTGTAGATATAATGACTTTAATTTGAAACCTATTTACAATGGTAGAAGATGGTTGAAGAAGAGCTATTTTTCATAAATCATTTTTTTAACTGAGCAAATAAATTATTATATTTTGATTTATAAGTGTCAAATTTACTCCACCAACAACTTTGACACCATCCACTCTAGATAAATACAGTAGTGATTAACACTAATTATTTATTAAACTAGAAATTGTTTCTAGCTCAGATATAAAGTTTAAACCTCAGTTAAAAATTAATATATTCAATTTCTTAATTAATTAAACAACATCCACATGGAATTGTTCATAGTTTTTTTTTTTCCCATCTGTAATAAATGTATTAAATAACCTTCACACCAATATACTTTTGAAATCGGATGAATAAAGATACAACAAAAGACAAATGACTCCCAAATACATGCTTTATACTGAATCAGCACTCATCAGTTGGACCATGTCACCAACTCTCATATATATCTTTATCTTATGAATAGTATTTATAAAAAGTAATTTAATATATATTTTGATTTATAAGTGTCAAACGTAGTCCGCCCACAACTTTGATACCATCCACTCTAGTTAAATACGGTAATGGTTATCATTAATCATTTATTAAACTAGAGATATAAACTGGGTTAATAAAATACAGGAAAAATAATATTAGTTTGTCATATCCCTTTGGCATTAAACTTTTCAAGCCTGTCATTTATAACTCGGAGAAATGTTTGTCAGAAGAAATAAAGCAAATGGTTAGAAAAAGTTGTACGTATATATATGACCCTACCCCATTCTCCAATCGCAACTACCATTCTGAAGTGTTTTTACTTGAAAAATCATTATTTTTTTATATCAAAACTGCAATGGCTTTACTTTGAAAACTGAATTAATTTTTTCTTTTTTCTAGAGAAGAATTATTAATTTAAAATGTTTAAAATCCATTTATTTATTCATTAAAGATTATTTAATATTTACAAAAAAGAAAAATGAAAGCCGTTTTTTAAAACATTTATTTAACCAATGTTATTAAATAAATATTTGAATAAAAAGGGTTAATAGATATATATTTAAAAACATAATTGATTGCAGAAAAATATTAAACAAATAAGTCAGGTAATATATACATAATGAATAATTAAAAGAAATAACGGTAGAATTATTTTAACCAATCTACGCTTTCGTTTTTGAAGGTGCGCAATCGGAATTAAGTGCACGATTATGATTAACTTGATGCTTTTTGGAATTAAAAATGAGTTCTGCTACAAACGACTTTCTGATTAACAGTTGATTTAGAATGTATATTCTGTGGCTTCCATTAAATTGTTGTTGTTTTTTTTTTACTATTAATTTTCAGAATATAAATAATAAGGATGAATAAAAAGAAATTTAAAAAATATAAACAATTATAGTTAAATCATAATAAGATATTAAATCATAATAGATATTTTCATATAAATTATTTAAGGGTTGGTTGGAGAGGTGCTGTTTAGACCAGTTGTGAATTCCCAGGTTAGTATGGCCAGGTATGGATCGGCCTCTCTCTTGTCTGTTTCTTGGATATTTTTAATTATGCTGAGGAAGCAGTTATTGATTTCGTTAAGCGGTAATTTTTGAAAAATCACCTTGCATCTGGTCAACCAGATAGACTAGATGATTAATATTCACCTTGCATCCACAGGTTATATTCTACTGACTTTTGAATCATTTCTTCTTTGTATATACCACTCTGTAACCTCGTCTAGTTATTTCTTGTTATTTTTTTTTGTTTTTATTTTTTTTGTAATCACTTATAGGTCAAATAAAATTATCTTGAAAGAGAAAAAATATAAACAATTATAGTTATAACAATTAAAAATATCTTGTTATGTGCAATCGTAAAATGCCGTCTCTAGGGTTAAAGATCCAGATATCACAACTCCAACTGTTACTTGAATTCAATTGTTAAAATTGTTTTGCGTAATTATCTCTTAGTCGCCATAACAGTTATAGAGCTTATGCTTTCTGATCTAGATTTGAGCATGAACTGAATATATAAATTGGGATGTATTTAGTGCTTTTGGGCATCCAATGATGATCAGTCATCATCATCCTGGTTGGCACATAAGAATATATTCTTTAAAACCCATGCACTACATTTTATTTTAGCTTAGTCTTAGAAATTAAGTTTATAGTTAGCCTGTACATTAATGGTACTAAATGTCCAAAGCATTGATGATGATCAGCATGTTTTAATATCCCAGCATTATTGTTTTGATACTTATGATTTTTGATTGTTATATATTTTAATGGATTAGCACTTGAGTTTGTGCATCCAGATTATATCTAAATAATTGCCCAAAACTGGCAAAGGCTCAAAAGTTAACCTGGTCTACAGAAGACCCATTTTCAATCCAGACACAAGATGGACTGTTGATTTTACTTGATGTGTCATTGATCATTCATGATGATGAATGGTTTTTTTTTAAGTATTACTTATGCTGACTTTTATTTTTATTATTAAAATGTTGGTTGATGTATAGTTAATCGTAGTGGCTCTGATGAGTAACTAGGCTGATCTCTCAGAGAATTTAATCTCATACTCTTATAATGTATAAAACTTCTTATAAATGTTGTGATGTTAAACATTTCTTTAATATCATTATTTTATTTAAATCTTGAATATTATATCTAACATTACTTGTATTTTAAAAATTTATATAAATTTTAAATTTTAATATATTTATTATTACTTTAATATTTCAATTTTATATTTTTACTTAGGGTGAATGATGTCTTTTTCACCACCCATTTTCTTCAACCCCATCATCCCGGGGATGACCACCCTGATATCCCCATCCTGATACAATATATATAAATAACAATAAATATACTAATAATTAACTATTATATACAATCTTTTCAATCCAGAGAAGTACTTTTGGTTAATTTCTTAATCCTCTTTTTTTTTTTTTTTTTGAGTTTAAAAGCAGTTGAGGAGGGTTAAGGAATTAACTGAAATTACTTCTGCAGATTGAAAAAACTGTATATAATAGTTAATTACCATTTTTATTATTAGAATATTTTTTTAATTAATGAAAATTTCATTTGTATATATATTGTGTGTATAATGTATCAATTTTTGCAGGCTAATTTTGTAACTAGGTTACCCCAAAATAACTGCCAAGACTTAAGATATTTAGGAGTAAGAAGAAATGCTAATAATGAAAAAAGAATAGTAAAAAAAAAACGAGAACTAACATACATTTAAATTACAACTTCATATATTAAAAAAAATTGAATAGTTTCATTGTTTGGGAGATCATATTTGAGTGCTAGAAATGACAGACAGGGCAACAATCTGTGAATTTTGAGCTTCAGAGTCTACTATTTGACTACTTTATGATGTTCCACGTGGACTAACTTTATATATTGCATCTTATGATGCAGCATCCATTAAAATTGTGATGCTATCTCAATTCTGTTAAAATAAAAAACAATGATAAATTACCATTGATGATGAGCAAAAAACCATGTGCCATTCGAATATTCTAGGACAGATTGTGTATTTAACAGAATTTTTAATTGTTTTATTATTGATATTTTTTCATGAAGGAACTTAAGAGTATAATAGTAAATGTTGACTATATTCATATTAAGATACATATCCAAAGTAAAGCTGATTTTTTTTTAGTTAATCAAAAAATAAATAAACAAACTGAGAATTTATCTACAAATCTAGGCCAATCTAATTATCTACTCAACTATTGATTAGCAAATGTATATTTGTCTACTTTTACATGAAAATGGAGTAACCAAGCAAATCTTGAAACAATATAACAATCAAATGAAGATTTGCATAATATGGACGTAAAAGCATTATTGTAATACAATGTAATCTTCATCCTAGTGATGAAAATGTCAATTAGTTGCAAGTGGTGGGTTCATAAATTTACTTTTATTACATCATTGTTACCATAATTTTTATTTCTACTAATCTATCATTACTACAATAACATATAGAATTTGGTACAGTAAATACTCCAAAGTAGTAATGCTTTTGAGCTATAGTTAAAAATTCAAAGGCATATAATTCCATTATGCTCATCAATCACTAATGCCAAATGACTATCATCATTCTAATTTAAAAAAACACAGACAAAAATACAGTGAAGCCACAAACTACACCATATTTGTTTGAACCCCTCCCCTCTTGTTCAAATGTATATAACGTACAACAACTCATGTTTTATTGATAAACATTGATTAGACTAGAATCCATATTATCTGTTAAACTGCAATATGTAGTACTTTAGAACATACACATATTTGTGACACAGATGCCTTCTTATACACAAAACATGCATATACAAAGATTTTAGTATAAACAAAATTTAAAAAAAATAATATAATTAATAATCAATTGAGAGAATATTTATTTTATTTAACTGAGTGTGTGTTCCCTCATGCACTTACTGAAGTAATAATTACAAGACCAAATTAACTACCATATTATTTCTAAAATAATGTAAATAGTGAAATGTGGACTTTTGTCCTATTGAATGTGCAATTTTCTTTATAGAAACATAATAGACTAGTCTTTCTTTCTAATTATTTTAATGTTTTTTTAAAAAGTATAAACTTTATGTACAATCTAAAATTTTGTAAAACTTAGCTTTATTCTTAGAAAATAGATATAATAAACACCTCCATACTTCCCCATTCTTTTTAAATTCATATAAATAAAAAACAAATGACCCCCCCCCAAGATGTATTTCGTGCTGAACCAGCACTCATCAGTTGGCCCAGGTCACTATCTCTCATATATATCTTTATTATATGAAAAGTATTTATCTTAGAAAATATTTGATTTTTATTGTGTATGGAAAAAATGGCTGAAAAATATAAAATTTGCAAATGGATTTGTTTACATGTTGGTTTGTTTGCATTTTTCTTTGGATAGTATCTAATTCAATCCATGTAGTTAGATAGTGTAGTTTGGAACTCCACTATAATAACACTGATAATATAATATAAACTCCAAAGACCACTAATATAAAAATCGAACCAAGTTTTTTCACTGTAGCATATATGTTTGTTTAACACCAGCTTTCACATTATATGTTTCAGATTTTGCACTTGTAGTTTTAAACGGTACCTCGTTCAGTTGTATAATATGACTGATAGATTGGTAATTTCAAATAAAGTCACAGTTTTGATTCATTGCTTGTTCCAATCAACAAAAGTGATGTATAAATCACTATTTCTAGGTTTTATTTCAGTTAAAAAAAAATCTCTTCTTGGTTCTTTAAATAACAATGAAGCTCTGATACCCATTCCTTATGATATTGGAATACAAGTATAATCCATATATTGAACTTTTTAGAGGTAATTAGACATGGTTTGAACACAGGATTTCAAGCTCTCTTGTATATCAGTTATATAAGATAGAGTTGATAGCTAAAGAGAGCCTGAAATCCTGTGTTCAAATCCCATCTAATTACATTCCTCTATGATTATATATTTGAATGATGTTACTCTAGAGAGTTGATAAAACATTTGAGCATCAAGAGTTCCAGGACTGAACTCAATTTTAGGACTCCACATTTTGGAATCTGATATTCTACCACTGAGCTAAAGAGTACAGGACATCTATGATTGAAAGCCATCAATAACATTTTTTTCAATAAAATTCTTTAAAGTATCTTTTCACTAGCTAACATTAATGACATTCCACAATAATTATTACAATCTTAACTATTCTCTTTATTTTGTACAACTGCAACAATAGCCTTACCTTAAGGTCAGATGACACTTCAATATGCAAAAATAAAATATTTAGATAAATAAGTAGGATTATAAGAATGGAATTGCAAAATTTCTATAAAGATTGACTAAGAGAAATAAATAAAGCTTAAAAGATTAGCAATGTTTGGATTTGCACAAGAAATGATGAAAAAGGATGTTAAAAATATATATTAAAAAATGTAAATAAAGAGAAGCAGTGATATGAAAATAAGTTAGACCAAAATACTCAAGGAATTTATGCCACAACTATTGATCAACAAAAGAGAGGAAAAGATGCATAAAGTAAAAGCTCACATTTACTATTGAATAGTCCTGAAAGATATTTTGCTTGAAGACTAAGTATTTTGGATAGTTCAATATATTCTGGAGTAAAGTTAAAAGATCATCTGGAACTCTTTTGGAACTTTAGTCACACATTTTCCCAAATCCCACTAATCTTCAAAGCAACATTACACACATCAAAATTTCAGAAATTAAAATTTTTGCTTCAATGGCTTGAATTTAAAGTATTAGTTAAATCTTAAGATACATTCTTTGAATTTAATTAGTAAAAAACATGGCTCTTTTAATATATAAAATTCGCCAATACATAAAAAATGGTATCAAATTAATACATCAAAAGTCATTTCTGTAGACGATGATGAAAATTATAATAGTGATTACATGAATTTTTTTCTACAGTGCAGGCTTTTTCATACCTGCACTCCAATATGTAATATATGGGGTTTGAACTCAGACTTTCACATGACCCTCAACTATCCATGCAATCTCATACTTCTGACACACTTGATCACACACATGTTGAAAAGATAAATAATCGCCAATATCCATATTTCATGCTAAACCAGCACTCATCAGTTGGTTCAGATTATCATCTCCACACATATATATACAATAAATGCTCAGTTTATATTAAGATGGCCAATTTTCATACTTTAATGGACAGGCTTCAATTCACTCCACCCAGAACTCTTCAGCTGTCCATTTCATTGAAAATCTGATGATGGAAAGTTCAAAGCCCACATTGATTACTGTTATGCAGTTCTTTCTTGTAGTGATGGGTTAATATTGCTAACTCAAAATTTTCAAAGATCTTAGATTGATTCTTAGTTTGGTCAATAAAATGGAACTTTCATTTTCAACTTAGTATCATCTGAGCGACTAATTTCATTATTTTTATTACGCAAATATTTTTTATTATTAAATCGATAATAATAATTGTATGGTTAATTTTTGGAAATTCCTAGGTTGAGGCTTAAGGAACTGTGGCATATTGACACAATGAATAAATTTTCACTGGGTCTTAATCGAGGGTTTTTTTTTCATACTAATCAGTTGAGACTCGATCCTGGAATCTTCGGCTCTAAGTTTGCCAACTTTATCATCAAGCTAAATGTAAAGTAAATAGTTTCAAAACTATTAATTATTGAATCGAAACGAAGAAACAGAAAATTTTAGAAATGAATCAAAACATTAACATTTCTGTTTTAACATGAAAGCTATTTATTCTGAGATGCAAATCAAACGCATTTATTCACATTTGACTCCACAACTAAAAATAATGATTTCCTTTCTCTTCGAAGCAAGCTTTTACTGAAACAAACATTCTAATAACAATTCTGTTAACATATTTGACTTTTAAACTCTAAAAGTTTAGCTGCTATTTATTGATCTTTATATTAATTTTTATGTACAATATATATATATAGGAGTGAAAACTTCTATATAATTTTTAAGCTATACTTGCTTATTAAAAATAAGTATAGGGGATTTGAACTCAGATTTTCAATCACCCTTCAACTATTCACACTATCTCATACAACTGATACACATGACCACTCACATGTAGAAAAGATGTATAATCACGAATATACGTATTTCATGCTACACCAAGACTCGTCAGTTAGTCCAGATTATCATCTCTCACACACATATATATAATCAGTGCTCAGTTTATATTAAGATAGCAAATCTTCATACTTTAATGGATAGGCTTCAATTTACTCCAACCTTCAGCTTTTCAGCCAACCATATTATTGATGTAAACCCAAATCCATGCTGATGCCAATATTATTACCATACCCATGTTGACCTCAAGTCACTCTGACCCCTCATGTATAGGACTGTATCCATTAAATACATAGAAGAGGGATGGGCAGGATACAAGCTTGATGTGTAAACATTTGAAAATCAGGCACTCTTCACAAACCTGGAGCTTAATATAAGTATAGGGGATTTGAACTCAGATTTTCAAGCACCCTTCTATTCACATCAGTTGTATGAGATAGTGTGAATAGTTGAAGGGTGCTTGAAAATCTGACTTCAACTCTCCTATACTTACATTTAAGGCTCCAGTTTTGTGAAGAGTGCCTGGTTTTCAAATATTTATTAAAAATAAATATGTTTTATTTATTTAAAAATAAAGGCAGTTATGATATTTCTTGTTATTGTCTTTTTTAAAAATATTTTTAGATAATAAAATTTTTTCAAATTATCTTTGTTTTATTCTTTTTGCTAGATCACAAATTTAGATTGTCTTTTTTGTTTTTCCCCCATTTCCTCTCCTTTGGCAGACTTTGTTTTTCTTTTTTGATGTGATGTGTTATAAAATGGTTTCTTTTAATAGGCCATATGCCCAGAAGTACCTCTTTATTTTACCTTAGCAAAGTGATAGCATAACCTAGCTCAGAAACTAAATGGATTATCCTCCGTTACATGAAGGGCTAGAATTATTAGCGTCAACATGGATAGGATGACAACCATGGCACTATTGTGGGCTTTAAACATTCTATCATCAGATTTTCAATGAAATGGATGGCTGAAGAGTTGTGGATTGGAGTAGTTTGAAGTTTGTCATTAAAGTATGAAGACTGGCTATCTTAATATAAAGCTGGACACTGATTGTATATATGTGTAGAGATAGTAATCTGGACCAACTGATGATTGCTGGTTTAGCATGAAATACATATATTGGTGATTATCTTTTCAACATGTGTGTGATCAGGTGGGTCAGCAATATGAAATGGCATGGAGAGTTGAGGGTCGTGTGAAAGTCTGAATTCGAATCTTTTATATATTACATTATATATGTGCAGGTGTGTCTAAGCCTGTATAGTGTATTAAATTACATATTGAAACATAGTGCATTAAAGGTCTGCCCATCCCTTGGATATGTATGTAAATGGACTATTTTCCAGTAATGAGGAGTCAGAATGACTAAATGGTCAACATGGGTAGGATGACAACCTTGGCACTAACATGGGCTTTGAACGTTCCATCATCAGATTTTCAATAAAATGGATGGCTGAAGAGTTGTGGGTTGGAGTAGTTTTAAGCCTGTCCATTAATGTATGAAGACTGGCTATCTTAATATAAAGCTGAGCACTGATTGTATATAGGGTGTGGAGATAGTAATCTGGACCAACTGATGGTTGCTGGTTTAGCATGAAATACATATATTGGTGATTATTTATTTTTTCGATATGTGTGTGATCAGGTGGGTCAGCAATATGAGATGGTGTGTAGAGTTGAGGGCGGTGTGAAAAGCTGAGTTCGGATCCCTTATATATTAGTTCTATTGAAATTAAACTTGTCACTTCTGGTACTTTAATCTCACATGATCTCTTATGCAACTGATAGGTCAATTTTTTTTAAAAAAAATTTTTTTTATTATCATTAATTTATGCATTTCAATATTGTATAGGCTCATTATATAATATAAATTTAAAATAGAGATGCTAAATAAAAATTACCTTAAGAGAATGATAAAGAATCAAAATAAGTATTAAATTTTACCGATAATCATTTTAGTAACTAATTTCTTTATCTATCTTTAAGAGAAGAAATTAACACATTAATTAAACCATTTATCTTTTAGTGATGTTCCTCTTTTTCCTACTTTCTTTCATATCTGTTATCTTTTAGTTTTCTTCAGAATTTTTTGAAAGTTTATGACAGAATTTTATATATATAATGTAACTACCTATTTTAAAAGAAAGCTGCTTGACATCAATCAACAGAAAGAGAAAGCAATATATGAGTAAAATCTCCCAAGATGAAAAATTTGGTGGCGTAATTGTATCCGACAATGTAAAAAGGCTTTTTTTTTTTGTATCTCCCTGAATCTAATGTTGAAACAAATGCATTATGAAAATTAAAGACATGTATCATTCCACAAATCAAGTTTTAATATCAATACCCTTTTCTTACTACATTTAGGAATTACAAAAACAGAAGATATTAAATTAGACTTTACAGCAAACCCAATATCATGCAGTCTTTTATCATTTGTCATTTTGCCTTTTTAAAAGCATAGAATCATCTATCTCTTCTATTAAAATCATTTTTCCAGGAAGATAAATTCCATTAAAAGCACTTATATGAATCTTAAATCTAGATATATTTTTAGTTACAAGATGTTGATCTTTGGGGGTTGTCTGATTCAACAAGCATGACATTCATGCTAAACAATGCATGACAAGCCATTTTTAAGTTACTTTTCCATTGTTTCCTCCACTTTCATGTTAGCCAGAAGGTCCTAAAATAAGAATCTCCTAAGCATTCATGCTTTGCTAAACTGAAATTGCTGTGCCAAATCCTGTTTCAACATGATTGTACTGTCTTAAACAGTGATTACATATAAAAACTCTGATATACTAAACTTGTCTTTGATATTCCTTTCTTGTGCCCAAAAGCTCATGCTAAAAAGTAAATAAATAAATAAAAGTAAAATAGAGGAATTGGGATGACTCTGCATGTAATTAAAAGACTGAAATCATATAATACATTATCACAGTTATTTTATGGATATGACTGGTGGCATGAGAGACTCATGATAATCAGGTTCAAAAACATGTGACATAAAATATTAATGCAAAAAGGCAAAAAAGAATTTTGTTTTTGATTCATCAACATCATATCTTACAATGTATCAGGAGGTAGTCTTAGTTAGGCAATTCTTATTGATTACTCATAGCAAAGCCTCTTACCTGAAAACAATTCCACTATTCACTATTTGTGGACCCTGTTAATAGTTTGCCTATAATTTTACATATCTGTTTGGCTTTAATTTACAAAGATTTTTATAACAGAATAAGCCATGAAATAAAACCAGAAGCAGAAAGCCCAACTCTCATTTATAAAGTGTTGATTACTGGTTGCAACATCACATTCCATTCAATTAATGCGTTGTTTGACAATATTAAGCACTTTTTTAACTATGTGTTTACAGATTTGCTGTTGTGTTGTTTCACAGACCAAAAAATAAATTGCATTATTTCACTTCTTTTTTCTTCACTGATTCTCTGTTAGAGTTATGAGAGAAGTTTTTACTTTGCAGGAGGTTAATTATATATAAAAAGGTGTTATATTTTACTTATTTGTTTAATTAAATAAGATATATAGTACTTCAAACTCCCCATAAGTATATTCTTTCAGCCATATTACCCCTTTAATTATAAATTTATTAAACACACATTGATTACGTAAGTAATATTTACCAAGGCTGTAATCTCGAGAATGTGCATGTAAAATGTGATAGTAGGGACCTCTACAGGTTTTTAACCACAAGCTTATGCTATGAAAGAAAAGAGGGGAACCCTTCTTTACTTCAACCTACTTTCTATTTAAATAGGTGAAGCTGAAGCAGTTAGATCTGAGAGCGTGAAGCTATTCAATACTTCACTGATTAAGTCCACATTTCTTAATCAGTGAAGTATTGAATAGTTTCACACTCTCAGATTTAACCGCTTCAGCTTCACCTATTTAAATAGAAAGTAGGTTGAAGTAAAGAAGAGTTTCCCTTTTTTCTTTCATAGTGCAAGCTTGTGGTTAAAGACCTGTAGAGGTCCCTACTATCGCATTTTACATGCATATTTTCGGAGTTACAGCCTTGGTAAATATTAATTACCCCTTTAAATAAAAATTTAAAAAAATTTAATTTTGCAATCCATTTCAGTTATTTATGCATTTATATATATATGTGGGGGTGAAATAGGACTCCATCCTTATATTTACAGATTCATTGTCCATAGATTCATCCATTCTTGGATTGAAAGTTAAATAAATAAAAATTAGAAATTGATAAATTTGAATTCATAAATTTCACACTCATATCCACCTGTATGAATGCTTCTGAATTATCCCTCAATTGGCAAATTCTCGTCATATACACCCAGTCAGTTCCTGATCATTTTCTTTAGATTCATTACTATATAGTACTCTTTTTCATAATTGTATTACTCTTTTTCTTTCCTAATTAGTTTCGATGATATCTAAATATAGACATACTTGAAATAATTATCACATGTATATGTAAACTAATTAAACAAATACATTATTTAAGATTCCCATTTATTCATGGTTTCATGCATTTATAAGAAGGCTAAATAATAGCAGATACGGAGAGGGGGGGGGAGAATATTACAGTATTACAAAAAGATTTGTACTTTGTATTAAAATTATATTGTTTTTGTCTTTATAACAATTAAAATATGATATAAATTATAACATTTGTAAATGTCTTCAAAAATAAATTTTAAAAAACCAGTGAAGTACAAGGATTTATTAAGATTTCTTAGACAAATCCTAAAAGTGAACTGATTTTATTTTTATAAGTGGATTTGGATTTAGTCATGTGCAAATAATCAAGATGTTAAGTGCTGCCATGTTGGAAGACATTTTTCAAATGAAGTAAAGAAATCATTACGAAAAAAAGGAAATTGTTCTAGTTATCCAATCCCAATCACCAGTAAATATATATCTGTAAACACACTCATATATATGTGAGCGACGTTTAACTCTTAAATAAGAGTTTTCTAAAGGGTTATATTCAATTTCTCTAATGCCACCAAATGTAACATTTTGGTAAGGAATAAATTAACGAATGACACATTAATCAATTTACATTTTTAAAAAAGTACATGGCTTGATAACATCAATATTAAGCTGATGGCAAAATAAACATTAAAGAATCAATCTCAACAAAATAGCTAGTCATTAGACAATGTACTATCATCATCAAGAACCATTATCAATCCACTGCAGGATGAAGGTCTCTCCAAGTTCAATCCATCTTTTCCTATCTTTAGCTTCTCTTCTCCACATCATCCATGCACGCTTTCTTATTTCATCCATTCATCTCACATGTGGTCTCTTTCTGGGTCTTTTATAATCTCTTGGAATCCAGTTTGAAATGTCAATTGTCCATCTGTTTTCATCTCTTCTAACAATATGTCCAGCCCAACTCCACTTCAGTCTTTTAATTTTTTCAATGAGGTCAGTACTATAATCCTATGCTTATATCTGATCATTGTTGATGTTTGATATTAAAAACATTTTAATTGATTTGTGGGCTTACTAAAAACCAAAAATTCACGAATGATAGATAAGCTTTCATTATTTATTGTAGAGCATCACAAATTCCTGTGTAAGTAACAATTCCATTGTTGCATTTACTTATTAGTCTATACGATAATGATACATTTTTATTGGTCATTTACTGTTTGACTTTTATGTAGATCAGTATCATCAATAATAATATTCTTATGTGTTTTAAATCTATGTTTTACAGCATAATGATCCAACATACAATCTACACAATGTACCTTGATTTATAATAGTTACTATTATCAGGCTGGACTTAAGTTTACTAGGTTATAACTTTGCTAATAGGAAAAGATTGTAAACAGTAATAAATAATAACAATGAGTACACATTCATCACAAACATGCCATTGGGAAGATATGGCAGAAAATATAGTGCACTGCCAGGGGTGCTACAATAAGACATGATGATAAAGAGTTTCAGAAAAATAGTATTCTGCAAAAGAAACTAAAAGGCGGCATCATAAAATATTAAATAAGCAGAAAAATGGATGTGCCTTTTATATGGGAACATATCTGTGATTCACCAATTGGTCTAATCATTGCAAAACTCATCTCTAGAATAGTTCTTTTTTTCCTTGCAGTGGAAATTGCCATACTTGCTTATGAATGGCTGATGATGATAATGACTATAAAATGTATTTTATGTTACACATGTTACTGTACAGTAAGATTGCAGATAACATAAAGAAAATGTGTGTGTTGATATAGTTAATTTTGTTTTTATCACATGATCTTGACAACTTCAAGTGGGCATAGATTGGGTGATTATAAGTCGAAGTCATATAAAGTTGAACTGCTATAAGCAATGATATATTTATGTAAATGCATATTACATCAGCACAACCCTACAAGCCTAAATAAACAATTCAGCAAATTTTAGCCAATAAATGAATTATTTACTGCTTAATTGTAGTGCTATTCTGACAAGAGATTGCTGATATTTTATTAGCTTGTTTAAGCATAGGCGCTACACTAATTAGCCGATTAACTGTTTGCAATTACAATTTCTTATATACATGGGTCATATAAAGCTAATCAATAAATCTCATTCATATTTACATGAGTGTTATATGTCAGTAAATTCTATTTTAACTCATAAGTAGTAATATTTTGTTTGGCATTATACTACTGTGTTTTTATAAAGCAGATATATTTTTTTTATCTCAATCAAAGATATGGCTTTTTATTTATTTATAAAATGAATTGTCATTTGCTAAAAAGTCAAATGAGTGACAAAAGTGAAAAATCTTCTGTTAACTGACAAAACTGTGACCTTTTTACTTTCTGTAACTGAGAATTTGGTTCAGAAACTTTTTGCTCTGGAATCCATTGCTCATATCACTGTTATAAAATACTCAGAGTATTATTTTTTTAAAATTCTCATCAATATTTTTTTTTTTTGCTATAAAGCTAGAAAATACATCAAGTGCTTAATCATTAAATACTAAAATAATCAAATGGATAGTTACTTCAGGGTTCTGTAAAATTGTGACCCAAATGCAATATTATCTTTCAAGTGCTCGTTACATCATTGAGCAAAATTATACAAGAATATATGCTTTATAGCAAAACATAAGCAATGAGAAAGATGTAAACTGCTAACAAAACAACAACAATAAAACTGGAAGTAGGAGACAAAAACTGAATTTTAATGAGATGTAATAAATTGAATCCCATTAATATAAAATCACAGAGTTATTAGTCAAGCAAAATTAAAAAAAATTCAGTTCATTATAATCAGCCATTAGGTGCTCAAATTATCATCTGACTTACAACAGTTATTTTTATACTTAACATACATTTTCAATTTTTACAAATTTTAACTAAAGCAAATTTAAAAATGTTAAAAAATACACTTAACACAAATTATGTTTTACAAAAGGAATATTTTTTATTGAAGCAAGAAATCCCCCAATTATTTTTTCTGTTTATAAATTAGATGGGTTTAAAATGTTTTTGATGTAATGAATTTAGTTTTGAGTTTTTAATAGATTAATTCAGTCGTTGATCAAAAAGGCATAACTATTATTAATTTTTAAGCCTATTTTTAAATACTTGTGTATTTAATTGAAACGTTATTTTATTTTTAAAAAATACAATTATTTTTTAAAATTATTGACTAAAATTATAAGCTTAGCATGAAATATATTTTTACTGTTGCATTTATTATATTACTGAAGAGTTGTGGGGTGGAGTGGATTGAAGCCTGTCCATTAAAGTATAAAGATTGGCTATCTTAATATAAGCTGAGCATTGATTGTATATAATGTGTGGAGATAATAATCTGGACCAAGTGAGAAGTGCTGGTTTAGCACGAAATGCATATATTGGTGGTTGTTTATCTTTTCAACATGTGTGTGATCAAATATATTAGCAGTATAAGATAGCGTGGATAGTTGAGGGTCATGTGAAAGTCTGAGTTCAAACCCCCTTTATATTACATATTGGAGTGCAGGTATGAAAAACGCCTGTACTGTAGAAAAAAATTCATACATTACTTACTTTTATAATTATTCGAAAATTCAGTTAACATGAAATAATAATAAAAATCATTAGCACAATACTGATATTTGATTAAAATTTTCCGATATCTAAATGATATTGACATGATACCCAAACAAAGATATTAAAAATTCTTTAGCATAAAATATCACTTCATATATTTTAATTCTCATCAAATAAAACATTAATGTTATATACTAAAAATATTTGTAATCTTTTACAAAGTATATATTAATTAAAACACACCTAAAAAGGAATTAGAAATGAACAATTTTGGTCTTTCACAAGTTATCATCATCATCATAATTTTAAATCATATTGATCCACTGCAGGATAAAAGTCCAAGTTTATCCATCTTCACTGATCTCTAGCCTCTCTTCTCTACATAAATCCTACACACTTTCTTATTTCACCCATCTATCTTACATGTGATCACTTTCTAGGTCTTTTACAATTTCTTGAAATCCGATTAAAAATTTCAACTGTCCATCTATTATCATCTCTTCATCAATATGTCTATCCCAACTTCACTTCAGTCTCTTTAATTCTTTCAATGATGTCAATAATACTTTAAATCAATTTCCAATTACTGCTAATATACATATATACTTCTGTTCTGCGTTTTTTACATTCTCAAAATATATATTTTTAATAATCTGCAGTTTTAAAAAAAGTATTAAATAAAAAATCCAAATATAATCTGATAAATCATCTCTCATCCGTTTCTTTCAACTTGCACATTCAATGAGTTACATGATTGCTGTCAAAGTGAAAATATCTCACATTCCAGTATTGCCACTATATTTTAAGTTTTAAAAATATGTAAATTAACCCTAAACAACAAATTTAGTGATGATAGCAATTAAATCAAATTTATTTAAAGTGCTTTTTTTGCATAATAAATGAAAATGACTTAGCAGTCAAATAAATTAATAAGTAAATGGCTTGTTGCTCAAATATTTGCACAAAATTAAAGCATCAAAAATCACAGAGATGAGCTACAACCTTAAATCCAATCAATCAACCTACCAAAAGACTAAACCATGCAGTGCATTTATTAATTTATTATTATATTATCTTTTTCTCAAGTACATTATTGTATTTTTTATTAATTATTCTTAGTTAGCATCTCACTGAGGAAAGCCAATAGCTTGAAACCGGTCTGAGGATGGAGATAATTTCTACAGAGATTTTAAATGCTTTCTCTTGTGACATTTATCAATAAAGCTTGTTAGAGCTATTATCACACTCTTTATTTTAATTTATAATGACAAGCTTATCAAATTAAGCCATGCTATGTATGACTTTATTTTATTTACAGTTAATGTTTATCATATAGAGTTCAGTAATATCTGTCAATTCAATTATTTTATTGAGGGTTTGCAACCAAGTACATGGATACAATGGGATAAATAGGACAAATATGATTTTAAAAAATGCTCTTTTAAATAATTCGCTTCAGCTTGCCTCTTTAGCAATCTGTTATTGTAAAATAGTGATGGTCAACTATTTTTTCCTGTTTACTATGTATTTAATTGAATTGTTATAGGATCCTATCTGAAAGAATAATTATGTGAAACCTGAAAACAATTTTCAAGTTTTATGTGGTCCAGATTTGAAATTAGGAGATGGGTATTGCAAATAATAATGGTAAAAAAAAAGATATATTTGGTAGTGGAATGGGAGAGGATTTTAATATAAATTAGTCATTCAGTTACATCTTAATGCATTAAACATAAAGCAAAATATGATTTATATACAACACACCTTTATCATTCATAAGAGAAGAGGGTCCATATTTAGTAACGTTATATCAGTGATTTATTTTTTTATCTTGATTAATGCACAGATTTTTCAAAAAAATCAAATACATATGTAGACTTAGGAATTCCGACATTAAGCTGACAAATTTGTTTAGGTACTGATATAGGCTAAAAAAAATCCTACTCATTTTAATGCAACAGTAAAGTGGCATACTCAAATTTCAGATCGCATTCTAGACTTACCATTTCCGTACTCGAATTTCCTGAGAAGTTTGAATACACATTATATGTATTCAAAGTTCTCATTTCTATTATTAATTAAACAGATTGCTTTACATTTTAAAATCTATCTAATTTAGTGAATTATTAAAGATTTTATCGTTATTATAAATTATTTATCCTTTTTTTTTTTTTAATTATTAACGTCTTAAAAAAATTAATTTGTATTTGTTACTTTAATTGTTAAAAATCTCCAGAAATAACCCTTTGGTTACATATAAATGATAAGATATATCTTTTAAATGTGATAGCTTTTAAATACTGCATTACTTAAAACTAAAATATTAGAAGCAATTATCTATAAATTTTCTTCAGATGTATTATAATTGTAACTTAAATTAGATAATTCATATCTTAAATTAATATCGTATGTAGAATTCTTGCATTTGTAAAGTCTTTTAAATGCTATAACTACCCCCAGATTCTAGAATTTTGTCATTTGATATGTCTAGTCTCCGTTTAAAATTTTTAATTTTTGTGAATTTAATTGAAGAAAAAGGGAAGAAACATAATAATCTACAATACCATTTTACCATAGCTATTTAAGATGCAGATAAAAATTTCTCTACACAGCCACAAATTCCAGATCCAAACTTGGGATATGGGTATGGCAAATAAATACCTTAACCATTAATCATGATGTTCTTCACTAAATAATATAGGACTCTGTGGAATATAGTCTTGGCATGTGAACTGAAAAAAACATAATTTATAGATTGATCTAATAGTAAATCAACATGATTCTCTCTTATGATTATTCATATGCTTCCAAGAGATGTTATTGTCATCATACTCTAGAGCTGTCTGTTATAAGTTTGAATAATTAATACCCATCAGCTGATATAGTGTTGTAAAATCCCCATCTCCAAACTAGTTTCTGGATTTTGACTTTATCAGTGAAACTAATATTAAATCCAGTTTCAAATCATATAAAAAAGCAAAAGATAGACACCATTCTAGAAATGGAGATTTTTGAGGCAGCATATTACATCATGTCCACTGAATAATCAAGTTCATATTAAACAGCTCTATAGTAGAGTAAACTGGTCTAGTAATAAAACTAGCTATAATAAAATTGTATTGTGTATGGGCCAAGAGCAAAAGGATAATTATTTGTAAGTAATATTCTCTCCAAGTGACACTTGATCGGAGAGAGATTTAAGGTTATTCTAACACCCTAATAATTGTTTATGTTGACTACTAAATGTGAATAAATATATTATGCATGAAAAAAACTGAAAGCATAATTAGAACATAAACTAGTTTTATAATAACATTAAAATAATGAGATAAACAAATAAGTCAAAAGGTTATAAAATATAACAAACAAGGAAGATTATTATAGAAGAAATCACATACTAATATTAAATGTCTAAAAATAGTAAAACAAACACCAAGTGATAGAAATATATTTTAGTGGAATTAAAAAATTTATTGAGAATCAGGATATAACTTTCTCAGCATTAATATGCTTCCAACAGCAGTTCTTTTTATTTTAATCTAGAACCATCTCCTAAAATAATTGATGATTACCATATACCACTCCTTTAGCAATGAGAACTTGCTTTTCAAAGATGAAACTAATGGTACTTATACATCTAGAAGCTACTCGATATTCTTTTATACTATTTAAAGTAAGAAGCTACAGTTAAAAGTGAAGTTTTGTATCCAAGCCAACTCACTTGAACAGTTATATATATCTGACCTCAGGTAAATTTTTAAAAAAAATTAAAGACTTCAGCTTCATCCAACTATTGGTATATTCTTATTGTTGGCTATGTATGTTAATACCAACATTAGCACCACAGAATTCTCTCAATTTATTCAGATGCTTTCACATTCCATGTTTGAATTTTAAGTTTTTACTGATGACATTATAGCATGGTGTCCACTGATTATTCAAACATATATAGTAAATTACTCTGAATCAGGGTAAAGAGAAAAGTTCTTAACTCATAATAAGTTTGATAACAGCATTTTCAGTTTGCATACTTCTTGGAGCTGAGACAAATTCAGAACACAGAAATAAAGTTATATTCCAAAAGTATTAACGTTTTAGCCCAACCCCATCCCAAAATATACCAATTATAAAATAGAAATATTACAGCTTTCATTAAAAAAAATTTTTTAATTAAAAAACGGTCCTAAAGAAATATATTAATATTTAGGATAATCTATATTAAATTATAATAAACAACTTCACTTGTTCTTTTATCCCTGAATTGTTTTCTGTAATGGTAATTTCAAGATGCTTCTTGACATGCAAAAACAAATACATCCCATAATACTCATTCACAATACAGTACTCTCCTTCCCTAAATATCTATATTTTATTCTTAGGTAGACAAATCAAAATGAAGAAAATGTCCAGTATGTTTTAATGGTATAGTAGAATGGAAATCTGTGGAGCTTACAATCCATGAAACCCAGTTCCAGCCTGGTAACTTCCAGGATTCAAACTTCTTGTAAATTCCTGACCAATAACCCATTTGACTATTATTTTAAATAGAGAATGTATAATTTACTATATTATTTATGATCATTAGATTAGCCGATTCATTTATAAGTCTTTTATTTCATCCTTACTACAGATAAAAAGTAAAACAGCCACTGCAGGGCAATGTCTTTTCAAAATTTCTAAATAAGTAATTGCATAGTCAGTTTTTTAGGAGTCATGTGCCATTCAAGTACCTAAAATAATTGATTAAGTATGACAGTTCAATTCAATTGCACCCACTCACTGTGTTTTTAAAGTTTTGATTGAGAAGCTAGCTCTTGAGTGCACCACTTTATCATTGTGCATTGCATAGAGAGTTGCTTAGGAGGTCATGTACCATTCAAATACCTAAAATGATGGCTAAGCACAACAGTGTGATTCAAAGTGAGATTTTTTAAAGTTTTGATTTAGAAGCGAGTTTATGAGACCCCCACTACCACTACCTTTTATTAGATTTCTAAAATATAGCTAGACATCTGATGACTGTCTAGACTGGCTATAAGCTAACTGTCTGAAATATACATTTCTAAGTCTTCAAATCTGGAAAAAACTCACTTAATCCAGGTTCAAACCCCATATTATATGTACTAATCGCTTTGCAAATCAACCTCTTTTTCATTTTTAAAATTATTGCGTAGTTTCATTGCAATTAACAATAGCTTTTCAACTGTTCAAAAGTCAACTTATTCAGCAGTATGTCGCTGTGTTTAAATAATTACTGCTCGTTTTCATTATTTTCTGATTTTTGATTTACTTAAAGTAGTCATTTATAAATGATATTTATGAAAGGAAAATACTTAAAACAAGAAGGTTTCCTGCTAATCTTCAGTGTAACAGTTTACGATAATTTATCTATTAAAAAATAATAATAATAATAGTAACAGTTTTTAAAAATAAAAGCGTACTGTATTATAAAATGTTACATAAAAAAAATAATGTTTAATATTGGTCACTTTCCTTCCGCCATATTTTTGAAAACAATGGATGTTTATTATTCTTAATAAATTCAAACCAAATTAGAAACACAATATGTATGCTGCTTACAGAATTTTTTATATTCTAATAATATTCCTCCTTTCATTTCTCTCTCGCTCTCTCTTTTTTTTTAAAAAAAAATTAAAATACTGTAAAACATTTTGAAATTTCAATTTTAAAAGTTAGTAAATCATAATATATTAAAATTTTAAAAATGGCAAATATAAATATACATAAGCTTGGAGCTTAATCTCAGGGATTATGATTAGAATATTTTATATATAAATATAGTTAGCAACTGGAATATATTACTGCTATAATCTTAAATTCAATGGGGGAAAAAAGTGTACACATTTATAACTGTATAGAAGAGATTATAGTTTAATGAAAGATGTTTTGGAGGGAATGGTGAGTGGAAATAAAATGAAAGGATGGAAGAGATTGACATTATTGGATGATATAAGAGATGGAAAGGCTTATGTGGAATTGAGGAAATGGGCAAAGAAGAGAATGGAATGGAAAAATGGATGAACTGATGTAGTGACCACTCTCTGGACCTGTCTATTAGACAGACTACTATTGATTGACTAGGGATCCAGCAATCTCGTTTTAACAAGGACTATCCCATTATTAAAAATCATGGGTCTTCCTTTAGTGGCCCATGAAAATAAATAATGATTCAGCAAATTAACTCGTTTTCTATAGCTAACATATAAAAGTGGTATAATCATATAAGATATCCAATTATATTCATGATGTATAAGTTTGCTCACAATATACCTAAATATATTATAAATATTAATTGCACAACAATTTATTTTATTCTGAGACTTGACAGTAAGGTGATCATCAGTGTACGATCAAAATATTATGTAAAGATATGAATACAATATTATTCTACACTATCTTCCCCTCAGTACTTTAAATATTTTGCTTGGAACAAAAACAAGAAAAAGAGTATATACAACTTCAATATAGGTGATAAAGTATTTATCAAGATGCCCCTTCTGAGAAAACCAATGGAAGGTAGATACCAAAAATTTTACCCCCAATATGAAGGACCATTCATTATTGTGAAGCAGTCAGGTCCAAATGCATTTTGGATAGAAGTGGAAGAGGAGGTTAAGGGAACACACCTGCATTTTAAAGCCACATTTTGGTCAAACACAGGAACCACATAACTAACATGCTTGATTTACATACAAGTTTATGAATAAGCATGAGCTTTAGTTGAAAAAAGAAAAGAAAGGGAGATGACATCAAAATATATAATAAGCTAGAAGATAATTTAATCTTTGCCGAACATGAAAGGGCCACTGACCATGTGTTCCAATCAACCATTGCAATTGTTGTCTGTCCTGAAAGAACGTAAGGTAAAGGAAGCATTCTATATAGCAAGCGATCCTACATCAATCAATAGATGCGATGCATGCTTTTCTCTCTCTCAAAAATGTCTCTTTAATCACTTTGCATTAATTTGCATACTACATTTGTATAATTCTCAACACTTTAGTAGCTATGATTATGGGAGCATAGAACCTTCTGAAAGTCTCAGCTCATTAAATTATGGAGTATTATTTGCTTTTACAGACTTCATTATCTGTGCACAAACCACATATATATGTTATAGATTACATGCTAATGAAGTAAATATTTAATTATTTAAATCAAATTGTAAACATAAACAAATGCCTGCTTGCAATAACAAAAATAGCATTAGTATAATAAATAAGCATTTCTATTATCAGTCCTTACTGGTTTTGAACAAATTCATTTGAAAACAATTTTTTTTGCTGATATACAGTAGCCCGTTCAAGGCATACACATCAATGGATGCTAAATTTGTACATCAAAATTCCTATTTAGTATCTACACATTCTATATCTCCAGACTAGTTTCTAGCTTGTGACTTTCATCAGTGAAGAGCCTTGGAATCTGAGAGCATTGCAACTAGATCTTAAGATCCAATGCAACCTTCCATAGCCAACTTTTATTTAGTTAGTTAACTATGCCCAAGATGAAAACGTAATAATTTTTTCAACCCAAGATAATTCATTTTTATAGTTATATAGATTTAAATTCAGTTCAGTAACTATACTTTTGGTATCATTGGTTTTTAATAACTATAGCCACCATAATAGGCAGGATTGGTATAAAGCCAACAAAACATCACATGATAACCATTTTTTATGCTTACTGAAGCTGTTAAAACAGCAGCAAACTCTTTGTACAGTAGTGCTACTCCATGCAAGCTCTAGTAATGAATGAATGCTAGAAGGGTTGTGCACACAATCCCTATCTAGTATCTCATCCAAAATCTCCAGACCAGTTTCTAGCTTGTGGCTTTCATCAGTGAATAGCCTTGAATCTGAGAGCATTGCAGCTAGATCTAATACAGTTTTTCAACAGATACTTTTTACCCTTTTCAATTAACCATAAAGCTATGAGCCCAATAAAAACACAATTATGTTTTCAATCGAAGCTAATTTACTCGTATAGTCGTTCAGATCTATATATAATTCACTATATATTTTGGCATCTTTGGTGTTTAATAACCATAGTCATCCTATCTTTTGGCCAAAATGTAAAGATACTGAGATCTGTATAACTGACTATACAGGCAAATTAGTTTATATTGAAAAAATAATTGTATTTTCATTTAGGGGTCATAGAATAAACAAATACTGATTAGAAAAAATGTATGAAATCTTCAAAATATGTTTTTTTATTATAGTATAATATAAATAGATATTGTAGTTTGAAATATATTCAAACTATGTAATATTCTCTTTACAGTCATATATATTAAGGGTAATAAAAAAATGAAATTCATTAGAACTTTTACCTATCCAGAATACAATTATATAAATATATGTTTCTTAAATATAAAGACTATCATAATTAAAAAATGTATATGATCTTTCCATTTTATATAAAATAAATAAAATCTACTTAATGTAAAAAGATTAAAGCTCATTTGTAATAACAATTAACCCTTAAGTATCAACAATCTCAACCTGTAGTCATGGCAACCTCATTTAACAATAAAGCTGGTACCACCTTTATCCACCATCTGATATGATTATATAAACACTAAAGATTGCAACTTGACCAAGGGGTGTGAAATTATTAAGCTCATTTATGGTTAAATCTTGGCACAGCTTATGTGGAATTTACATTATATTAGCTTACAATTCAGAATTTGGATATTATACATAACATCTGCTTTAGTTAATATTTCACATTGCAATGGATAATTATAGAGTCATAACAAATCTATGAAATTATTTTTTAAAATCCAAAATTGCATTTATATTTATTTAATTATTACAAAATTTTTGAACTCTGTTATTTGAGTGTGATCATAATTATAACTGTTTCTGTTTTAACATTATTTCAAATGTCTTAACTTGTATTTTTTAAAATGAAACATATTTCACAAAATCTAAGTTCAAAACATGAATATATTTCTTTTTTTAATAACTATTCTGAAAATAATTTGTAAAATAATTACAAATATTTAAATACATTGTGAAATGAACATTTTTCTCCCTTATTTTTGGAGAGAATAGAAGATGTGATAATACATTGGAGTATTTTGGATTATCTAACAGTAAATGTTGAATATATAGAAAATTTTAAACTTTATTTAAACTTTTCAAATACAAACAACTTGTTAGTAATAATGCATGACTAGGCAACACAGGTTAGTAATTACATAACATTTTGAGTAGTATTTGCCACATTTCTTCAGGTGTTGCTGGCCTGACCAGTGACAGTATCCACATAGAGTTGAACTTGCACTTTTAGATTCTCAAATAATTGAGGCAAATGCTCTAACTAAATGAGTTATCCTGTTAAAGGCAACAGATAACAGAAAATTTCATATATGTATATATGAGTGTTGGTTCAATTCCTCCTGAACCCTTCAATATTTTTTTCCCAAGAGCAAGATTAATTAGAGGTTTTTTTAAAAAAATTTCTAAAAACATGGTGAGCAATTGAAAGAACATAATCAAATGGTTAAAAAAGAGAATAAAATAGATGTGTTTACAGTAGCAGACCATGTATGTTGTAATGACTATATGTTTAATTGGGAAAATACAAAAATATTGGATAGAGAGGAAAATGTGCAAAGAAGAAATTTTAAGGGAGCCGCTCATATGATAATGGTAAATAATCCTATAAATCAACCCAGTGTGGTAATACAGCAATATACAATGTATGAAAGCCTCTAATTAACCTTGCTCTTGGAAAAAAATATTGAAGGACTTGGGAGGATTTGAACCAATCCTCATATATAAATATATGAAATTTCTACTATCTGGGCCTTTGATAGAATAGTTCAGTGTGTTGTCTTAAATTCAATATTCAAGAATATAAAGCAATGAGTTTGACTCCTATGTGAATACTGTCACTGATCAAGCCAGAAACAACTGAAGAAGAGTGGAGAATACTACTACTTGAAATGTTGTGTAATTACTAATCTGTGTTGCTGATTTGTGTGTTATTACTAACAAGTTGTTTGTATTTGAAAAGTTAGAAAACAGGCAAAACTCTCCATATGTATTGCCACTCAGTGCAAGTCAGAGTAATCAGTGGATTCCAGAAGGCTTGTGCATAAAGTCCCCATCTAGTGCCTACTCATCCAATATTCCCAGATTAGTTTCTGGCTTGTGACTTTTGTTAGTGAGGAACATTGAATCTTATAACACTGCACCTAGTAGGCACTAGATGAGGATTTTATGTGTAAGCCTTCTGGCATCCATTAATTACTCTGGCTTGCACTGAATGGCAATACGTATGGAGAGTTTTGCCTGTTTTAATAACAGTTATAAGCAAGCATAAGAAATGGTGATCATGTGATGTTTATTTAAAAAGTTCAAATAAAGTTTAACATTTTCTACATATTCAACATTTACTGATAGATGATTGAAATAGTCCAACATATTATCACATCCAAAACACCATCATCACATATCTTTAGGCAAATAATAAAAGAGAAGGTTTTTAACCCTCATTATTAAAGAATCAACCTATGAATAATCTCTAAGTTTTTGTTGACTTGCTTTAGACTATTTTGTACACCATTAACATCTTCAAGGCTTTTTGTAAGTAATATATCATTTTTACATCAAGTTTTAAATTAAAATTGGATGCAAATAGCAGTAAAGAAAGCCAAAAAAGGAATAATAGCACAGCAGCTCCATTAGAATACGCCATGAAATGCAAGTTATCAATATCTTACGGTTAAGCAATAAGCTAAAAAGATCTTAGGGTTAATCAATAAGCTAATAAAGGATGCTAAAACTCATTTATAATAATAGATATAAAATATATATTTAGAAACAAAATATAATAATATATAGATATATATGTGTGCATTCTATATTCTACATATATTTTGTACTTATATTTATAAATTCGAGTCTCATCTTTAAATATTCACTTTAATATTTTTAAAAAATGATTAAATATAATAGAGTAAAATATTTCATTACATATATAAAAACACATAAGCATATATTAGAAAGTGTTAAACAATTTTTCTTTATCTTTTTAATTTATAATTTTTATAACAAATTGCTTTAGGGCTATAAAATAAAAATACAATGTTAGTATTACATATTTAAATAATTAAAATATCTAGTTTTTAAAAACAACTTCAAATCTCAAAATTATTCTACATGGATTTTTTTTTTGTTTTTAAATAATAATAATAATTATTATTAACATTTTTATTCAATTTTTTTTTCTCATGTATCAAAGCATCGGCCGGGAAGCGAGCCCGGGACAACTGCTTGTAAGGCAGCTGTGCTAACTACTTGGCCACCAACGCTTGAATTATTCAATTTTATTGGACAACTGAAATACATTTACTGACAACTTAATTCTTATTCAACTAAGGTCTAAATGCAAAATTATGAATGCTTGGTAATTGATATCTAATAATATAATTTTAAAAAAAAGAAGAATGAAAAGGTTTATTATAATAAGATAGAGGTCGTAAACAAATGTATTTGGGGAGATGTTAGAATTTATATGCTTGATGGGGATAATCAAATGAAAAACGTCATGGGGGGGGGGAAACTAATTTGATCATTTGTATATAATATGTTTTTAAAATCTGGTTGCATTTTATTAATTTTTATTTAAGTTATTTTAAAGCTATAATTTATGTAACTAAACAATATTAAAATAATTTTTAAAATTGCTTAATTAAGCACTAAATTATAATTATATTAATATAAATGTAAATGCTTTGTGAAGTTTAGGATTGTGTGAACTAAAAGTGTTTAGAAGATTGTATGCTGTGTGATTAATCATAACGGTAGAGTGCTGGATTCTGGGAATTAAAAATATTTTGGTCAATGTAATTTAATACTTCTGATGTTCAAGCATCATATAAACTGCCAAAGAAGTAATCATTTGGTTATTTAAATTGATTAAAGCTAAATCTGTGATTTTAGTGATGAATTGTTATAATCTTTATGTATAAGTGGTATAATAATGATGTTATAAACAAAAGCTAATACCATCTATTTATGAAACTGGTGGAATATGTAAATGAACCTATTTACATATTAAGGATAAAAAATACAACACTATAAAATCAATTAATCAATGAAACAGCTATAATTATGGTGCTTGGCACTAAAACTGCTCTAAGGTTAAAACAGGTGAAAGATGAATAACGCCCTTCATCAGATATATTAACATGCATGCAAAGTTATTACAAATAAACAATGAAGTGAAAATAAAATTATAAATGAAATTAAAAATCTTAATTTTAAATCACTTTTTCTGACACTTGTAATCTAATGAAATATAAAATTTTTAACATTTTCAACCTTTTTATTCAGGCAATGTTACTGACATTTTAAAAAAAATATTTTAAAAGTCACATGACCTTTTGTTTATTTTTTGATATTTCTGTTATGCAACATGTAAAGTAAATGAATAATGGAAAACTTTCTAAAACGATGTTTTATGGTGAACTAAGGTAGGACCTGTCTACATTATAAGAATTATCTCTAAGACATTTTGAAGAAGTGCAACAACAATTGTTATTATTAAGAAAATATGGCTGAGAATAGAATATATAGAAGAGCTGCAATTAGTATGGTATTGAAGTATTTTTAATTGAATAATTTTCTGAAGAAACTGAAAAAACAGCATTGTAAAAAATCCAGTAGGCAAAAAAAAAAAATGGACCAATAAGTTTTATATGTGGGCATATTTGTGTTTCACAATGTTTATACAATTGTCACAAAATCCGTTTCTAGAGAAATTACCATCCTCCCTTTCATTGTAGTGGAGGGTTTTGTTGTTCTAGTTGTTGTTGTTGTTATTATTATTATTATTATTATTATTATTATTTAAATACAAGTATATTATATATTCTTGTTGTTATTATTATTATCATCATCATTATTATTATAGCAAACCAAAAGTAAATTATATTAAAATTACTGTCAGAGTTTAAAAAAGTTCTTTTTTTTTCTATGAAGGAAGCGTTTATTATATAAATATAAAAGTACAAAAAATATGAGTGATATTTTTCAAGATTCCATATATAATATAAAAATCGATCAGTTTGTAAAATATTCTCTGATATCCACTATTTTCTTCTCTCACTTCAAAAAGAAATCATTTGGATACATTAATTGCTCAAGTTTTTTTCTTTTTTCAGTGATTAGTAAAAATAAAAAAAATTAATTAAGTGGTGCATAAAAACACATTAGAACAATCTTTAATTAATTCATAAATAAAAACACATTACAAAAATTAAAAAAAATATTTAAAAAAATGTTAATGGAATATTCTGTTCTAATTAAAAATATAAATAACATGGCATTCTTTCTTTAAAATATTTTGATTTTTTTTTTTTTTTAATTATCAAATTTACTGGAAAAAAAATCTTTTTTATTTAATGTCACTTGTGGTCTTTTTTTTTTTACAATCTATTGGGATCCAGTTTAAGATTTTAATTGGCAATCATCTGTTCTAGAAATATGTCCAGCCCCGTTCCATTTCAGGTTTCATAATTCTGTCAATCAATTTACACTTTTAAATAAATCTGTAAATGTATATTAAAGGTACACAATTAGATTTTATATATTTGAATTAGTCTGAGGTTTATTAGAAATAAACTAATATCCACTATTACTGATAATTAAAACTGTTTTTATAAAATATTATTCACTTAAAGCAGTGGTCCCAAAATTGAGGCTATAATCCCAATTGAATAACCAGGAGAATCAGGCACACTAATTGGGAAAATTTGATTCAAAATCAAAAATAAACACTTCTGTCTAACTAAATTTAAGCAGAACAAATGAGAAAATATTTTTGAATCTTTATTTAAAAATTCCATCAATTGGGTTTTTTTTTTTTTTTACAAACTGATGTGTTTTTTTTTTTTTACTTTTGGTTTAAGATGTAGTTTTTACTGCAAAAAAAAAAAAAAAATTCTCCATTAATAATAATAATAATAATAATAATAATAATAATAATAATAATAATAAGATGATGATGATGATTCTGATAAATCTGTATATTTAAAACAAAGTATAGCTTCAAATAATAAAAATATTTTAGAAATCTTAAAAATTAATTTTTAATTCCAAAAACAAAAAATTAACACTAAATAATCAAAACATTATTGGATGTGATATGTTGGACATTATTAATATGTCATTTCTGTTTGACATCAGTATATTTTCTACTGACTAATTTTCTGTTAATAATAAATATACATAGATGTAAATACCACATATTTAGTAAAAACATATTTAATAAATCACAAAAAAACAAAAAAATCACAAGCAAAGAAATTATATGTAAATTTACTTTCCTGTTTTGAGATATCAATGAAAGTCTATGTTTTTGCAGCATAGAAATGTCCTTTTTTCACAAGAAATATTTCTTGCTTGGATTTTTGACAGATATTGATATCTAATTACTTTAGTTAGAATTAAAATCTTAATTTATTAAATGGATGCTGACCAATAAACTTGCTCACAGCCTTTTCTATGTATTTCATTATCAAACAATTACAATGTCGTCAAGCATTGGTGGCCTAATGGTTAGCGTAACTGTCTTCCAAGCAGCTGGCCTGGCTTCGCTTCCCAGTCAATGCATTTAACATATAAAAAAAACTATTACAATGTATTTCCAATTGCAGCATCAATGACCCATTGCCTGAACGCCCATTAAAATATTAATAAGTGGTAGTATTATATCCAAATCTTTAGACAGACGTATTGATTTAGTATATTATATTTAGAGAAGGTTTGAACCCAGACTTTCAAGCTCTCTTCACTCATCAACTGCATCTTATCCAATAGATATACATGACCACATACATGTGTTCGGTTGTATAAAACGGAGCTGATGGCTGAAGGGAGGTTGAAAGTCTGGGTTCATATTCGCTCTAATTACATCTAGGTTAAGTATATATAACTATAATTGTATTTAAAATATAATTATATTGTGTTTATTGATTATTAAAACTTTAAGAAATTCTTCTAGTGTAGAATAAAAAATAAAATTTCTTATAAATGAATAAATGTTAAAAATACTAAGCTTTGTATCCTTCAATAGATATACCAATAACTTAAATATTTAAAATACAAAAATTTATTCTTTTTTTTTTTTTTTAAATATAATCGCAAAATAAAAGCGTGTTTTAAAAAAGATGATTTTTTTTGTTTATTTTTTTTAAATAATAATAATAATAATGATTTTACTATTACCAGAATGCATTAATAATAATAAAACTATAGTTATAAAAACTGATTTTCCATAGTAGGCAAAATTTCATAAGATTGCTACAGATATATATTAAATTTAACCTAATTATTAAAATCAAAGCCAATTTTAAAATGAGATTGTTTAATAATGACATTTATAATAGGAAAACATATTTCTTTTATTTTAAAATAACCCAATAAAAATTTGATTCATAAAAATATTATTTTCTCCATTTAATGACTACAGTAAATGGCTGGTATTTTTATAACAGAGAAAAAATCTTTTTGTAAAATGGCATTGACCTTTTATGATATGAATGAATGAAGAGAGGAAAGAAAACAAAGTAGGTCATTTCTAAAAATAATGATTGAAATAACATTATTAATTTAATTTAATTGACTGCATATAAGTGGCTTTTATATATAAAATGGTACAATAAATTTAATGAAATGATGGTGTAACCTAATACTTAACAGCGATCATGGTATAGCAAGGTTACAACAAACAATTGTTTTTTCGATAACAAGTACTAAAGGGTTCAAATCAAAGATCAGTTCATTATTTTTGATATTCAAACATCACATGACCCCCTGAACAAATACAGTTTTAATCCTCTCCCCTCTCACATAAACATTATTTATAAAGTTTAACATTCCTTTAAAATATTAAATAGAAGTACTAAAGTATTAAAATCAAAGATCAGTTCATTATTTTTTTATCATCAAACATCACATGACCCCCTGAATAAACATAGTTTTAAACTTTTCTCCTTTTCCACAAATGTTATTTTGAAAGTTTAACATTCCTTGAAAATATAAAATATTAGTCTGCTAATTAGAAAATAGTGTATATATATGAATTGATATTACTCTTACTTTAAAAACTCTCTCTTAATCTATATTATCTCAGCAAGTCAGAAAATATATTAATGTAGTTTATGTTTTATACCAACCTTTGGAGCATAAGAGAATAAAAGATAAATCATGGGTTCAGATCTTCTCCATCAGTTTTGGCTTTTCTGTTAGAACTAAGATATTTATCTAATCAATCATGACAAATTTAGGACAATAAACATTCAGATAGAATCTATCCATTAGTTAGAATATTACTAGGTTAACTGGTCAGTCTATAGAACATAGATTCAGATAAAAAAAATCCTAAGCCTGCTATGACCTAAAAATTTTTTAATGTTCATCCAATTAGACCTAAGTTTCAGATTGCCCCATGACAGACATACACAATATCCCATAATATCTTTTTTATGTAAAAGTAGGTGTCAACATTTTTTTATGCTGTTAAAAGTAAATTGGAAAATAGTTTTATATTTTGAACATAATATGAAATGTATTCATTCAATTTTTAAAAAGTATATGATATAGATTTGTTCTATATAGCCATATATAAACAAAAACTATTACACCGTATTACCCAGAATGCAACAAATTATGGTTGGCTAGCAATTATTATGTCAGAACTAAAATAATGCATTTTCGTGAAAAATTGCTCGTAATCAGAGATACTGTACAATTATATTTACTAAATCATTAACTTGAACAAACCTGATTATATTCAACATAAATTTTAAAACAAATTAAATCAATTAATCCTTACAGCAATGTTATCACTTGGACAATTTTTTAGAATTCATTAACTAAATCCATCCTTTGTATTGTATTGTTGGGTATCTTTGATAAACATGTTCAGCACTGAAAAGAAGTAAAACTTGTATGGTTAAACTTGTATGTAATATTTATAATGTTTGTTATGCACATGATATATTAATATTGCTTTTATTTTATTAAATCAGTTTTTTTATAATTGGTTATGTGTAAAATATAGAACAATGTTGTGTAAGGAAGGAAAAGATATTCCTGCAATTCTTAATACATATATATATAACTTAGTAGTTCAACATTAGAGAGAAAAAAACAAATAATGACATGATATTTGATTTGGTTTGTATTGCTAACTAGAGAAATTATATCACTATTTAGAGAGCAGAAATCCACAAATCTTAAATGATATATATATATATAAACATTTACTAAAACATATATTGATTGAATCAATAATTCTGTCTTTCAATAATTTTAAATGTTTTGTTTAGACTTCATTTGTTTCAGCCAACATATTAGAGATTACAATTAAATATAATTTAGAGGACAATATTATACTTTAGAATTACACTTAACACACATTAAGAAGAAAGTGAACATTTAATTTTGTCTGTCATATTATATTTTATTACGTGAATTTTTTACATGAAGTTTTTTTTTTTTCTCTTTATTTAACAATAATTCAGAATCAAATTGGTCAGATGTATTATATTTTATATTAAACATTCGATTTCTTCATTCTAATTGAAATTAATGTTATATATTAATATTCTATTATTGATTTTTATTTTATTTGTAAGTATTATAAAGAATCATTATTCACTTAACCTGTTTTATTGTTCACTCTTTTCATTGTGCCTTTGTTCAATGTTTAATGGATCAGTTTTATGATTTAATAAAATTTGAAGCATTGAATCAGGCAATAAATATTTATAGTTTTTAAATTTGCTCATTAAAAAGTTGGGTAATATTTAAACACTTTATATATATATATATTTTAAAAATCTTATTTCGGTAATGTTAATCTATCATTAGTTAGTTAGTTTTTATGTGATTTTTTTAAATAAAAATTTAGTGCCAGTATATATGTTATTGAAGATTTAACTTAAGTTTACCATCACAGTATGGAGCTCTCTAAGGTAAATCCAAATTAATATGGCTGCCTAATGAAACAATAACAATTTAAACAAATAACCAATGTTACAAACAGACTAATCATGTAATTAACTCAGTAATTCCCATTATTCACAGCAAATCATTGGAAAATGAGAGTCAAAGGTTACTAAATGACATAACTGCTGGATTATTCCTTAAGAATTATTTAGCTTCCAGAAAACTTCACTTGTTAAAATCTTCTAATTTATTACATTAATCATTATATTTTATGCACTTGAATATAATGCATTTTTATAATCTTTACTAAAAATTTTGACTAATCTACACTCACCAGCAGAATTTTTGAGATTTCATTTGAACAAAAAAATAGAACAGTTTTGATGAAGACCGTGGAATAGTTGAAACATTATTAAACTTAAAAAAAAAACTTGGACAAGCTTTGATGAAGATTGTGAATTGGTTGATAATGTTAGCAATATAAAAAGATTAGCAAAGTTCTGGTGACAGTGATTGTGGTTTAACTAAAACAGCAAAATAAATTTTAAAAATTTAAAAAAGCATTGTATTCAAGACCATAAGATTTTTAAAATGTTTAGAAAATTCTAGGTGATAGAGATAGAAGACTAATAAATTAGCATCATATTATGAGGCCTTTATCTGTGATTATGTATAAAATAACTTAATAGTATCAAAATGAATCCAACACATAAGCATTGCGATCTCAGAGGTGCTTTCCTATTATAATTATCGCTACCTGCCATTCTTTTTTTAAAATATTGGGAGATTAATAATCTATATATTTAAAAATGTATATAATATGAAGTACATGTGCTGTGAATATGTATAAGATTTTTTAATATCTAAAGTGCCATATAACTCAAACTCAGATGTGTTAAGATGCATTATTCAACAGCTCTTGCTCCCTATTCAGTATAACCCATATTTGTTTATATATTTGTGAATAACTGTTGTTAATAATGACATATAGGTATATGTGTAGTACACATGTGTTAGTTCATATATTACTGAAAATATTATAAATATTTAAGTGTCTTTAACCATTTAAAAGTGATACATAAACACACATGCATTCCATAAAGTATATAAATAATTTAATTTTAAATAAATACAAGTAATGACTCTCTTTTTACTTAGATGTAAATAATTGGGTATCTTACAGTTTAGAAAACACAATATATGGATAATTAAAGCTTAATGATTCTGTGCAAAAATTCTTCTCGTTTACAATCAATGGTTGAAAAGCAATTAAACAAAACACAAAATCTTTCAACTTTAAATAAAAACAAGATATTTTTTTGTTAAAAAGTTTATGGATTCATTACAAATTCAAATATATATTTATGCAGACCATTATTATAGTACAGGTGTTACTTTACCATGAGGAAGGCAAAGTAGTAGAGAAATACTTCCATCAAATAATTTTAAACTTACTTAAACATAAAAGGACCTTCTTTAGTTTACTGAAGTGGCAGAGTGTCTGACCTAGAGCAAAAGGTTTCTGAAAAGAGTCTCAGCTAAATTATGTATTTTTATTTTTTTTTTTAGGGAAAAAATTCTCCAAATTTGAAATAGTTAAATAAAATTATTAAATACTTATTCTGGTATTAGGCTGCTTAATGTCTTAGGACTTTCTGAGAAATTAAGGATACAGTTGTTGTTTTTTACACTGTGTTTTTTAGTGTAATGGTAGAATGGCAGAGTCTAGAGCTCAATGTCCATGAATCATGGCTCTAGACCCTGCTAATTCTAGTGCTCCAACTTCATACAAATTACCAATCAATATACTATTTGATTATTTTGTACTGCATGGTTAGTTCAGTGATAGAGTAGTTAACTGAATCTCAAAATCAATTCATCATAGCTCCAACTCTCCTAGTGCAAGTGCTTGAACTTCTTATTAATTTTCAAGCAATAAACCATTTGATTATTTTGACATTCATAGTTTAGTGCAATAACAGGGTTACTCTGCAGTTCAAGTTCCATGGAATTCATAACTTTTGATGCTCCGATATCTTACGAACTCCCAAGGAATATACCATTCTGCTTCTAATACTCCTATTGCTACTACTACTACTACTACTACTGCTGCTGCTGCTGCTGCTGCTACTAGTACCACCACCATCACTTCAACTGCACTATCATTATTACTAATGCTACTACTACTATTACTACTGCTACTAGTACCACCACTACCACCACCATCACTTCTACACTATCATTATTACTAATCATCATCATCATCATCATCATCATCATTATTATTATTATTATTATTATTATTATTATTATTATTATTATTATTATTATTATTAGCAGCGATTAAGCCAACGCACATGCGCTTTAAAGATAAATTATAAATGAATACTATTGATTTTTCCAGACACAAGATGTAGTATTTTAGAAAGAATGGAATGAATCCATCCATTCATTTATAATTTATCTTTAAAGTGCATGTGCATTGGCTTAATCACTAATATCACTATTACATAAAAAACATAGCGCTATATAAAATAATATCTCATTATATTATTATTATCTAAAAAGAATTTGATTATAATATAATTATGTAAAATACCCTCCATACACAACTGCAGAAAATGTCTAAGTGATGTTTAATCATACTAATGTGATAACCTAAGCAAATAATTCCATTAAAAAATAACTATATAATGTATTACTCAGAAATCCAAAATAACAAATGCAATAGTTTCAATGAAGCAAACTGAGATTATTTTTTTATTTTTATGTTTTTTAGCTTCAAATTGATCCAAGAACCCTGTATCTCTTACATCCATTCAGTTGACCAATCTAGGAATCGTTTTACCTTTTTTTTTTTACCTGAGAATTAATTCAGGATTTTGTTGCCCAAACCTGCAATCATAACACAAAACTAAACCATTTACACAAAACATCCTCTATTTCCATGAATACAGTGGCATGCATTATTTTAAATTATTATATATATCATGCATTTAATGGGTAAATAAGCACAAAACAGTTTTAGATGTCAGTAGATGTATAGTAATAGTGAGGCCACTAAACATATAAATAGGTATTTTTGGTCTTAATTATGACTTCTATTGTATTTGCAAATCACAGTAATGTCTAATGGTTTATTCTACAAGGATAAATAGAATCTAATAATTTTTTTGATAAATGTTAAGATAAACATTAATATATCAAGGATTTCACCAAATCACAAACTATTTGACATGATTTAAAAAATAATTATTTAGATAGTCATGAGACATTTAAACATCAGACTGGATCAGACATTTACTTTTACTTTTTTTAATCTGGAAATTGATCCAAAACTTTTAATTTAATTCTTGAACTCAAAATTTTAACCTGTGTTAACCACACAACTCTGCAAAATACATTTAAGAAGCATTCCAATATACATAATATTCCACATTTTTGTAAATTAAGCTTTCTAATAAGCCACACTCACAAATTTTTCTTCACCCAAAGCTTTTTTTTTTAAGTTCCTATATTTTTTGTTTAAAGTTATTCCCTATCTTCACATCCTTTCCCCTCTTAATTTAATTAATAGTTATCTTTTTCTTTTTTCTCTTCTACATATTTTTCCAGATATTTTCATAAACCTTTCTCCCCTCCAGCTATTAATTTCCTCAACCTTATAAAGTTCATTCCAATTTTACTTTAATTATATTCTAGCTATTTTTTTTTCTTAAGGAGTTATTATTCCAACTTTTACTTCACTTCCCACTTCTTTCTTATCAGTCTCTTTATGGTTCATATGGGCCTCCAATCATTTTTATATACAATATAAAGTTTTTTTCATCCAATTTTTTATATATTAATCTTATATAGTGAATCATTTGTTTTATCAGTGCATCTGAATGTTTATTACACTATTCATAGGCAATGTAGTGACAAGTACCTATCCACTTTTAGTACTTTGTGGAGGAGTGTACAATCATTGCCCAATAATATGCATTATAAGTTTTGATTTTACCAGTACATCATATATGTTTAGCACAATCCTATCACAACACCATCTATCAATCCAAAAGTCACACCAATTAATATAATACATGTTATAATCTAACTTCATATAGACATTATATTTAGATATTGAAACTTAACCTCATATATAAATATTTTTTACTTATTATTTTTAACTTCTACTCCATCATATATTACTGAAACATATAATCCAAGACAAGTGAAAAAGACAAATCTTATTAGTGCTAAATAAATATTTGCAATCTTCTTCACTATATCCATTCACATTTTATACTTGTTAAAGTCCCTAATGTGATGTGGTGCACTGTGATTTCTCTTTATACAGAGTCAGGAATCTCTCAGAAACTATCCCCAGAGAAACCTGTTAGCCACATTATTTCCCTTTCCATTCCCCATCCTAAGTTTTCCCATATCCTGCTCCATTCCATTTCCACAACATAATCTTTGTCAATCCCATGTCCTTTATATATAAACCCCCCTTATTTTATCCCAAACCCAACAAAAAAATCAATAACCTACTTTCTGTATAATCACTTTTCTTATATTTATTCTTCCACAACTTTATTATTTGTATCCTTTCTGCTTTCAGATATTTACATTCAATTAACAAATGCCTAATATTTTCTATGCCTTCTTTATGCAATTTGCAGATTAAATCATCTACATTTTTCCATTTATGTGTACATTCCCTTGTTGCTAATGATCCTATTTGAGCCTTAAACAGTAAACTACTTTCTTTGCTATTATCATAAATTAATTTACATCCAATATTCTGTTTACTTCTATATATATTTAAACCCTTTTTACTCTCCATACTAGTTCTTCATCTCTCCAACTCCCTATTCTTTATTAATACATCTATTCTTCTACTCCATTCCTTACCACTATATCACTCAACAATTCTCCTAACACAATCATCCCACCTTTTGTACAAGTATACTGAACATAAATTCCTTATCAAAATTTTCTGCATACCACGTCACCTTTCTCACCCATCTTGTTACCCACCCTTTATTCATAACCCAATTAAATAGTATTTTGGCTATTCTTTTATTCTACTGAATATTTTCATTTTGCTTTTTGCATCCCTCATATAAAAATTTGACCATCCCATTTCTCCTGGAATTGTCCCCTTTGCTGTTTACACACCTCCATCTAATGCAAGACTTCCTACTTTTCTTTTAACTTTTTCCAAGTAATTTAATACCCCTTTACTAATACAATTCATCATTACCATATGTTAACCCTGCTACTGCAACTCCCTTTCCATACAATTCTAGCTACATCATATTTATTATATGAAAACACTGTTAATTTCTTTATCAATCCTTTGATGTAATATGATATATTGTGGCTTCTCCTTAAATGAAGTTAAGAATATCTCAGCAATTATGTCAGATAAACCTGTTAGCCACCTTATTTTCCTTGATGTGATGTGATGTACTGTGGCTTCTCCTTAAACAAAGTTAAGAATATTTCAGCAATTATGCCCAGATAAACCTGTTAGCCACTTAATTTTCCATTCCCCACTCTACGTTTTTCCATATTCTGCTCCATCCCCATTTCCACAACATAATCTTTGTCAACTCTATGGCCTTTATATCTAAATCCCCCTTATCTTTTCCCAAACCCAGCATAAACACCAATAATTCATTTTCTGTATAATCACTTTTTTCATATTTATTCTTCCATAACTTCATTATATGTAACCTTTCTGTTTTCAAGCATTTACATTTAATTAACAAATGCCTAATATTTTCTATTTCTTCCTTACATAATTTACAAAATAAATCACCCATATTTTTTTCATTTACATGTATATTCCTTGATGTGATGAGATATACTGTAACTTCTTAAACGAAGTCAAGAATCTCTCAGGAATTATGCCCAGAGAAACCTGTTAGCTACTTAATTTTACAATTCTCCAGTCTAAGATTTCCCATATTCTGCTCCATCCCATTTCCACAACATAATTTTGTGATGTGATGTGATGTACTGTGACTTCTCCTTAAATGAAGTCAGGAATATCTCAGCAACTATGCCCAAAGAAACCTGTTAGCCACTTTACCTTCCCCTTCCATTCCCCACCCTAAGCTTTCCCATAATCTGCTCCATCCCATTTTCACAACATAATATTTGTCAACTCCATGGCCTTTACATCTAAATCCCCCTTATCTTTTCCCAAATCCAGCATAAAGACCAACAACCCACTTTCTGTATAATCACTTTGTTCACATTTATTATAACTTCTTTATTTGTACCCTTTCTGCTTTCAAGCATTTACATTCAATCAACAGATGCCTAATATTTTCTATAATCTTCCTTACACAATTTGCAAACTAAATGACCCATATTTTTCCATTTACATGTATATTCCCTTGTTGCTAAAGATCTCATTTGAGCCTTAAACAATAAGCTACTTTCCTTGCTATTATCATAAATTAACTCACACCCAATATTCTGTTTACTTCTATATATATATTTAAACTCTTTTTACTCTCTATATTAGTTCTCTATCTCTCCAACTCCCTATTCTTTATTAATGCATCTATTCTTTTATCCCATTTGTTACCACTATAACACTCAACAATCCTCCTAACACAATCATCCCATCTTTTATACAAGTATACTGATATAAATTCTTTATCCAAATCCTTTGCATACCACATTACCTTTCTCACCCATCTTGTTGCCTGCCCTTTACTCATAACCCAATTAAATACTATTTTGGCTATTCTCTTATCATCTTGATGTGATGTGATGTGATATATTGTGGCTTCTCCTTAAACAAAGTCAAGAATATATCAGCAATTATGCCCAGATAAACCTGTTAGCCACTTTATTTTCCATTCCCCACTCTAAATTTTCCCATATTCTGCTCCATCCCATTTCCACAACATAATCTTTGTCAACTCTATAACCTTTATATCTAAATCCCCTTTATCTTTTCCCAAATCCAGCATAAAAACCAATAATTAACTTTCTGTATAATCATTTTTTTCATATGTATTCTTCCATAACTTCATTATATGTACCCTTTCTGTTTTCAAGCATTTACATTCAATTAACAAATGCCTAATATTTTCTATTTCTTCCTTACATAATTTACGAAATAAATCACCCATTTTTTTCCATTTACATGTATATTCTCTTGTAGCTAAAGATCCTGTTCGAACCTTAAATAATAAACTACTTTCCTTACTATTATCATATATTAACTCACACCTAATATTCTGTTTATTTCTATATATATTTAAACTCTTTTTACTCTCCATACTATTTCTCCATCTTTCTAACTCCCTAGTCTTTATTGATGTGATGTGATGTGATGTATTATGGCTTCTCCTTAAACGAAATCAAGAATATCTCAGCAATTATGCCCAGATAAACCTGTTAGCCACTTTCTTTTACATTCCCCACTCTAAATTTACCCATAATCTGCTCTATCCCATTTCCACAACATAATTTTTGTCAACTCTATAACCTTTATATCTAAATCCCCCTTATCTTTTCCCAAACCCAGCATAAAAACCAATAATTCACTTTCTGTATACTCACTCTTTTCATATTTATTTTTCCACAACTTCATTATATGTACCCTTTCTGTTTTCAAACATTTACATTCAATTAACAAATGCCTAATATTTTCAATTCCTTCCTTACATAATTTACAAAATAAATCACCCATATTTTTCCATTTACATGTATATTCTTTTGTAGCTAAAGATCCCGTTCGAGCCTTAAACAATAAACTACTTTCCTTACTATTATCATATATTAACTCACACCTAATATTCTGTTTATTTCTATATATATTTAAACTCTTTTTACTCTCCATACTATTTCTCCATTTCTCTAACTCCCTAGTCTTTATTAATAGTAGTATTGTATGTGCTGCTACTTATCAGCACATATAGACATTCATTTGCTCCTCTCAGTCTGTAAACTATTTGCTGACTTTCATTCATATCTCTGCTAATATTAATTCTTTGCTATACAATTTTTAAAAAATTACAATTAACTTATTTATTTATTTAGTGGGGGGAATATGTTTATCATTTATATAAATATATGCTAGATTGAAGATTTAGCGAAGTATATTGCATTTACTATAATGATTGTTTTTTTTGTTTTTGTTTTTAAAAAAAAAATCTTAAATATACATTTAAAAAAAAATAATAATTAGAAGGATAATAAAATGTAATGATAAAATAAAATAAAAGCACTTGAGAAAAATAACCTTGAAAACACCTGCAAAATAATAAACTTAAAGTCTTTGTTTTAGCTAATAAATAAAACAAGAATTAAACAAACAACTCAACAAAAAGAATTTACTGCTAATAATACGGTGATCTTCAGGGATTGGTGAAGCTAAGTGAAATAACAGAGTAAAAATTTTAAGTGGCATATAATTCAATGATGGAAATTATACATATATGCATGCATTAAACATGACAAATTATTAAAAAAGTCTAAAATGGATAGAAATCAAATAATTATATATACGTGAATGCGTGCAAAAATATACACAGACATAATGAAACAGCCTTAAATATCTCATTTTAGGCAAGCATTTCTCCACACAGAAAACACCACTCACAGATATTCATCTGTCAGTTGGAGTAGGAGTAAAATTTTGTAATCTCCAATTGGATTTGATCCCAACTAAAAAATAGCTAAATACCGATTTAGTGGTCAACTATTAGAAGGATAAATAATTGCTTGTAGATTGACTACTTAAAAACAAGTTTGCTGGAAAATTTACCAAATATTGTCTGTGGTTGATTTCTAGATTATGGATATGTCAAGTTGATATGCTAACCATTATGCTTATAAAAACTCTTATGGTCAAATTATTTATATTTTACTCTCTACCATTAACTACCATGTTTATTTTTTAACGTAATAAACTCCTTTATGACTAGACTCAAGTGCATAGGTTCAAACTTAATATACAAAATAATTTGTTTAACCAAACTATTAATATTGGAAATAAAATTCTTATTAATAAATTAGGAGTAGAAGGAGATAATACTCAACATTTGATTTGCTACAAGATTTTCCAATATGCTTATGTGTTTAGTTTAATTCATAAAGGACATGGATAAAGAGAAAAATGAAATTTTTGTTTAACCATTTGAAGTAGAATTACTATGCTATAACATAAATAACAACAATAATAACAATATATGATTTATGTTAAATCAATTTTGAGTTATAATAAATCACTTTAGGAGATGGTATTCTAACTATGAGAATGGCCAGAAACAATTTTGTTAGTAACTGACACAATCACTGAATGATTTTGGTAAAAGTTAAAATTAATAAGTAAATAATAAGAATTACTATGTCTACAACAACTGCATTGGGACTAAGAAATTACTCTATTCCAAGACTCATATATTGTAGTTTGAATAATTAATGCAAGCTAGAAGATAGTAAGCTCCATTCAAATTGCTCTAATGCAAATATTGAAAGTAACCATTATATATATATATATATGTTTCACCTTTATTCTTAAAAGGAAATTGCTTCGACAAATGATTGAAATTGATGATTGTTATTGATATTGGGATTGTCTAAGTGTTGACTGGTTTTTAATGATATAAATACAAGTTTTCCAAAAGTTATTCTACTGTAAGACAGAAATCAAGAAGAAAAAATCTCCACCCAAATATCAATTAGAAATACAATTTTTAGTAAAACAAGAAAAGAAAAAAAATTCTTGAAGGCTGAGCTATATAAATCATTTGATTCTATAAGCATTTGTCCAGTAATTAAGCATTGGATCATCAACATGATTAGATTAGATAATGATACTAGGAAGATTAATATTGTGAAGGGTATATGACAGAATGACTCTACATCTTCAAAACTTTTACAGCAGTTTTGTAAAAAGTATTTTGTGGATTAATTAAAATGAAAAGCTACAAGAGTAAAAGTAAATGGAAATTATTTGTGTCACCTAGATTTTGCAAATAATGTAATTGTATTTGCAAATAATGCTTCAGATTTTCTGGAAATGTTTCAAAAATTATCATATAAAAGTAAGATTTGAAATACCAGACACTCTTATACCTGGAGCCTAATTGTAAATATAGGGGATTTGAACTCAGAAGTGGCTTGAAAGTCTGAGTTCAAATCCCATACAAAAGTAAGAAAGTGGGATTAAAGATAAATGTTAAAAATAGTAATATTAAATGGATTTTCTTAAAAGAAAAAAATAAAGATTGATAATGATGAGTTAAAAGAAAGTTAACAATTATAAATACCTTGGTTAGATTATTATTCAGACAGAAACATAATGGATAAAATTAATCATAGCATTAAACTTGATTGGGGTATTTTTAATAGAAATAATTTAATATTACAAGGAAATATGTCTATGTATTTAAAAATGAATATGTGTTGTACCAGTTCTTACTTATGGATTTGAGACTTGGACACTTAAAAGTAACAGATTTCAGACTCAATGAAATATGGAGACATATATTAGGAATAACAAGACGAGATGGAAAATAAAGTACATAGATGAGAGAACATCATTAAAGGAATCACAAGATGGAAATGGAATTGAGCTGAACATATTGCTAAAAGAAATGATAGTAGATGGGCATTTGAAATTTTAAGCTATATTATAAGTGATTGTAAAAGATCTAGAAAAAGACGTGTGAGATGGATGGATAAAATAAGGTATGTGTGCTGACATGATATGGATAAAAGAAGCCAGAGATCAGAAAAACTGAACTAAACTTGGAGACAGCTTCATATATCAGATTGATATGGGTTGAAAATGATGTTGCTGCTAATGATGATAAATTTTAGCTGTTTAAATATTAATTTTGGCGTTTATTTTCACCTAGTTTCTAGTTTATGATAATTTTTTCGGCTTTTCTTAAATTTTTGAAAATATTATATACTTTATGTTTTCATATATAATATGTTTTCATATACTATTTCTAAGAACATTGAACGTATTACGTTTTCAATACTTGTATCGCAGGGTATATTATCCGAAGGACTTTTAGATGATGCGATATATCTGCTACCAACCAAACTACTTTACAAATCTACTAATACGTGTTTGCACAAATACATTCTCATATATATATATCCTATTATTTGCATAATTCTATTTCTTTTTTTCGCAATACTAGTTAGTTTTATGTGTGAGTGTGAATTTATTATATATAAAAAAGTAAATATAATAAACAAATTGTCAATGAAGATATATCGATTTTTTTTATATAGGTATATATAAAAAATATGAAGTTAGTTGGTTTACTTATAAAGAACGGAACATTTTTCTTCATCTTCGCACGAGGTTAAGCTCAATTTCGGTGGTATTTCTTAATATAGTAAATCTACGGTAAGCTTATGAGACAATAAATAAAATCATTGATAAATTGCGTCAAGATATTTATAACTTCCAGTTTCAAAGAAGAGAAAATATGAAGTTATAATTTCATAATGAAGAATGCAAAGCTTTATATGGGAATTTTAAAATACAAAATTACTTTTTTTAGTCTTCGTTATACATCAACACACACACACACACAAAATCCTGCTTTATCTAGTTTTTCAAATTAGTAATGGTTTACAAACTATTAACCTTAATTTTTTAATCAGATCAAAATCCATTCAATATAGACAATATCTTAAAATAGTTTTTAATATTTGCTAAACATTATTGAAGTAAATTAAAATTGAATTCGAATTCAATCTTTGATAGAAAAAAAAACAGGAGACAATGGCATACAAATAGTAAGATTAATAATAATAATAATAATAATAATAATAATAATAATAATAATAATAATAATAATAATAATAATAATAATAATAATAATAATAATAATAATAATAATAATAATAATAATAATAATAATAATAATAATAATAATAATAATAATAATAATAATAATAATAATAATAATAATAATAATAATAATAATAATAATAATAAACTTTTACTTTCAAATTTATCAACAACTTAATATATCACATATATATAGTTGATATCTCAAACTGGATTTTAAGAGATTATAAAAGAGCTATAGAAAGACCATCTTTAAGATGGATGAATAAAGTTAAGAAAGTTTGTTGAAGTGATGTGATGAGTAAAGATTGGAGAAACTGGATTTAAATGTAGAGAAAACTTAATTCTGCAATGTATCAATAATGATTAAAAATGATGATGATAATATTCATATAATGAATTGTCAATCTATTCATGCATCCTTCATCTTTTTTTCTCTCTGATTCAGTCCATGGAAATACATGTTATGTTTTCACAGCTCTATTATTTCTGCAAATGGTTGTTTCATCACATTCACACCTGACAAATCATAATCCTAAGCAATATTTTCATGCACACAGCAGGTTTATTTTTTAAAAAATCATTTTTATTATTTTATTTTTTAAAAAAATAACAATCATATACTCATTGTACTGTTTCTATAATTAATATTAAAAATAATAATTCGTTTTTTAAAATAAATAAAAAAAAATGTACAGAAAATATTTAAAAAAAAAAAAAATCCTTCCACTAACCTTCTCTTTATTCATCTTTCATATGATTTAAAATAATTTTAATATATATAATAAAATGTATATATATATATTAAAAAAATTAACTTTTATCATATTCTTATTCAAAATTTTGCTTTTTTTAAAAAAAGCACAAATGAGATGTCATATAAATGCTCTAGATTTTGAATTGAAACAAAAATTAAAATTTATTCAAAACAAATAACTTTTTTTTTTTTAATTTGGAAAATAAATAAAAATATATCTGTTATTTTTATAATAAAATAAATACTTAGATTACCTATTTAAAAACAGTCTTATTTAATCGCTACTGTTAATATCAACTTTGCTGTTTCATACATATAGAATTGTTGTGATCAACGTTTTCATCATTATTATAAAGAGAATAAACAACTAATATTGGACAATATTTACACTTATTTACATATAATTGGTATACATTTATTATAAATTTAAATTTTATTTTAATGTTTTTTACTAACTTGTCCTCCTCCTCATCACCATCATCAACCATGATCAATCCACTACAGGATGAAGGTCTCTCCAAGTTTAATCCATCTCCGATCCTTAGCTTCTCTTCTCCACATCACCCCTGCACACTTTCTTATTTCATCCATCTATCTCACATGTGATCTCTTTCTTGGACTTTTACAATCTCTTGAAATCCAGTTTAAGATTTCAATTGTTCATCTATTATCATCTCTTCTAGCAATATGTCCAGCCCAACTCCACTTCAATCTTTTAATTTTTTCAATGAGGTCAGTAACACCTGTTTGTTCTCTTACCCATACATTGTATTTTCGATTTCTTCTTGTTACTCCCAACATGCATCTCTCCATACTTTTTTGAGTGGTCTGTAGTCTCTGTATTGCTCTTCTATTAAGTGTCCAAGTCTCAGATTCATAAGTAAGAACTGGTAAAACACATTTGTTAAAAACCTTCCTTTTCAAACACATAGGCACATTTCCTTTTCCTGCTTGTCTTTAAAGTCTAGAGGCAACATTTTATGTTTACAATTAAACTTTTATTCTATATCATATTTTGATAATCTTTATATTATTTATTGTAAGTTTACACATTAAAAGCATTCTAAAAAATAATATTTCAACTTTACAGAACAGAAAAAAATGAATGATTGTCTTTGCTGATTGAAAAAATATTGAACAAATTATTTCTTATTTGAACTCCATTTTTAAAATTAAAACTTAGATTTTTTCAGACATCATAAAGCAGCAAAATTCTGTTTTAAAATTGCACTTATTATTATTAAAATTTTAGAAAAAAAAATCCACACTGGCATTTATGAAAGCATTTTCTTTCAACAAATCAATCTGTAATTGTATTACAAATAAATTATTAAAAATTACAATTTTTCTGTAGTAACAAAAAAAAATGCGCTCCCAAAGTTTGAGAATAAAAACTCTATCAATAAGTAGTAATTTCAGTGTCTTTATATTATGATATTAGTAATGAACCATGTTTTTGACTTTTTTAAATTTATCATATCTTTATTTTCTAATTTTTTTTAAAACTGATAAATCAATATAAATTTTACTTCTAGTTTTATCTGTTAAATGAATGCAAAACAGATACAATTATGTTATAATTAGTGTTATGTAACCAGGGAGTATATTTGAATACCAGTCAGGTCACATGAATAATAAACGAAACAACAAAAATTAATATTTAACATGAGTTTATTTACTCATTGTATATATATATAACTGAATAAAACTAAACATTAATCTTCTGAGAAGATAGTCTCTAATTGCAAAACACCTTCAGCAAAGTATTTATCTGAAGATTTGTGATGGTATATTATTAGATGTAATATGTTGGACTATTGCCATCATCTATGAGTGAATGTTAAATGTATAAAAAATTTTAAACTTTTTTAAACTTTCCAAATACAAACAACTTGTTAGTAATAACACACAAATAACACAGGTTAATAATTACACATTTCATGGTATTATTCTCCACTCTATGCTGGCCTATATGCACAAAACAATATGCACTTAGAAGTTGAACTTGCACATTTAGATTCTTAAATATTGAATTTAAGGCAAACACTCTAAGCAGCTGAGCTATTCTGTCAAAGGCAACATATAACAAAAAGTTGATACATTTATATATGAGGATTGGTTCAAATCCTCCTAAATCCTTCAATTTTTTATATGAGCAAGACTAATTAGTTTTTTTCTTCTTATAATTATTATTGTTGTTGTTGTTGTCATTGTTGTTTAATATTTTAGAGCAAGATTAATTAGAGGTTTCCATAAATTGTGTATTGCCACACTGAGTTGATTTATAGGATTATTTACCATTGTCATAAGAGCAGCTTCCTTAAATTTTCTTCTATGCATTTTTTCCTCTTTATCCAATATCTTTGTATTTTCCCAATTAAACATATGGTCATAAGTACATACATGATCTGCTATGGTAGACACATCTGTTTTTTTCTCTTTTAACCATTAGTTTGTGTTCTTTCAATATCTGTTCAATAGGATGACAGGTCTCACCAATGTATTTCCTTCCGCATTCACATGGTATTTCATAAATGCAATTTTTGTTCTTCAGCATTTCCAGTTTAGGATTATGTGTGATATTTCTATACACATCCTAATAACATTTCATATTTCTTTGTCTATTTTACAGAGCTTCTATACACACACACACAACAATAATTGCCATTTTAAATTGTGTAATTTCTGAATAAATGAATTAAGTAACATGTAATTAACTGAGTTCAATGCATGCTGAAATATGATATGTAAATTTTCTAGAGCAGATATAGTGAGGAATAATTCAATAACAATTACACTCATAAATGATTTACACTAAACAAGTAGACAGATACATATATCACACATACATTGTATTGTAACATTGCAAACATTTAACTTAGTCACAAACAAGCAAAGAAAAACTGGAGCCAATAGCAGCAGCACTAGAAGGCATGAGAATGCACTGAAGGCGTGCTATGGGTCATAAAGTGTTTAAATAATTGACTAAATTTTCTTTCACTTTTTTTTTCTTTCTCTTCTTTTATTGTTTTTTTTTTCTTTGTCTTTTTTTATAGTTTTTTTTTATGTAATTACATAACTAGTAAATATTGCTCACTGCCAAATCTTACATAAAACACTCCTTTTAAAAATATTTAAGAGTAATAATGCAATAACTACTACGAATACATAAATGATATGAATATTTATAATGCAAACAAACAGATATGGAATATATAGTATTATCATATTTTGATTATACTCAAAGTAGCAGCTAACATGCATATTACAAGAACATCATTTCAATAAATAACCATTAAACTGTTTCTATATGTAATTTTAATAGTTTCACAAGAATACTTTTTCCTTATATCTATCATACATTTTCTTTATTCTCATTTCACTACTGAACACAAATCACACAGACACAATTAAGATATAAAAAAAAATATGAGAATTGAAAAGTAAAATAAAATAAAACTAAAAGTTAGCCAATATAGAAAATGATTTTTTTACATGAATTATTTGTTCAATATTTAAAGTGCTTTTAATTCATAGCCTGGGGGAAAGGTGCTTTATTTCCTTGTTTATATAAGAAACAGAAATTTCTAGGTAATGACTGCTACATATGATCATCACAGAAAAAAATGTTTTGAATAGAATTTCAGGTATAAAATAAGTGGGATTAAAATCTGTAAAGACATTTAAAAAGAGTGTAACATTTATTTTTAGAAACCTGCATAATTTGGTACAGTTGGTACAGTGTCTGAATTGGCATCAGGATGTCCCAGATCAATTCTGGCATTCAGAGTTCTTATGAACTCTTGAGAAATACAGCCATGTGCATTTTTTAACAGATATGATGTGATATAAATTGAAGGAAAAACATAAGAGAGTAGATTGAGATGTTCTATTTTAGAATTCAAAATATTCATATTAATTAAAATTCAATAGCAAACAATAAATCAATTATAATGTGGAATAAAAAATAGATATAAAACAGTCTCACCCCACAAAATACAAATGCTTTCTTAAAATTCTCCTAGGATATACATGAACAAAAATAAAGATTGTATGACATTTCAATTGTACATTGGTGAAACCTTCAGCAATTTTCATCATTATTTTAACATTCAGATAAAAAAAAAAGGTAGATTCCCATTTTATTGTCTTCAGTAATGGGAGTAGCTTTACACAAATGCATACCCTCATTCTAACTCAAAAAAAAAAAAACAATGGGAGACAAATAATACATTAGGTACTATTTTCACAATGACTATACAAACTAATCCATGAACCACAAATTTGTATTCTTAAATAATGTACTAGTGTACTTAAATTTTTTTTAGTTGCAAATATTCTTTTTACAATCTTCAACATATGCCCATATATATCATTGAATTATATTCTATCATCATTCATACCATATCAATGAGACCAACCAATATTGCACCTCTTTAGAATGTCTTTGGAATAATCTTTAAACTGTGCTCATGTTGACTTTTTCTATTAGTTTACAAATTACCATAACAAAGCTTTGAAAAATGGAAATTCGTTTAATCTCAGCTGCATAGTTCTGGAGAAAACTTTTCTAGATCAGTAATCAGTAAATTTTGGATAGATTCTAAACAAAAATAACTTTTTTTAGGAAAACTTTAAACAACAATTTAGTTGTCTAGTCACAAGTATTGGTAGGCTAGTAGTTAGCATGTACATAACTGCCTTCCAAGCAGCTGGCCCGGATTCACTTCCCGGTCAACGCTTTGACATATAAAAAAAAACCCAATTTAGTGGCCTTGTTTAATACTAAAATGTCTCAATGAGGTCAAGGAATGATACATGATATCTTTCAAAATGTTTTTATACTCATGTTTTAAATACATTCTTTAGAAATTAAGGTGATTATTCTGAATATGTTATAACAAAAATAAATTCATTAAATAAAATTTAAAAGCCAATGAAAAAATTAATATAATAAACAGTTGTTTTACTCACAAATAAATTTATTGCAGAAAACAGACAATACGAACTATATCATCTAAACAAATTAAAGAACTAATGAGTGATAAATATATGCTAACATAATATTGTTTCACCTTTTAGCCTATATAATGTATGATAAACAAAAAGAGATCTCGACTCTAATGCCATCTATAGTAAGCTTAAATAATTACCAGATGATAGTACATATGAATCTCCAAGTTCACTGATGAAAACAAGTCATAAATTGGTCTATGGGTGAGAATTACAATATGGGATAACAATAAGAGACCTCTCTACTGTAACGCAATCTGTAATATGCTTAAATAATTAATAATTACTAGAAAATAGTACATATGAAGGTCTAAGAATGAGAATGTTTAATGTGTTACCCTCTAGTAATCATTAATTATACAAACTTAATATAGATGGCGCTAAAAAGGGAGAAGTTCTTATTTATTGCATATGGTATATAAGGTCGTATTTTTATGTATTGGTTTATATCTTTCTTTGTATTTCTCCTTAACTTAGCTCATTTATGCTCGTTTACGGATGATTGCTGATACACTGTTTTGCTTACATAAAATGGAAAGATCATTGGAGAAGGGTGTGTGTGTCTTAAATTGAATGTATTTGCAATTTTTTTAATATTACTAATTTCACTGAAAATTTATGAAATTTTATGATGATGATAACGATATGGTATGGCACTTTTTCGACATGCAGTAAAGCATTTAAGGAATGAAAATGATATGCTAATGTTTAGTTTTTAAAAAAAATACTTTAAACAATATATATATATTGCTTAAATAAATACTTCATTTTTATCAGCAATTTCTGCTCAAAGTAAATATCATTAGCAATATAAATTAAAATGAATTTTAAGTTTTTAAAAGGTTTTATAAACCACTTTTTCTATCATTTTCCCTCTCTGTGATTATTGTAAATAAGTTTCTTAATTAAATAAGATTACCTCAAATTTTGTATAAGCTCGAATTCAGTTAAATATAGCTTAAAGTAAAAAAAAAAAAACCATCTAAAAATTGAAAACTAATAAAAATTTAAATAACTATTAATTGCGGTAATCAATAATTAACACGTCTGGAATGAAAATAGCGAGGTAACACTGCAGGTGAAATTGTTTTAGCTCACAGGTTTGGAAACTGTTATAGATTCACTTAATACTTGATTAAAAGCTTTTTTTAGTTTTATTTTGTTTAAATTCATGATGTGTGTATATATATTATTACACCCAGGTTTCTACAGAGACTATATCTTTAAATTAAATATTCTTTAAACAAAATGTTATCACTAGCATTTTAATAATCTGTAAAAAAAAAAATGCGTGAGAAGAATTATAATTCAATACCATAGATCCTCTAAGCGGTAAACCCAGAAATTAGTGCGGTTGATTGGAAGTAACAATTTCTGAGTTGATTATAAACTGAAAAATATATCGTACTCTTATGCAATTGATATATATATTTTAAATGTAATTTAAAACTATTTTTACTAAGCAATAGGTAATTTGATTTCCACTTTAAAACAGCACTGAATCGGCTATCAACTAGTAGTTGACGGTTAAGTAGGAGGAAAAAGAGAGTTTATGGGAAAAAATATGAATAAAAAAGATAATTTAGTATTATGTAACATGAAAAAAGTATGATATTAAATGATGGAGATTCTTATTATCTTTTGCAAACCCAACGGTTTTAGACGTCAAGGAAAAGGAGGTAAAAATGGTACAAGAATTTGGATAGAAAATGCGATTTATAGAGCGTTAGAAGGAAGAGTATTGAATATCTATTTTAGAGAGCGTCTTGAAAGAACATCAAAAAAAAAAAAAAAATCCCATGGAAAATAAAAAAATCATAAAGATGAGAGGAATAAAAACGACGGAAAATTTAAGGTTATTTGTAAGATATTATGACAAAAACATTAAAATGTAAAGATAGGATGTAAGATCTAAAGAAAAAGCCTTTATTAGAATATATATATATATATTAAAAATTTGTGATTCTGAAACAGTTAACTTGATTTAAAAGTTCTTTTAATATTAAGGGTGGGCGGTAGGTAAATGGAATTGTGGGTAATGTTAAGTTTAAATATGTTGTTATTTTGTAATTCTTTACACTTGAGAGTCTGCTTGTAGTACTGAAACCATTAGTAGTGCTTTAAAGGTTTTTTTTTTTTTTTGGGGGGGGGGCTAGTCGTTTGAGTTGTGAATTTGATGCAATTTTGATTTTATATATATCATATCAGTGCTATATGAATGGTTTGCTGTTTGTAGATTACATAAAAATAATCAAATGTTCAGGAGATCATAAGAAGTTCAAACATTGGAAACATGAGCATTGCCAATTAATGACCTAATTGTTCCACTCAACTTTACAGTTATCATTAAGACTGAACTTTACAGCTATCACTTAGAGTTATTTGATGACAAACTTTGAAACAAAGCTAACTGAGGATGCCATTTATCTAAACTTTTAATAGCATAATTGGACACTGCAGACATTTCCTTCTGTGTTGCATTAAAATGATTTTAAACATAATCTGTAAATAAGATTTGTATATATACAAAAAAGCTGTGGTTAATTAGTAGTTGGTTTTCTGGCAGTCTCTGTTTATATGGATATCTTTATTTTTATTCTTTATCAAATTAAAATTTCTTGAAAATATCTAATTCATATATATATATATGATGGGAGAAAACCATTTTCTGCTGTTGTTATTAATAAATAACATTGTTAACAAAGGATTAGGAATAGAATGTATTAATATATCTATCTATTCTTTTAAGAGTGTGATGTATATAAGTTTTATATCTACCAACATGAAAACATAGCATTAATAATTATCAAATTAATAGCCAATGTGTACAAGGATGTATCTCAATTATTAATATTATGTTTTCATTCTGAACTTCCATTAATGTTAACACCTAAATGATTATAAACATCAAAAGTTTAAAAATAGGTGGATTCATATATTCCATTTTAGTTATGACCTTTTATGAGCAGGGTCTTTTTATTTATGTCCTGAAAAGAAAATTGTTTATTCAATATGTGTGACATATATTATATAATGAGTGTGCTAACAACTCTTAACAAGCTTTTCCAAATATCCTTATTTTCAGACTGGTTTCTAGCTGTTGACTGTCATCAGTGAGGCACTAGAATATTCAGGCATTATATTTAAAAATACCAGGTCAAACCCAGCATTTTTATCTAATAGTTAACTACTAAGTAGAAAATCTGAGAAGTTAAATAGCCATATTTAAATCGTCCCATATGGCTATATAGCTAGATTTGAAGACATATGGATGTTTGAAAAATTCAGATTCCCTACTTAATAGTTGACTACTTAGATAAATCCTGGGATTGACCTAGTATTTTTAAATCTAATGTCTGAATATTCTAGCACCTCACTGATGAAAGCCAACAGCTACAAACTGATGTGAGGAAAGAGATATTTGGAAAAGCTTGTTAAGAAATATTGCATGCCCATTACACAACATTTTTAGTACACTCTTATTAAATTAAGTCACAAGATGTATGACTTCATTTTCTTGCAAATATTGAGTTATGCTAATTTAATGTTTAATCTCTCTCTCTCTCTATATATATATATATATATATAGAGAGAGATATCACTGATACTGATATATATATATATATATATATATCAGTGATGAAGCATGACTTTTTAAGGAACTGATGCACACTTTTTTTTTATAATATTTTTATTTCACTTGCCACAACAATTTATATATATACTACACATCTAAAAAAATCTGAAACTTTTTTATCTGTAAATCAGAGAATATATTATCAATATATTTTTATCTTCCAAATCCTTTTATCATTATTAAAATTTGTAACTGTAAATTAGATCTTAGCATTGTTTAAACTTCTTATAATTAACCAAGAGTGCATTAGTCAAATTCATTCTTTGCATATATAAAAACAATTCAACTGTTGGGAAAAAAATTTAAAGTCAACAGTAATTCCATGCAAAAAATAATGAATTTGAATTGCTCATTCTAATCAGACTGTGATTAGTTTAAAGATAGGTAATACATGGATGCTTTAGCTCTGATATATATATAATAGGATGATATATATATTACAAGTAAAACTTTATTCCACAGTAGTATTTAAATACATATAATATGGTGACAATTTACATTTTAAAAAAAACAATTTTTTTTCTTTAATATTTCCATAATTTCATATTCAAGGGAAAATTGTTGAGATTTTAACTAACCTTAATTCTATTATATATTTTTAAATCTTTCCATGGTTTAATTAAGCAGTGCTCCTTGTGATTAAAAAAAAGAACTGTGAAGCCAAAAATATTAGATTGAAAAGAATTTTTCTTTTAGTAACAAGCATGCACTTGATTGATAATAGCTCATAAAGTCTTGAAATAACAGAATGTACTTCTACAAATTATAATAACTCCCTTGCACACACACACACTCTTACATCAGTACGTTTATTCTCCAAGCAAGTTTCAGTAATTATAGTTTTGAAAAATATAAAATTAATAATTTATAAATTTGGTTTTATAAATTTCATGTGCTCATCTAAATGAATGCCATTATAAATCATCTCTCAGATCACATTAATTTTCATCCTGCCTGATTTGTGCAGTAGCAACAGCAGTTTTTAAAGCTCAAGGTCCATGTTATGTGGCTAGATGTCTTACTTCTAGTGTTCAAAATTCTTATAAATTCCCAACTATTAAACCATTCAATTACTTATTTTTAATGTGCACTTTTTAAGTTATGTGGTCTCTCTCTCTCAGTTTATTGTTGTACTGTCTCTGTCATAAGTGTATTATTTCATTGTTTGTTAATTATTTTTGAAGTCTTAATGTATATATTTTTAAAATAAAATTCCAACATAAGTATGTGTGGGCATTTTATCATATAGGGTTTCCCATTATCCAATTTTAGATATCCATGGAAAGATTTGGAACAAAATATAATAAATGCACATGACAGCTGTACTGGTCATTTAATTTGGTGCAGTAGTTGAATCCCAGGCTCTGGAGGTGCTCAAACTTCTCATGAATTCCTGAGCAGTTAAGCATTTGGTTATGTATTTGTCTGAAAAATAAATATTAAATTAAAATGGAGAGCAGAAACTTCATCTCAATATGACTGATTTTTGAAAATCAGTTATTAAATACCATTTAGATCTTTTTTTTTGCTGCTGTTGTTGTTGATAAAAGTTTTTTTAATGGAATCTCATAGTTATTGCAGAACAGATGGATATTAGGTAATATATTAATCTGTTATTAATATGTTTTGATATGGTAAATTATCAATTATAGATATTACTTTGGTGAAAACAAGAATGGAATATTAGGTTATGGTTTGAGTTGTTCTGACTAAAAGAAAATCTAACAAATTGACTTGATGATAGAGTGTAATATCACTTTGGAATCTTGACTTGAGATGTGCCATAGGGGATTAAGCTATATACTGATTTGAAAGTAAATCAGACATACATGTTATATATAAATGTCATTGGCGGAATGACAGGAAAATGTTCTTTCACATTCTTATACTTATAAAAAATAGCTTTTGCAGTTTAAATCTATTTAACAACTTGGAAACAGGATTTTTCTTTTATTCAACAAAAAACATCAACAATAGAACTATTGTAGATTAATAGAGAAACTGTTTTAGGTTTAGGAAGATTGCCAATTAGTAATAGTTGACAGTTTCCTGGCAACATCAAAAGGCAAATGATTATCTCTGTTTACATGGATATTATCTTATATTTCTATTCTTTATTACAATAACCTTCCACAAAAATATTTAATTCAACATATATATATATGCACATGTGTGTGAAGGATAAATGTGTGATAAACTATTGACTTCAACCTACCAGTAATATTTTTCAGATCAAAATAATTAGACAATAGGTTATAGTAACAAGTATTAAAATTCTATCATCAATAATGATTTACTATTTTTTGTTATTCCCTTTGCCACCCCTTAATGTAAAATATTTTAGGGTCTTACTATTTATCATGAAAATACATGTGACAGGTCTTAAATTCCCACTGGCACAACTGAAATGATAAATCTTTCCACAAATTTTTTTCTCTAATTTCTTCTTTGCAATTCCTTTTTGGATGCCCACTTTTTGTCCTGATAATATCCAGTCTAGTATTTGCTTTGGTAATCTTTTCTCAGACACCATCTGTAAATTTCTATTAAGTTGTCATGTTCTAATTTCATCCTTTCCTTAATCTTCTTGCATATCTTCACCAGAAATCAATTCATGTACCTTTAATTTCATTTCTAACCCCTTATCATTTATTGACCTGATATTATCTGATTCCACAATTACCAATTTGTCATTGCTAAGATTGTTCTACTCAGTATATTTATTTCTATGTTAGCAAACTTATTCACACAATAATGCTATCTAGGGCAAGCTATAGTAATCAAGAAGTGCTAGAAAGTTGTGCCCTTTAGTCCTATATATTGCCTCTCACCCAATATTTACAGACTAGTTTATGGCATTCATCAGTGAGAGGATCCAGGTGCACTACTCCCAGATACAAGGCTCCTCACTGATGAATGCCATAAGGTAGAAACTAATCTGAATAATAATGAATGAAAAGGCATTGAGTACGGATTAAAATGCACAAACTTTCTAGTATCTATTGATTAGTATGGATTTCACTAGGTGGCACTATTGTGTGGGAAAATGAGCTGTTTTACAGTTTGTGTAAGCATAAGAAAAGTTGGTCATGTGATGTGCACTTGTTTTTCTTGTAACTTCATGTGACATTCTCTACGTAGGATCTTCATGTCTAGATATTTACATTTTTCACATTTTCCAATTCACACTGTCCATTTTTTAATATGACATTCTGTTGCATTCCTCCTATATACTACTTGTTTTGTTATATTTATTTCCAAGTCCCATTTGCTGTATACTTCTTTTTTGAGCTCTGCAGCTCAAATTATAGTGATCCTAGGTTAAAATTATTTAACCATCAGCATTACACAAGGGACAAAGTGCTTTATCAATACATAGACAAATCTCACTTTTTCTCGAATTTCCTTCTTAGCTAAATATGAATTAAAAACAGAATTAATCATTAAACTATCTTATCAAGTGTCAAAAATTATTCAGCTATTATCCATCCTATGAGTTTGACGCAGTTTCTTCGATGTACAGATTCTTTGCTCCACGTCACACTTGAAAACTTTCTTATTCATCCATATCCTCCATGATCTACTTCTAATTCCTCTATACGTAAACTTATATAAATTTAATAAACATAATAGATAAATTTAATGAGTAATAAAGCTGTCAAAATATACTACAAAGAATATTAAATTGTATTTTTTTTTTTAAAAAGTGTCATATATTTAGAAAATTCTGCTAATTACTATTGGTTTGCAGCAACAGAATATTGATTTTATCCCCTTCATTCATAACTTAAATGACAAGCAAGCTTTTCAAAACGTGATGCTCTAAACCTTTGAGAAACCATTACTTATTCAACAATTTTATGCACTATTTTTTTTTAAAAAAAATAATAAAATCGATACCATCGATCTTTTAGAAAAATAAAAAAATCAAATCAAAATAAACGTCCATTATTAATTTTTTTTTTTCAGTATATAGTTATGAAATCTATTAACTATTACTTTTGCAGAAAGTTATGCGGTGGCCCAAGGCAGTGGTAAAATAGCAGATTCAGAGTTGAAGATCGTGGTTCCACTCCGCAACTTCTGATGTTCGAATTTCATACAAACATCCGAGCCGAATTATTCATTAAGTCCTCTCCGTAATGGAGATCGAATAAATTGGGTTTGCGTAAAAATATGGTACATAAAAATTCGCATAAACTAAACACCTGTTATAATTGATGAATAATAATGAGTATCTCAACTACATTACACAACATGATCAAATAATATTATATGATCATCATCATCACCAATGATAGTTTGCACTGCTTATTACTAACTCAGCATTATAATATTTACAGTTATATAGTTTATAACAACTCTTTACACTACAAATGAACGTATAGGGGATTTGAACTCAGAATTTCAAGCACCCTTTAACTACCACCCTATCTCATACAACTGATATACTTGACCACTCACATGTAGAAAAGATAAATAATCACCAATATAAGTATTTAGTGCTAAACCAGCCCTCATCAGTTGGTCCAGATTATCATCTCCCCCACACATATATAATCAGTGCTCAGTTTATATTAAGATAGCAAATGTTCATACTTTAATAAACAGGCTTCAATCTACTCCAACCTCCAACTTTTCAACCATCCATTCCATTTAAAATCTGCTGCTGATGATGGTAAGGATGGCTGAAAAGTTGGAGGTTGGAGTAGACTCAAGCTTGTCCATTAAAATATGAAGATTTGCTATCATAATATAAACTGAGCACTGATTATATATATATGTGTGTGGGAGATGATAATATGGACCAACTGATGAGTGTTGGTTTAGCACAAAATACTTATATTGGTGATTATTTATCTTTTCTACATGTGTGTGGTCATGTGTATCAGTTGTATGAGATAGCATGGATAGTTTGAAAGGTGCTCGAAAGTCATTCAAATCCCCTATATTTACAATTAAGCTCCAGGTAAGTGAAGAGTGCCTGTATTTCAAATATTTACTACAAATGAACATATATTGGTAAGTATAATTATATCTTTATAAATAACGATTATAACTAGTATTCATATTTATTAGTATTTGTAATGTACACACACATGCACACATGCTGCTAATGTTCAAAATTTTTAACCATTGGTATATTAATATAATACATAGCTAGACTTTGTCATGCAATTAGGAGCATCTTCTTTCAGGCATAGAACCTACTCAAAATTCAAATCAGGTAAATCTTAAATTTTTTTCAAGAAGTTTGAGGTTCACTTTCATGTAGTTGGTCCATAGTCAATCTTGTTTCTAACTATCCAATACTGATTGGAAAGTGATTGTCTGGCTAGTCTCAGCTTGAAGGATGAGTAAGAATAATAAAGTAAGTAAACTCTTTCCATAAAACACTGGATCACTCACCATCTGACAATTGATAAGCTTAATGGATCCTTCACCATTGTTCCTCTCTTAAAAAAAATTGTCACAAAAGCATTGCCATGCAATGGATTATTTAAAAACTTACCTTTTTTATATCTATAATAATGTAGACAGTTAGGAGTATATGTGTTCATTTAAACTACTGAAGTAATATTTATTCATAATTATCTGTGTATATCATTAACCATAATAATTTATACTCTCTTTTTTTCCATAAATTACGTTTCATCTTCTATTCTTTGACACAATCAAAATGTGTTCAAACCATATTATGATTGCTATAATCATTTTTTTAAAATATATTTTATTTATTTATTCTTATTTTTTTACAGCTGGGGTATATTAATGTTTATAAAGTCTACAAATAACATGTTATGTTTACAATTTTATTAAAATGCTTAAATATAAATAAATGCATAAGGAGTATTATTTATTACTATAATTTTAATTCTAATTCTTGGACAACAGTGGTTATATAACTGTGCTCAATCTAAATTCAGAGGGGGGAGGGAGATTGGGGGAGGGGGTTGAACGTGGTTATCATTACTGTTACTACATAAACCAATCTAAAAAACAAGAAAAACATCTCTATGCTCATCTTTTAGTCTAATTATGTGACATGTTGCTATTTTTTTTAATCTATTAGATAGTAAAATATTTTTCTCCCAAACAATTATTAATCAATGATGATGATGATGATGATGATGATGATGATGATAAGTTACTATTATTATCATAAATTAATAGCAATACTAAATCACTTTCATCAAGCACAACCAAACAACAAATGAAAATACTAGATTATATGTTTAAGTGTGTTTTGAAATATGCACACTTAAAATAATGAAATTATTAAAGCGGAAGTCAACCTTCAATAATGCATTATTTCTTAAATATTATAAATCTCTGCACACTCGCCTGCCAGTAAGAGTTCAAAAAACTTATGTGAATCACTTAAGTTTAGAACGTATTTGTATATACACCAATTCTCACTGACCATGCTTAAATCAAGGCTTGAGTCTATTGTATGCCTGATGTTATCAACAAATATTGAATTGTACAAATTTAGTTAACCTATTGCAGGAGAAAGACAGTGTCTTATTTTTAACCACCTATGATAAGACATACGATTTATAAATGTAAATCTATTATTATAAAGCGCTGAAAATTTTGAAATTATTAAAGCAGAAGTCCTTCTCTGATAATGCGCTATTTTTTAAATATTATAAATCTCCATGCACTAAAATTGTACAATTCAAAATTTGATTATAACATCAGGTACATAATAGACTCAATCCCTGATTTAAGCATGGTCAGTAAGAGTTGGTGTATATTACAAATATGCTCTAAACTTAAAGTGATTCACTTAAGTTTTTTTAAACTCTTACTGTGGGGCAAGTGCACAGAGATTTGTAATATTTAAGAAATATCAGAGGTTGACTTCCACCTTAATAATTTTAAAATTTTCAGCACTTTATAATAATAGATTTACATTTATAAGCCATATAAGTCTTATCATAGGTGGTTAAAAATGAGACACTGCCTTTCTCCTGCAATAGGTTAACTAAATTTGTATAATTCAATATTTGATTATAACATCAGGCACATAATACACTCAAACCCTGATTTAAGCATGGTCAGTGAGAATTTTCAGCACTTTATAATAATAGATTTACACTTAAAATGTATAATTTGTATGTCCACTTGTTGTTTAGAATATAGCTATTGCTTTTGACCATAGTGCTCAGCGTCAAGCATACATTGATATTGTATTAAATATTTTTAATATTTTCTCCGAGTATACAATATTAATAATACTGATATTAATTTATTTCATGGAGTAATGGAACTATTTACAAGATTATTATTAATATGTACGTAGAAAAAATATAAATACTTCTAACAAAAGACATATTAGACATACCTTTCTAAAATAACACTTCTATTATATAAATATTTGAAAACCAGGCACTCTTAATTGTAAATATAGGGATTTAAACTCAGACTTTTAAGCACCCATCAACTATCCACACTATCTCATACAACTGATACACATGACCACACACATGTATAAAAGATAAATAATTACCAATATACATATTTCATGCTAAACCAGAATTCATCAGTGGTCCAGATTATCATCTCCACATATATATAATCAGTGCTCAGTTTTTATATATTAAGATAGCAAATCCTCACACTTTAATGGACAGGCTTCAATCCATTCCAACCTCCAACTTTTCAACCATACATATCACTGAAAATCTGATGATGGAAAGCCCAAATCCCATGCTGATGCCAACATTATTACTTCTATTATAAAATAAATTATTTTACATATTTCTATTATAATTGATGGATGATGAATCAAAAACATTAAAGTGTCCTCTTATAAGTACTTTTTGCAATAGATTAGATGTTATAAAAGTATATCTAGTTTGTGTAAATTGATCAGCCCACTCATCTATGCATAATTTAAAATGTGCATATCTCAGAATAATATGTGATATAAATTACACACAGTAAAACATAGTACTTATAAAGATATGTACAATTAAAATATGCACAACTCAAAATAATATGTTGTAAGGTACACCATAGAATTAGTAAGAATATGTACAACAATTATCAGTCATTTAAAAAAAGTTTAACAAACAAAAAGAAATAAGAAAATGCTAAAGAAAAAATAGACCATAACGATTATAAATTTGCACACGACGTTTAAAATATTTTTTATGTACTCATCATAATATAAAGTTATATAAGTTAGTTATGCTTTGCATATTGCTAATACAATTACAATTTTAAAAAATGTGTCATGGATTTTCATTGTTTGTGGAATTCACTATTCAATTTTTATACATATAACATTCAATAAAAAAATAATATTAATTGAATGGTTTATTGCTCTGCAATGTATATAAAGTACAAGGTTGGGCCACAAGCACTAAGCTGAGCGGGAGGGGGGGGGCGTAGAATATATCACTTTCGTCATGTGAGGGTTTCCTGCCTATGCAGCTAAACCTATTTATATTTTAAAAATTTAGTTGCAAGCAGAATATCCAAGAAATAAAAAATCGATAACTTTAAAATAGATCTCTTTAAAAACTAAAACGTTGACAGTTTTTATATTTTTATATTTTTTTGTATATATATTATTCTTATTCCTGTCAATGAATTTCTTTAGAAAATTTTTTTTCAAGAATGTAAACAATCTTTTCTGTCACTTATTATTTTAAAATAAATGAAATGTTTAATATATATTTCATCCAGTTTTTTTTTTAGTAAATGCGGAATATACTTAAAATGCTTATGTTTATGTTGCAGTTCAAAATGGATAAAAACAATTAAATTTGTAATGTTGAAATATTGAAGTAAATAATGCCAATGTCCCCTCTGGTGGTTGAAACTGTCAATAAAACATTCTAATTTATTAAAATTTTAAGATGAGTTTTGCATTATTAAGAATGAAAAGAAAAAGAGATAAATAAAATATGGTTAGATGATTCATCCTTATACAAATTAGTTTTTTTTTAAAAAAAAACAAAACAATAACATATATATAAAACAGATCAGTTGCCATGGGTAGAATTTTTTAAAATCTAGAAAACTATTATGAAGATATTAGCAACAATAATTTATTAATTACAAATTCGATTATAAGTAGCATTATTTTTATTAATTAAAAGTGATTTAATACTTATGAATTATACTATTAAAATACTATCTATTTCAGTTATTTTCTGAAAGATTGTTGTAGATTACTTTATGACTCCAAATGAAAATAGAGAAGAAAGAATTCAACTGGAATATTAAACTATTCGATTACAATTAACATTAATCTTATTAATTAACAGTGATTTAATACATATAGATTATAGTATTAAAATACTACTGTATTTCCCTAAAAATAAGACCTAACCAGAAAATAAGCCCAAGCATGATTATTCAGGATGTTGATAATATAAGCCCTATCCCAAATATAAGACCTAGTTAAGATTGTCAGCCTGATGGGTGGATATCATTCGTCTATTGAAATACACAATGGATGCATAGAATAACAAAATAATAATATAACATTCAAAGCGTTTATATATATGCACACATTACAACCACCATAAGAAAAAAAAAACACATTTGGATTAAAGTAATGAATATAAATATAAATGTACATTTTTGCACTTGCATAAATGTTACTCAAAATTATTTTTCTGGCAGATTCATAACTAATTATTTTAATAAACTTGCAAAGACAATTTTTCTTTTCGTTTATCAATGCAGTTTCATAGTCTATTATGAGAATTCCACTTTTATCTGATGTCCAGCAGTATATATTGTAAATAAATCAATATTGATATCTGAAAAGGTTGAAACTCATTATTAGCAGGTAGTTTCAGTTCACAAATTAATCAAGTCAACATTTCATATATTATTTTAAATTTAAATACTACTAATTTCAACATGTAAATAATTTTTAAGATTCTCGTATATAACGAGAATGTTCTGTGATATGATTTATAATCCTACACGTGACATTTGGAAGCAGTAGTAAAAGTTATTTACGCATTGTTGTTTTTTTTTTTTCATATGTCATAGCATCGGCCGGGACGCGAACCCACATACGTCTGCAACCAACTATTTGCTTGCAAGGCGGGTGCGATGACCTCTCGGCTAACAACGCTAGACTATTTACGCATTGTTGAAATTAGTAATATTGAATAATGCAGATTTTTGTACTTAAATAAATGTAGATTTTTGAATATGAATAAATACATATTTTTGTACATGAAAAAAATAACACATCCTCTGAAAATAAGCCCTACGCTGTTTTTTGGAGCAAAAATTAATATAACACCAGGTCTTATTTTTGGGAGGAACACTGTATCTATTTATTTTCTTCTGAAGATTAATGCATACCATTTTTTTTTTCATATGTCATAGCATTGGCCGGGAAGTGAACCTGCAACAACTGTCTGCAAGCAACTGCTTGCTTGCAAGGTGGGTGCGCTGATCTCTCGGCTAACAATGCTTGACTAATAAAGAAAAATCAAGAAGAAAAAATTTAACTAGAAAAATTGAGCTTAATTGTTCTTTTTTAATCTATGACTAATAAAAAGATACTTTATATATCTCCTGCAGTTTCCATTAATCTACATTTAAACGCTTTTGGCATCCAACTCTTCCTTCCTTATAGCTTCTGCCATATTTAAACATTTATTTTTATAATTAAACCTTTTTTTCTATATTGTATATTGATAATCATTACATTACTTATTACAAATTTAAATTTTCAAATGATAGACAATCTAAAAGTTAATATTTGAACTTTGCAAAATAAAAAACACAAATTACTAAATAGAATTCTTAAAGTTAACAATACCACTTTGCATTTTGGGGTGCAATTTTTTCTATTCGAAAAGTTAGTAGAATAAAATATTAAATAACTATTCCATTTTTTAAATTTAAAAAAAAATTAGACTTAGATATCATTGAAAAAAGAAAATATATCTTAAAAGTAATATTTTTCTTGTTATTAAAATTATAAAATAAATTTCTTTACCACTATTGATTAAAAAACTATTTTTGTAAACACTGTTTCTGCTTTGCTATAACAAACTTTTTACAACTTGTCTTCTTAGTAGTTAATGTTTTCAAATAAAATCGTAGTCCCGTAAATTTTTGGCTTAAAATAAGTATTTTACAAAATATTGTAAATAACTTTTCAAAAATAAAATATTGTGAAATTCACCTGATATGATGCAATCCATCAATCTGAAATTATCACTTCTATTGAGATTATGACATCGTTCAAACACAAATTCATCAGCTAATGACATCATCATTTTTTCCCCAAACTAATAATTTTAAAATGATTTCTACAGCAAAATAAAACTGTGCACTGTAATCTAACATCACTGATAGCAGCTAAATAATAAGGAAAATATATTGCACTCATAATACCATTGTAACACTCAAAACAGCAAAACATGTGCGCAGAGCTATGGCTATCATGCATATTATTAAGCAAGCATAATATAAGTCAATGAACTATGCATGGTTGTGCAAATGAACTTTTTGTTGTATGTTTTCTTTGGTTTTTAAAAAATCAAGATGTATGAACTTGATTTTAGATGAAATGGGAAAAGGTATGTAATCCCTAAAAAAAAGTTTCAGTAAAATAATATATGAATTGTTACTTTCTCATGAAGTCATGTGACAAATGAGTGCCAAAAGTGGTAGACTGAACTTTGATCTAAAAATATTTAGTTGTAGAATTAGTCACTCTGCCTCTGTATTAAACAACATAAGGAAAGATTAAAATGTATATTAATAAAAAACAATATCATCCTAACAGTTGAGTTCATTGGTGAGCAGATCTTTTCATTTCACTTTCCATCATCAATACTATCAGTTCTCAGAAATGTTTCAAATCATGAGTAAAGAATCAGCATTATAAATAATAAATGAGCTGCTATAAGTTGAAGATAAGAATAAAAATGTATAAGGAATGAGCATGGACACAATATCTCTAATGTTCCCACTAATGACACAGATAACATTAGGTTTTTTTGGAATACATTTCATGAAACATCTGAACTGATTAATCTAATAAAGATGCATGAATGATACAGGATGCAAAAAGATTTCTACCATTTCTGCTCTGAAAGAATAATGATCAATGGGGAAAAAACACTTGTAATGATTGAGTGTTAGAACTATATTGCACCAGTCTGAAACATAATCATGTAGTCATATTTCCTCAAAAGATTATGTGACATTGAATCATTCAAGTGGTAACCTGAGCTCAATAAGCTCATTTGAATAATATCACTATGGCCATGATATGAACATAGCTTTGGGAAAAGACGTTAACTCACATATATAGCAATAAACATAATAGTAATTAAATGATATATTGCTCAAGGATTTAAAAGATATTTGAGAATTGGAAGAGATGACATTGGGTTTTGATCCATAGAGCCGGGACTCCAGAGACTAACTCTTTCTCATTGTACCAACCATGTAAGATGAAATAAATAACCAAATGGATTATTGATGGAGATTTGATAAAAAGTTTTGATAAATTGGAAATGGGAGAGTTGGGTCATAATACATGGTCTTTGAAGTCCATAGTTTACTACTGTACCACTGCATCAACTATGCAGAACAAAATGATTAATCAAATAGTTTATTACTGTGTCAACCATGTGGAGCAAAATAAACAATTGAATTGTTTTAAAGTTCAGGAGTTTATAAGAAATTTGAACACCAAAAGTAACTGAGACAAGTCATAATTTACAGAATTTGAGCTCCAAAATTTACCATTCTATCTCTGCACTAAGCAATGAGCACGGCAAAATAAATAATCAAATGTAGTTCACAAGAAATTTAATCATCAGAAATGCCAGACATGTGTCATAATCTGCAGATCTTAAACCCAGTCTCTCATTCTTCCATTCCACACTATTCAAGCATGGTAATATATAATTTATTATTATGAAGGACAAAACTGAGTTGTGATTTATGAACTGTGAGCTCCAGGATCTGCTACTCTACTATTGCACCCCTCCCCAAGCAGAACAAAACAAATAATCAAATAGTTTACTACTCAAAAGTTAATAGAAGTTATAGAACTAGGCCACAATCCATGGATCTTGAGTTCCAGTGTACCACCCTTCCACTCTACCAACCATACAGAGTAAAATAAATACTTTATTGTTCAAGGGCTGTGTTGTAACTATGGTTTTTAACTGCCACTCTATCTCACATCAATCTTAAAGGTAAAATGAATAATCAAATGGTCTATTGTTAAGGAGTTCATAAAAAAGTGTGAGTGCCAGAAATAATAGGGTTGAGTCCCAATCCATGATTTTGAACAAGAGTCTGCCCAAAGTTTATTGTCGAGTCATAATGAATGAGGAGAATGACAGAGCTGTTTTGCAATCGCTGAACCTGGAGTTCCAGAATCCATAGCTTTATCACTAAACCAACCAAGGCATATGTAACAAAGCTGTACATTACATTTTCATATTTGAATTTTAAAGAGAGGGTTTTTGGATTTACTGAGTATAGAAAACATATTTAAAAGGTTAATTTAGGTTTTACCGATTTTTTTTTTTTTTGATATTTTTTTTTTGCAAATCACACTTAATGGAAGTTTGTGGTTTCCAACTTTTTTTTATTATTATTTTTGAACAAAAATTAATTCGATTCATTTTAAGAGTAAACGTTTTACACTTACATCACATCCATTGGCACCTATTGATTATTGCATATAATTTGCAGGATATTCAAACTAAAGAAGTGTTAATAAAAAATAATATATTCAATATTAGTAGCAAATTCTTCGTTTGACTTGTAAGCGGTACTTAGTTTTTTTTTAAAAAAAGAGAGAAGCAAAGTAAAATATTTCATTAAAATTTGATGCAGATAAAATATACTTAGAACTATAATCTTTCAAATATAATAAAAGTATTAATTTCTTTTTTTTAAATATTTTATCCGCACGTTAACGGCCGTTTTTTTTTTTTTTTTACATCTGTGAAATTACGATCAAAAATGAACTTAAAGATGCTATAAAAATTGATAATATTCATTTTAATTCCAAAGTCCATGTATTTTAGAAATATTAAATAAATAAATATATTTATGCAATTTCTCGGTTCAATGACAGGTGAAAATAATAGATAATAAAATATTGTGATCAAGCAGAAAAACACGCTTATAATCGGTGATAAAACATTTTTTCACCCCAAAATGAGAAATATTCCTAAACATTAAGATACATAAATAAATATATTTACTTATTTTATATTTCATTTCAAAATAGTACACATTTGTTTACTGATCAAATAAGTATAATTAATTATTTTTTTATAAAGTATGTATTTTTACTTCTAAAAAATATTTTTAAAAAGCGTTAGTGGCCTAGCGGTTATCATAGCTGCCTTCCAAACAATTGGTCCGGGTTCGCTTCCCGGTGAACGCTTTAATATATATATAAGAGGTTTTGAGTGAAAACTAAAATGAAGGAGACATTTTTTTTTTTATTTGAAAAATATTACAGGTTAGATAATAGCCACTTCCAAGCGGAGGCGTCTTCAGCAGACGCCACTCTCAGTGGAAACTAAAGTATTACTCATCTGGCTGGCCAATTCTAGATTGATGCAATTTGAGTCCTTTTCCATCTTTGTTATATCTTTTATAACTAATAATAATAAAACACTGATTAATTGACCAAATATTGGATATTTAGTGACTAGGAACTGAAAAAAAAATTCTAAGACTGATAGGAACTTGGAAAAATATTTGAGGTTTTTTCAGCCCAAATTTTAATCCAGATTATTAGTATGGTGGACATATGTGCCGCGGTTGCACTATAACCATTTTTAATTATTCGTTTTTAAAATTAGTCAATGTTTATATTCAGATCCAAAGCTACATTTATAATAAATATGGAAGGGGTTTAATTTGTTGAGTCAGTACATCAAAAAATAAACACTACCATTACTAATTCAAAAAGAACTAGTAAAAAATAGAAAAGTATAATGTTTATTCTGTTATTAAAGTATTTCATTAATATATATGTAAGAATGTTAAGTTTTCAGTTTTGAAATATGTTGTGGAGCCCGGCACTTGATTATTATTAAAATTAATTTCTAATTGTGTGATGTCCTCTTAACATAATTTAATTTAGCATCTCTATTGCAGAGTTGCATAATATGCAGTATTTTAAAAATTGTGTTTTTTGCATTATTTAAGGTACATTCTTAAATTACATAAAATGAAGCATAAATGACATGGTAAAAGAGAAGGAAATCGGATTATTTATAAAGTATTCAGAAAGAATATGGCCATGTTTGTGTTTAAAAATCTAGGTATTAACAACAATGTGTTACAAAAAGAAGTTGCAATTTTTTATTTATTCCTATTAAACTGATCGTGGTGATAAGTGATGTTTTAGCACTAACATGGTCGAATAGTATATCATAATCCTATTTATTTATTTTTTCACTCTATCCACTGTGCAAAATAGATGCCAGAATTTTTTGCTCATCTGAAAACTACTTTATTGCAATGATTCAAACTGTGGTGAATGAAAATATTGTTGTTGTAATACTTGGATTAGATGGAAACAAAATAAATTTTCAAAAGATTGTTGGATGGTATGAGTTTTCAGATACTTTTCTTTTGCTACTAAAGTTATGATTTGTGATATTTACATATGAAAATGATGACAATGATTTAAAACATGTTGCAAATTAAAGAAGGTGGAAAAAAAAATTATGAGGCCAATACACAGTAGATCCTTATAAGAAAAATAATGACTTCTTAAAATACTTTATTATTTATGAAAACTAAAATATTTTGTTTATATGGAAACATGAGATAACAATTAGAATAAAAATAACATCAAATAAAATGAGAGACAATTATAAGGTAAAAAACACCTTAAGGTAAATAAATCCAATGTAAAAAGGCAGAACCTAAATGTGTGAATAATCCAGATCTTTTTGAAAAATAGATCAGCAGTGATTTTCCAAATTGAATATATCTTAGTGTGTAAAAAAATAGGTCTCTTAAAGTCATATTACTCAATGATAATGGTAAATCCTATAACCATAGAAAGAATGCAGCAAATAGAGATCCCAATGCAACAAACATAAAACAATAAGAACACTAGTATTGCACTGCATATTCTTATATAAATACAGATTCAATAACAGTCCTCACAAATTTTTATAAAAATAAAAACTACAAATAGAATGATCACAAATATCTTGAATATATCACAGAAATTAATTTCCCTTCAATTTAAAGTGACATAAAAATATAATAATAATACTAAAAAAATGTAAAAATCAATATTTAAATAGTTGTGTTGACAAAATAAAATCATACAGAAAAAGTATGTAACTTTCATTGCATATATAAATAGTAAAAATATTTATATAATTCCAAAAGCAGTTATCACTCTATTGAAGAACCAACTATAGTAGATAAATCAATTGACTCTTAATGATATAATGCAATAATACCTACTTCTAAAGACAAATTTCTGATTTTTTGCTTTCAACAATGAGAATTTAGGATTAAAAACTAAAACTAATGCATTTATACATCTAGTTGCCATCTTTTGCCTCTCTAGTATAACCCTAAAGTAAAAAAATCCTATGGCTTTTAATTCAACCCAACACACGCTCATAGTTACATAAATCTAACAATAGGCAAGTTTCAATATATTTTAAAAAGTTCATTTTTGTGCCAATTGTGTTTCTAATAAATATGTATAGAATTTGACCTGGATTCGAATCATAAATCTGTTTTTTAAAAAAATTAGTTTATAAACTTAAGTAATATTTACTGAGGCTATAACCTCGATAATATGCGTATAAAATACAATAGTAGGGACCTCTACAGGTGTTTTAACCACAGGCTTATGCTATGGAAGCTTAAATAATTTAAAATATAAATTATGACTGCTAGGTCAATATGTGCTTCGGTTCTGTCATTAGTTGGTAGCCTAGCAGTTAGCATAGCTGCCTTTGGGATTATGGACATAGTAAAATTATACTATATGGTATCCATTGATTACAGTAGATGGCTCTACACCAGGATGAGAAGAAATTATTCTTAGAAACATATGAATAAGCTGATATAAACATTTGATGCTTTTATTGGTATTACTCATAAATTCACTCACTTTAAAATAATTTTAACATGTGTTTTTTATTTTATTTAAATTTATTATTAATAATAATTTTATAAAATTTATTTTTATTGTAGCTTATTAATATTTTATGTTTACTAAATAAATGGGTTATTACTGCATTCTCTAATTTTCAGAGTTTGCACGATGAATTTAATTTTTTGAGAGTGTGTGTGTGTGAGGGGGTGTGTGGCAATTATTGGGGGGGGGAGCAGCGGAAATTATTAAAAAAATACTATCATAGAAACAAACAAGTTGAATATAAACTTTGCACAAAAAGATGTTTGACAAATAATTTTTTAAAGATCTTTATGCAAATGTAGCAAGCCCTCAAACATTTTTATGACTACTTTTTCAATGCCCATTTGGATAAGCCCTAAAAAGTCACTAAATAGTAATTAAAGTTTTAAAAAACATTGCAATTTTAGTAATGCAGAAATCACCCATGTTATAGAGTGAAAAATTATGAAACTGCGGTTTTGACTGTTCTCCAGCTACTAAAATGTTTGTGCTTTACTTCAATACCCATATGATTTTGAACATAAATGATAAAAATAGAAGTCAGAGCACAGAGAGAGCAAACAGATCTAATGAGTAGCCTAGGTCCACTACTATATTTATATTGTTTATTGCAATGTTTAATAAATATTGATTGGAAATGAAATAAGTTAGAATGCTACTAATGCAGCATTAAATATTCTAAATCTATCACTTTCCTTCTCAATATTATGAATTTATATCCTGTATAGTTTAGTTCAATGGTTGATTCTGTAATTTCCAATGCTGAAATTTTATATAAACTCCCAAGCGGTAAGGCTGTTTGATCATTTATTTTAATTTTATTAAAGATTTCATTCAATTTTATTTTTGATATACTTAAATAGATACTTTGTTATGCTCTTGGTGCAACTTAATAGTCAGAATTTTTTTTACATTATTGGTAATCACCCCACATAATTGATCATAGTAAACTTTAAAATCTTCTAGGCTACCCATATTTCTTATGAGGTCAGAGATTTTTGTCAAAAGATAATAATGACATCATCTATATATGTAATTATTTGAATGTTACAAATAATATGTCTCCATCAGTCAATATATATAAGTAAATGATTAATAGCATATGGTATTCAGCAGTCAAGCATTGGTGGCCGAGTGGTTAGCACAGCTGCCTTACAAGTAGTTGTCCCGGGTTTGCTTCCCGACCCATGCTTTGACATCTGTAAAAAAAAACTCAGTAGAGACTCTTGATGAATTTCTCTTTTTTGTTTACGATTATATGAGACTATATAACTTTTTAAAAGAATTTTTCTGTTCACTTGATAATTTCAATGTGAATTGCACTAAATATTAGTTAGGTAACATTTGGTTTAGAACATTATCTACTAAAGACAACTTATGAAATCAAATACAGATTTGAAATCTAATTAAATTGCAAAGTAATTAGTTAAATTCATTTATCTAGCATGTAATATAGATTTTAGACTTTTTTTATTTATAAAGTATAATAAATTAAAGACCTTTAAACTCAATTTCAAATTATAAAACTCTCCTATATAACATTAAGTCAATTTTGACTTATAAAAGGATTCTTCAAGTATCCACTTTATTCTGTATACAAATTTCATTTTTTATAGCTTTTTCTTTTTTTTTATAATTTCCTTTTAATACATTAATAAACAAACAATGTATAAATTTGAATGAGTAAATTTTGAGCTAATACGTGATGGATACTCAGAATTTTGTAACACAGTATTCTTTTGCTTGATAATTTTGTTTAGTTTTAGTGTATTTTTTAGTTGAGAGAATCTTATAGACTAGTGAATATTTTAAAGAGTACTGCCTATAGAAAATAAAAAATTCCCTTATTTTTAAATAATTAGTTACGTATTTAAAAAATTTGCTTTTATTAAGATATTATTTGAAAAAAACAAAAACAGATTCTTTTACTGCTGTCTTAAAAAAAATTTTTTAATAACTTTTCATTAAAATTTTAAATTGGTGCGATCATGTCTTTTCAACTAAAATCTCAGCCAGTGCTGTTAATAGCTCTTGCCATAAACACATGCCAATAATAAACATTTTGTATCTCACAGAAATAATCCTTACAAGCATACATTTTATCTGTCTTTAAGGAAGCCAATCAGCATGCCCAATTCACTTGTTATGTGCAGTGACGCGTGCAAATGAATATTGCCAAATCTACTTGCAAGTGACCTAATGTAATAATTCTGGCATTTACTAGATCAGAGTGGAATTTAAAGTGTTAATCAAACAGTTCCAAATACCGTGGAGCCACAAACTACACTGTATCTAATTACATAACTTCAATTATGTGCTACCCAAAGCAAAATATAAACAGATAAACAAAAATATAAGTAAACAAAAAATAATAATTAAAATCCACAAATTTTACCTTTTTTTTTTTTTTTAGAAAACTTCTTTCAAAAGAACTTTTATTTGTGCCTCTTTGCCCATCATCAATATCATTAGATTACAATAATGTCTAAGGTATACTTATTCTACCTACCCTTTTCTCCTATACATAATCCAACTGCCAAATAATCATAGTGATTACCGTATTTAACATTATCAATATTTCACATGTAATTTTTCTGGATACAACAATCACCTTTTGATAACCCTGGTCAAATAATAAGTACAATCTACAGGGACCTATCAAGGCAGCCTGCTTAATAAATTACAACTTGACTTTTTTCATGACCTGCAGTGTCTTCACTCTGACTCCTGAGGGTCATGATCACACTTCATGTTAGTACAAACATACCTGATTGTAAATCTGCAAGCAATTATTTACATTTTTGTACAATAGAATTATATAATTCAAATAATCAGAAATATAAATTGGGCCCCTTCAAGTCTGTAATGACTACATCCATCCAAACCGAAGGCCTGGAGTGCCTCCTAATCTCCTATCCTTTCAGAGGTCAGGAGAATTGACCTTAATCAATGGAGGGAGTCAAACATTTACTCAATGTTCAGTCAGCCTTCCTGCTTCTCAGTAACAGTGTCCTATAAGTTATGAGCCCATCAGGGAATATGGATACAAGTCTTTTGAGTTTGAAGTATAATAAATTGTTGTCACAAGGATGTCCTCATACACATGATAACAGTGAATACTTAGAGTATGTTAATCAATGAGTTTTTTAGAGTATTCTATCTAATTGAAATAGTCTTGGCCAAATTAACTCTGGACCAAGTTTGATTCACCATCCATTCCTGACACGTCCTCTTGTCAGTCTTTTCCAGCACTTTAAATTTTCTTAAGAAAAATTTCATGAAAGGTTTGTTCAGTTCCCCCTTGAAATATTAAAATCTTCCTGGCTGCCTAAATGGCAAAGTTCACTTGAGTTGCAAGTCTGATCAACCCAAATTCACCTTTTTTGATTGCTTTGATAATATCAACTGTGGCAGTATTTCTATCCGATGTTTGCATTAGGAACCATCTCTGTATATAGTTCCATTTTTCACAATCTTGCATAATATGTTCATGATCCTCCTCAGTTTTATTGCAGAGAGGACATTATAGTGTCCAAACTAATCCCTCTTCTGTAATTTAGAAAGGCTCGAGTAGGGAAGACTCCAAGACTAATGTTGAGCAGAAAGTCTACCAGTTTGGGCAACCATTTTCCTTTTTTTTTTTTTGGTTTGAGTTCTGTACTCAATAATGGTTTTTTTTTTTTAAAAAAAAGTAAAAATTGTAAATAAATTTTACAATATGCCAGCTGCTATTTTTCAATCTCAGAGTACCTTACTTATATTCAAATATTAATACATATATAACAAAGAAATCAAATCATGTCACATGATCTAATTTAACAAGCTTGTTTTATGTTTTATAAATGCTATACATAGAGCTCGCAAATAAGCTCTTAACAAGCTTTGCAGAATATTCCCAATCCAGACCAGTTTCTGCTACTGGCTTCCTCAGTGAGGTGCTAGGGTATTCAAACATTAGATTAAAAATATCAGGACAAACCCAGCACTTTATCTAATGGTTAACTATTAAGTAGGAAATCTGAAATTTTTAGACATTCATATGTCTTCCAATCCAGCTCTCTAACTTAAATAGCCATATGGGACTGAACCAAGTTTGGATACACCATATATTAATAACTTTAGTAATATAAAATTGCCAAAGCCTTAATAGCAAAAAACAAAATTACAAACAAATCAAGTCATATGTAACATGACCTAATTCAACAAGCTTGTATTACAAATGGTATATAATGAGCTTGCAAGTTCTTTTCAGAGGAAGCCAGTAGCAGAAACTAGTCCGAAGTTGGGGATATTCTGAAAAGCTTATTAAGAGCTATTTTCAAGCTCATTATATTACATATATATTGTTGAAATATAAGTATAATGTATATACTGAACTTTAAATATAATAAGAGAGAATTTGAATGTAGACTTTCAAGCTACCTTTAGCTATCACATAACTACATACATGTGAAAAAGATAAATGATTTCCAATATACATATTTTGTGCTTAACCAGCACTATCAACTGGTTCAGATCATCATATCACACACACACACACAAACATATAATCAGTGCTCAGTTTATATTAAGATAGCAAATCTTCAAACTTGAATGGACAGGTTTCAACCTTTCTGCACTTTCCAACTCTTCAGCCATTCATATTATTAAAAATCTGATGAAACAAATGCCCTTAAATAGCCATATTAAGGATATATGAGGGGTAAGATAGATATGACAATATTGGATCAACAAGGGCTTTGAGCATTCCATCATCAGATTTTCAATAATATGGATGGCTGATGGGTTGGAGGATGAAGAATATTGAAGACTGTACATTAAAGTTTAAAGATTTGCTATCTTAATATAAACTGAGCACTGAGTAAATATTATATGTGGGAGATAATGATTTGGACCAACTGATGAGTGCTGGTTTAGCATTACATATGTATATTAGAGATCATTTACCTTTTGACATGCATATGGTCATGTGTATGGATTATATAAGATTGAGTGAATAGCTGAAGGGAGCTTGAAAATATGTATTCAAGTCTCTCCAATTATATATTGAAGCAGTCAAATCTGTTGCACATATTTTGCTTCACTGTTTAGTGATGTTTGAAACCTTCAAATAGGGTTCAAACTCAGTTGTGTAGTAGTAAATCACTAGGGAGTGCAGGTATACATATAAACATGATTATTTTCACCTCTTGTTAGTTAGGCATTATCCTCATTTAATAATATTTAATTTAATTATAAAGTATATAAATTTCCATCACGGCAAATAATCGTGCATGTGTGTGTGTAACAGATAAACGGGTATAATAATGTTATTAAATATGTTCAGGTTACATATATATTTTTATTCATGTACTATTTAATTTGAAAGTTCTAGAGAGTAACTGAAAATTTGCAAACAAAAGACGTGCCTTATTAAAAGCTTTTGTTGGCATAGATTTATTTTAAAAGATTTATGTTATTTAACATTTATCCTGCGGGTCTATTTCCAACTCAAAATAGACTGAAACGATGCTCTCTTGAACTTATATCTCATCCATATTTTAAAATAAAGGTATAACAGTTGACCGTTAACGGACATCCAGGGATTACTAGAGACAGTTTCAGTGTGTATAAATACAGCCAAATTTTCTATATAAACCACTCTGCTTTGATTTTCAGAAGGTGTTGCAGGACGAATCTACATCACTCAAAATTTTAACATTATGAATAGTGAGTAGAAAAGAAATTTGCTTCCCTGATCTTTCCAAAATCAGATCCATGCTGCAGTACTCTTATGCCATCACCATGTAAATACTGCTTAAATGAACTCTTAAATAAACTAGGAAAGGATGCCAGCCACTATTTTCCCAAAAATCTGCCTTATTGACTGTATTTCTCAAAATGATATCCACATACACGTATATGGCCATCAATTTTTCAACAACTAAAGGTAATTCTCCGCTGCAATATGAACTTTAAAACCTCCATCTAAATGCTTTTAATATTCTTAAAAATGTAAATTTTCAACCTCCAGCTATGTAAAGTTATTTTCATTTAAATTGTATTTTTATAAAACTTTCATTTATGTAATCTCTCTGTTATTTAAAAGGTAATCTGCCTATTTTACAATCGGCAATACAAAGTCGATTATTAATTTTCTTAGAATAATAACTTTCTTTTAGCATGAATCTATAATTTTTATTTTCTAAACTCATTTGCTGGGTTTCACTCTTGCTGTCCTATTATTTTTAAATGTGGCAACTTTTATTTGATTTTATGTTAATCATATATACTTTAATATGCTAATAATTCAACCTGGCGAACTGATCTTGTCTTATTTTACTATTCCACCATTTTGGAATCTTAAATCAGTAAATGTAAGCTTTCTTACTAAATTCTAAAGTTCGCCCGGTTGAATAATATTCCTGAATTGTTTTGTATTTCATGATATACTATCTGTTTTCATTTAAAGATATCATTTTACTCGTATTTTAGAGCTATTGATTTAGGATATTTAATATAGAGTAAATTAAAATTTGTGACCTTACCTTTAGCTAGTAATCAATTATTTGATTAGCCTGCCATCTAACGATGATTTTAATTAAATCCTTCTCTTCTCAAATGTATTGATAGTTGTTTAACGAAGGGAGTCATATACTCTTCTTTTTATAACTGATGTTCTAACTAGTATTTTAGGCAAATTATGTGCCATTAAGGATGATTTAAACCATATATCATTACACCAGATTTGATTACTTTCTAAGGCCTTAATATATCAGTGTTACTACAGATCTGAAATCCTCGGCATTGCTTATCGATGATAATGTACATAAATTTATATGTTGCTTTGTTAAACTTTCCTTCATTAGCAGATTATTTTGTAAGGCACATTTCTTGGCAGAGTGTGGAGGCTCTGACTCCAAAGGTTGTGCTTGGTTGTGGCTAGGCTCTATATGGGTTAACATTCGGAATACACGAAACCATAATACCTTCCCAACCACATCTTTGGATGCCATCTGTCACAAGCACAGATGAGCTCATATATTTCGCTATAAAGTTGATAAAGCTTCTCATCCTTCCTGATGTTATCATTCAGTCGGCACCACAGTAATTTATATTTTATCGTATCATCTATTAGTCTATAAGTCGTAATGCAATGATCTCTTAAACCATCCCAAGATTTTGTTTTATCATATTAATTTGGTTAGAAATGTCACGTATTAAAGCATACTTAAGCTGTCTGCCTTCTCGTTGAACAATCCCTAGATACGTTGAGAAATAACTTCTAATAAATCCTACAAAAGTCAAATCATGTAACCGAATGCGAAAATAAATGTACTCTTTTCAAATCATTAATGTAAATCATAAATGTTGTATACATTCTATAATTTAAAACATAATTGATCTGCAGTTAATATAGCTGTGATAAAACCCACTTATAATTATTGAAATTCATTAGATGATTTGTTGTTATTTAAAATATCATACCGTTTTGAATATAAGCCTCATAAACTTGATATCTTTCATTAGCATATTAAGCTGCATTGTTTTGATTAGTTACTGATTTTATTAATACTTGTACTTGTATCTACATATCCATTAATCCTTAAGTTATGTTGCATAGGTCACTATGGAATGCGCAAATAAATATTAATTATGTGAACCCCAGAGAGCATTCATTATGTTTAATTAGATTCATGACGTATTTAATCCTTTATAACATCCATTTTGTTTATATACAAGTTTAACCATATTATTAATATTATTATAAATAAATTAATCATTTAATAATCTATTCTTTGGATATTTTATTCATTCATGCATGCACATCTGTTATTATATTGTGTCATCCCTTAGTTAATCCTATAGATCTCTTGTTTCTTTTCTGATGCTCTGGGATGGGAATTGTTAGAAATTTCACTTGCTATCGTCAGAAGTGTTGTTCGTAATGTTATAGATTTGGGAAATAGGCAATAGGGTGGGGTTCATGATTATTCCTGACTTATGTATCTCGCATATGATTGAACTCTAGGTACTTTTGCCTAGATGCTAGCTTTTGTTAGACGAACATACAATTCTGACTGGTACAATATATACATCAATGAAATTTCTTCAGTTTATATTGAAAGCATATACTTTTATTTTTTCTTTACTATCCTTTCTGAATTTGATGTACAGTATTTTATATAATAAAATATTTTCTCAACATATCCTAAAGTTTTACAAAATTTAAAAACAAACTAAAAGTTGATACTGATTTTAAAATTTGAAGACAACTAAATAGATCTTTATTTCTTGGTAAGAAAATATTATGTTTGTATAAAAGGAAAAGTTATTGAAAGAAAATTTCACCCAGAATGTATTGAAATTGATGAAAGGAAGACTTTCACTATTTACTTTATTTTAAAAATAAAAATATAGCATTTAGTTGTTGTTTTTATTTTCTTATTGCTTCAGTGTGTGCATGAACACACACTTAGTAAAATACATGTAAATGTGTGCCTTCAGTAACTATATCTTTATTTCTTAAAATTTTATTTATAATAATCTTGATTTATATATTGCTACTATAAATATAAAAAAAACATTTGTGTAATATATATATAACATTAAAAGCATAAAGCTAAACTAGTCAATAAATAATCCAAATTACTCCAAATTCACAACTCAACCAGAGTAGCCCAAAAAATAAACTCTAAAATACTACCAATGATTTCACTGTTTTAAGCAGACTTCTCAAGTGTAAAGAACTACAGAATAACAACATATTTAAGTTAAACATTACCCACAATTTCATGTACTTCACATACACCCTTAATATTAAAAGAATTTTTTAAAAAGTAAATTCCTTCAGAATCATCATTTTTAATAATATTTTTTTAAATTCTTTTTATTTCATTTCTCTCAAAGAAGGCAATCTTAGTTTCATCAAAATTAATAATATGGCCTGTATTTTTTTTACATGGATATATAAGGCAGAACTAAGATATTTATTTCTAACCCTACTTTTATGTATCTTTATTCTTTCATTTAAGCTCAAACTACTCTGACCTATATATACCATTTTACAAAAACAAGGGATAATATAAACTACTCCAGGAATAGTCTTTCTATCAAAAATTTCATTTGTATTATTTACTAAATTATTCAAAGTAATGCCACTTTTCCAAACTTATTCCAATCAAATATACTGTTTTCACAATTTTATAAGAAGATAATTTAAATAGCAGAGAAATAAAATCTTTTTTTTTATCCTTTGTCTCATTACAAATATTACTATTAAATAAAATACTTTTAACAAATTTATCAGAATAGCCAACAATCAAATAACCTTTATAAAACTTACCACTCCACTAGAATTATTCAATTTCATATTTCTATACTCATAATTTCTTAAAATAGCTACTTTATGAGATACAGATTGATAGCTATCAGGTTTAACTGTAGATCAGGTTTAATTATAGGTTTATAATTAAATCTGACAGTTATCAATCTGTATCTATAAAGTAGCTGCTTTAAGAAATTATTGTTTTAGAAATAAGTGTGGAACAATTCAATAATATTAATAATATTTAGCTGACTATGCTTTTAGTACTGTGTACCAGAACAAATTGTTATTAATTTATAAACACAAACAACAAGGATTTAATTTTTTTTGTTTCTTCCTTGGGACTAATGCAGTATCACAATGCTTATGTATAAATTTTCATTAGTAGCCATTGTAATTGCAAACTATCAGGATTTGTCAAGCGTTGGTGGCCTAGTGGTTAGCATATCTGCCTTCCAAGCAGCTGGCCCGGGTTCGCTTCCGGGTCAACACATTTGACATATGAAAAAAAACTAGCAGGATTTAATGCAACTCGAAATTTTTCCTTTCCATTTTTTTAAAAAAGTGTACTTCCAATGCCATATCTTTTCACTGAAGTAAATAATTTTTATGCAATTGCTATTCAGTAGATACTATGATCAAGTGAAAATACATTGTTTATTAACAGTGATTGTTTATCGTTATTTGAGACATCTTTAATAGAATATATTTTAGCATGTCAAATTTAATATAATATTTTGACAATTCAAAACTTTTATCATTATAAAAATATAATCAGTTTATACATAGATTGAAACCAAATGGGTAGTTGAAAATGCTTTACATAATATTCTTTATTAAAAAATTTATTAAATAATAAGATAATTATATAAAATGATATTATATAAAAATAAAATGTTTTTTTTTTTTTTTATTACTTCAAATAATTGTTTTTTGGAATGACGGGAAAATGCAATCTCACAGATAGGTTATTGAAAATAATAAGTCAACTTTTATAATAATGTAAACAAACTGTAAAATTAATTAAACGAAAAATCTTAAGTCAATATAGCATTATATATTTATTATTTTATTTTATAATCAATAAGGATTCATATTTGTTTAATTTTGATTAAATTTACTCCTTCAATTTTAAAAATATTTTCAGTTTGAAACAATAATGTTATTATTAAAAAAAAAATAATAAAAAATTGTTTTTTATATCCGAGATCATGTGGCTGACATGTGACAAATCACATGTTAAACATACCAGCTTTTAGACGTTAATGATATTTTATAAAATTTAAAGCCTTATATTTAATTAAACAAGAGAAATAAATATTATTTTAACAATATTTCTTTTACAAGCGAAGGATTTAAAAAATAATAAAAATTTGATATATTTATAATAATTGTAATAGGATTGAAAAATCAATGAATATTACAATATTTAATGATAATAATAAATTTTAAAAAAATCAAACTTTTTAATTGGAATTCATTTGCGACCCCAAAAGATTTTAAAAATCTCAACTGTCTTTTTAACGATAAATTTTATTCAGTATCTATAGTAACAAAAATAAAGGCGAAACTTTTAATTAATCATCGTACATATGTTCGCAAGATAGAAGATCCACGACCCACAGGAATAAACAATATACACTTGATAATTATCCCACTCTGTTTTCAGATAGAGAACATAAACAGATCGTTGGGATTAAAAAGTAGGGCTTTTTTTTTTTACTTTCCCCTTATTACAACTTATTATAGCTTATATGTATATTTCTTAAAAATTTTAATATCGTAATGAGTTGACATTTATAGGTAGATCATCAATAACAAGTCTAATCACTAATACGTCTTTAAGATGAGTGGTAAGCATTGAGAAAGGGCTGTGTGTGCTTTAAATATGTAACCGAAAATTAATCAGTAAATGAGTTTATATTTATTTTTCATAATATCCAGAGTTACACCGTAAGTAATGAATTTATTTACAATCAATAAAATGCGTAAGACTTTTAAAGAATTTATAGGTTGTGTCTGTGCTTGTACGTAGAACAAATACATATAATTATTTTGTAAATAACAATTTTTAATTTTAGTTAGTATGCTATGAGTCTATTGTAGTATATACACTGTTATATATTTCATACTTACGCGGTTAATATAAAAAAGTACTAATATGAATGAATATATCTATAAGTTGCAATTTGTAGCTCAAAGAAATACAGTCGATTCATTAATAAATGTAAGTTAAATAAATAAACAAACAAAGAAAATACTTACAAATAATAATAAGATTCTACCAAGAGATTGTATCCACATTTTTAAAGATACGGCCATATTGGCTCCAGTCAATCATGGTTTCTAATGCTTCATTATTTATTTAAAAATACGCATCTGGTAATCATAACGTGCATGTAAAACTAACACGAAATAATTGCCAGCAATTAGTCTCCAAACACTTCGGTTTTTGTTAGAACTTATGCCTATGATTGTTGGTTTTAGATAGTATTATTAAAAGAATTATGGGACATGATTTAGAAGCATAGGAAGGGAGGAGGGGGAGGGAATGCATTTATGCATTTTATTTTGCACGAAATGAAAAAAAAAACTTTAAATATAAAATCAATTAAGTAAATGGTTTTCTAACTGCTCGTTTGCATTCTCCTGCAAGGATAACTTTCATCTCTTAAAAAATGATGAAAAAGAATATAAATATATACTGATATCAAACTGATCTTTAAAAAAGAAGATTTTAATTGAAGTGTGTTTAAAATGAAACATTAAATATAAAATACCTTTAAGCACTTGCAGAAAAAATAGAGGCAAAAAAGTCTCAACAATATTTTACCTGGATTTTAAGTTATCTAAGCATGCCTTCTAAATATCAGAATATATATAATAATTATCATGAAAGAGGGGAATTAACAAATAGAAAAAGATCGCGCGCGCGTGTGTGTGTAACGAATGAAATTTGTGTATACTAATAAATGAAATTTTTATTTAAAAAAATAAATAAGTAAATAATGATCTATAAACATTTTGATTAACTTGGTATCATATTTTTAAGAAGTTTAATGCTTAATTAAATAAAATGAGTTTTATCTGCTCTCGTGCATAAATAATAATCGAATAGTATATTTTTCGAAAGTTAATAAAAAGTTTGAACCCAGGAAATAATAGGTGGAGCCTCAATCTGTGAACCTTGAGCTCCAGAATTCTCCATTCTACCACTGCACTAAATCAGACATGGTTGCTTTCAAGTAGAAATGTACAGTAATGATTAAATATACTTTAAATACAAAGATGAAGAATAGATTACACACAATATATATATAAAAATATTTAACATAAAAAAATAGAAAAGTTAGCGGTCATTCAAAATGGACAACCTATTCCAGAGAAAGATAAAATAGAGAAGCAAGAAAAATTAAAATACTATAGATGAATCATACAATGGTTAAACAAACCAAATATACTAAACAAAGATACACTCATAAAATACATCCCATTTTGACTGGAACTGTCCCATTTTGAAGATATGCTCCTGGCATGCCAGACAGTATATCATTTTGTCCCGGTTATTTGATAAAATCAAAAAGTGCCAAATATATACGCTGAACACTATACACAAAAACTGATAAAAATATAAATTAAATCACATATACCTCAAAGTTATTAATTAATCGGAGTGTGCAACAACTGCATTTGTACAATAATTGGTTAATTTGAATGAGGAATCCTCAGTTTGAAGATTAGTTCACATATTTTGCACATTCGATTACTGTGCATGTGCAGTTCCATTTGAATTAGGTTATGATTCGGTACAATCATTTTCTTGGCATAATATTATATAGTGTACATTAAAAATATTTGATCCCAGAATGCCAAAAAGAAATTGTATGTTTATGGATAAATTTTAAAAAACATCCATTTTTAAAAAAAGTTTTTGGTCGTGTTGACAAAGTGAAATATGAACAATATTTTTCAGAACTTTCAGTACATCGTGGTAGGCATTCAGACATTAAAAATCCCTTAAAATGTGCAAAACATAAGGCTAGTCTACTTCTTCAAAAATAACGTCATATTTTACAAATGCCGATCCAAGTGATCAAGAATTTTTAATAGCTGCTCCAAGAAGCAACTTTTGCATTTCATGTTGCTATTCACAATCTTAGCTTTGAATCTGCTGCTAGTTCATCTAAATTGATTATCAAAGCTTTGTGAAGCAAAATTTAGATGATATCCAGAAAAAATGTAAAGCTGTGGGTTGTTTCAGCAACTTTGTGAAGATTTAAACAAAACAAATTTCATGACAATATCAATAGATTCTTCCAACAGGAAAAACATTAAAACTGTGCCATGTGTTTGTGGCATTTGTGCCAGATTATGAAGCAAAAGTTGAACTTTTAGATTTCAATCAATTACTGGTGAAACTGAAAAAATATTGACAAACCATTTGAGGTCAGTATTCAGAACTCGTAATATAACAAAAAAAATTATTGGATTTTGCACAGATAATTGTAATACAAACTTTGGCAGTGATAAACGGAGAATGGAAAATAATATTTACAGTGGGTTAAAAAAAAATTGGGAAGAAACATTGTAGGCATTGGTTGCAGCACTCACATAATTCACAACTGTCTTCAAACTGCAGTTGATATCTTGCCAATGGATCCAGAAGCTTTTGTAGTGAAAATTTATAAATATTTTCATATTTATACAGTTTGTGTTACTCAAGTGAAAGCATTCTGTGAATTTGTTGATATAGAATATAAAAACATACTTCAACATGGAAACACCCATTTTCTTTCACTACATTCAGCTACTGATAGAATTCTTGAAATGTATGAAGGACTAAAATCATATTTTATTTCACAAGAACATTGTCCAATGATGATAAAACAATTCTTTAATAATGATTGTAGTGAAATATATTTGTAGATTGTGCAAGAGCAACTCAAATTACTTAAAAAATTGATTTTGATTAAGTGAATTCAATTACTATTGTCATTGAACTTATAATCAATTTATATCTCAAGAAATAAAAAGGTTTTTGAAAATACTGGACAATAATGGAGGTATTAACAATAATACAATCCTACAAGAGTTTACAAAATTTTATGATTGATGTTTTTCTTACAATGAGCTATGGAAACAGTTTCGGTGGAGCAGAATCTTTTATTTGGATAAACAACAATGAATTAATTTGATGTAAATTGAAGTTTCAGGTGAACAAATTAATAAAACTTTTGAAAACAATGCAATAAACATGGATGAACTGTTTGATCAAGTTGTGATTGCAAAAGCTTTTAGGAAAACACCCTATGATATTTGGAAAAATAAAAATTGTGAGGAAAAATGGATACAACTATTCAGTCATTTCAAGGAAAAGAATATTTCGTTGCCCAATCTTGTCCAAATTATAGAATACATTTTCAGTCTGCCAGGCACATCTGCATCTGTTGAAAGGATATTCTCAATAACGAATAACATATGATCTGAAGAAGGAGGTAGAATGGCTGAAATAACAGTAAAAGCTTGATTGCACTGAGAATTAAATTGTACTGACTTTTTTGACGCAATTAATGAGAACAAAGAATTTTTAAAAAAAGTTCATACTAGTGATAAATATCAATAACTTTTTAATAACATGCTATGTTCAGTTAAGAGGAATAAAAAATTATTACTACAAAATTGTTGCTTTTTGGTAACTAATTCACCATTTGGCTTTTTCAATTATAGGCATGTAACATAGGATGCATTACTTTCTGTTTTGAGCGAATTCTCAAAATTGTCCTGGTTTGAGAAAAAAATATTATGGTAAAGTCTACTGATATATATATATATATATCATGTGCTAGATTCTTTAAAACTGCTTATTTGTTATCTTGTTGTGCTATCTTTTAACCTGTTTGATAGCAAACCTTATTCTCTGAAAGACTTTAATAAATGAAAGATCGAATGATTAGGTGCTTAGGCGGTTATATGACATTTAAGCCTCAGAAGTAACTGGTTGAACTTCACTTTCAGGAATCTTTAGTCTTCATGCCCATCATTCTAACATTATACTAAATTACACCTTTTATTCTCAGCCATATCCTACCAAAGACAGAAGTAAATGTTAAATCTTTTTAGACTCTGGGATAATCTTTACTATAGAAATGGGATCTACCTCCACTATAAAACACCTGACTATTTTTATCAAGGAATATCTTTTTAAAAAGTCTGTTGCTTTTCATTTATTACGCATGCCCAGTACAGTAAAGACATTGTCTTACAATTATAGAACCACAATTGCTTGGTCTTGTTATCTTATTTTCAGATTAATACAGAGTTTTCCATCCTTTATATTTGTATATACAAAGAATAACAGTGAATATACAACTAATTTTATTATATAAGTAGAGGAATTTGAACTCAGGATTTTTTCAGTCTATTCATCTTCCACTCCATCTCAAACAACTAATACCTATGACCATATATATGAAAAGAATACATGATCCTCAATATATGTATTTCATGCAGAATCAGCACTCATCAGTTGGACCAGATCATAATCTCCCACACATACATACAATCAGTGCTCATTTTATATTAAGATAGCAATTCCTCAAATTTTAATGGACAGGTTTCAATATTGTCACCCTTCCAACAATTCAACTGTCCATTTCATGGAAAACCCAATGATAGAATGCTCAAAGCCTTTATTGGATTTAATATTGTAATCATACACATGTATACATTATATCAATCCAATCCCTCTTATCATCAGACCATTACACACACACACATATATATATATATATATAGAGAGAGAGAGAAGGGATGGGATGAGCTAATTTTATAATATACCACAGTGATAGAACATATTATATATCTTATAAAATGCTCTCTGTAGTTTTCCCACTTTATGACTAGTAGATTCAAACTTTCTTAACTGATATCCAGTTGGAGAAAGTGAAAAAAAACTCAATCTTATGTTCTGATGTCATTTTTGGTTTTTCACTATAATTTATTTCTCTCTTTCTACAAACAATGATCATACAAATACCCTCTGTTAATTTTGATTTTTAATTACATATAGTTATAGAATATTTATTTTTATTTGTTTCTAAATAAACTATTTGTTATCACTTACTTACTACTTATTCATGGTAAACAAAGGGAATAAATCACTTTTTCTTATGCTATAACTTAAAAGCACTGTAAATGTTGAACAAAGGAATCATTTGGTTGATAAATTAATTTCACTATGAATTAGCAACAATGTGGACAAAGGTATGCTTACAAACATCAGAGCAATTAGGAATATGTGGATTCATTTGATTCCTTTGTTCAACATTTACAGTGCTTTTAAGTCATAGCCTGTTGCAACATGATTTATTCCCTTTGTTTACATATACATTGAGTTATGTTTAATTTAAAGTTTATATATTAAATCTTGTTTAATTATTAGCTAATATGAATAATAGGTGTTAAAAGTGAAATGCTGACTCCAGCCTTGTATTAGTACTTATGAGTTTAATGACTCTTAAGTGCCATATTTCATCTGGTTGATAAATTAATTTCGTTCTGAATTACCAACAATGTTGACAAAGGTATGCTTATAAACATCAGAGCAACTAGAAATCATTGGATTCATTCTATTGTTGATTACTTTGTTCAACATATAGAGTGCTTTTAAGTCGTAGCCTGAAGGAAAATGATTTACTCCCTTTATTTATATTGAAGCAGTCAATTTTAGCTTAAGATTGAGCTTCATGGTTCCATTTACTAACCTGTGTTTAAACCCTATATCCCATCCCGCTCCTTTTGTCGTGTATACATCTTTTATGCATATATTTGAGATGCGCGCCTAAGTTATAAAATTTTAACGTTTCAATAATATTTTTTAAAAAATTATTATTAATTCTTTTTTATTAAATTAAAGTATATAGGTGTGGCTCAGATATATATATTATAGGAGCAAAAATACTAACAAAATATTGATTTTTTTAAAATATTTTATTATACATCATTTTTTAAGTTTTTCTTTTTAAATTGCTTGTGTTTTCTTATTAAACTGTATATTTTATAAAATCCAAGATAGAAAATGCAACTGTTAATTGTCCAAAAATAATTAAAGGGTTGGAAACACTATTGTTTTGGTCTGGGGAAGGTATTTTTAATTAAAGTTTTTACTTAAAATAAAATGGGGATTAAGATTTTCTTTTGTTATAAACATTTTTGTCAAATCTATTTCTAATCTGGAAATAGGTTTGAATAAATTTTTGGAATGTTATCTAACAGTTGCATCTTTCAAAAACAATGGACAAAGAAATGTAAAATTTCTGTTAGATTAAAGATTAAGTTTGAGCTAGAGATAAGAAATGGAAAGCATTCCAAAAATACCTGGGCAGGAGTATAAAATGGCCTGATTTTAAATCACCAAGAGATTAACTACTATTGAAAGAACTGCAGTGAACATAACCCACGCTGGTTTGAAAGTTTAAAAAAATAATGATCGAGTAGTAAGCCCATTCTGTGAAGATCATCTTCTGCTGCCCTGAAATGAAGAAAAGTCTAAAAAGAACTTTAGAATGCTGAATAGAAACTTGCTTGCCACATAAGAACTCACATGGATCCATTAAAGGCTGTACTTTGAAAAATGGACTATTGAAACTAAATCTAGCTTGCCTAATTAATCTCGAATTCAGTAGTACTATCAAGATTTCTCATGTATTATTTATCTTTGCCTTTTTTTTAAATATGTAAATGTAATTCGCTCTTAAATAATTTCTATAAATTTAATCATATCTCATATGCTCTCACTTTCTTTAATTTTGGTGCAGTCATTTATTTATAGTTATTTATTACTTGATTTTATATGTCTATTTTAGTTATTAATATGACAATCTCAAGCAATCTGATGAGTTGAATTTTGTAAAATCTTTTCTTTCTTTTTAAGTAAACCTTCATGAATTCAGGTTGTTAATGTCCCCTTTAAATATAATGCATTATTAATTAATACGCTCGCCACATTGTTTAACGAGCCAACATTTTATTTATGTTTTAGTATAAAAAATATATTTGTTTAACTCTGGATTTTCTACCTGGGGTAAATCCAGAATTCAAGCTAATTAACGCTTTGAAGCCTTATTTATTTTATAAATGTTATTCAATTCTGAAAAGGTGACCGATTAGTTGTTTTATATAACTGCTAGTTTTCTTTTTACATACTCTTAAAATATCAAATACAGTACTTATATATTCCAGTTATTGTAAAATCAACGAAGGTGGGATTGATTTATTTTAAATAGCAGAAAAGGGAAGGGGGTAAATCTTAATGTTTCTTTTACTAAATAAAATCTTAACGTATATTTTATTTAGAGAAATCTTTCTCTACATATATATAAAACTACATTGCGTATTATTTGTCTAAATTATGGTATTCAAACAATGGTCATTTATTTTTAAAGCAGTAAATCATATTTCATGTCATTAGTGACATTCATTCATACTGCATTACTGACATTTAGCTCATCATCATGAATATATATATTACATGCTTCCAATCTGAGGATTGCAACAAGATCGAATCCATAGATTTTTTTCATATTCTGTCCTGTTGATAGTTGAGCTACTCAGGACCAAACTTTCGTATAAAAGGCCTCTCGCATCGGTTATTCAAGTACAGCTGGGGCCACACCATGCCTATTCACTCTTCTCTAAGCACTGCCCTAAGAAAGGAGGCTTAGACTTTGTTCTCGTCCAGAAGCATGACCGTTTCCTCTTATTTCTTCACCGATGTCAGCATTGCAAACTTCATATTATTTCTTTTGCTTCATGACCCAGTTTTAATGCTCTAATATTAAAATTGCGATCTACTGAAAATATATATAAATGCCAATTATTTCTAGTTTTATTAATTAAATTTATTTCAGTCTTATACAATCCCGCCATCATAATTTAGTATTTCTGTATTTAAGAGTATCTGCCTTGAGGGAAAAATCAAGTGTTCTGTCTTTCAAATGATTTTTTTTTAATAAATATTTTGTCATAAAATTAAATGTAATTTTCAAATATGTTTTATTTATTTTCATGACTGTAATGGCATGAAAATAGTTTATATTATATCAGTAATGAATTTTGTGATGCTTCCTAAAATAATATGTTAGTCACCATGTTTCAGAACCATAAATCAAAGCCTTAATATAATTTTATGTAAGTTATTTCTAATAATTGATTGGCATCTTACTATTGGACCAACCAAAGATGTGTATTTATGTATAGTATATGTAATTTATTAATAAAAGAGCATATACGAAATAATAGCGTGAGTGACAATATATAATTATCTATCGTTTGGTAGACCGCTTGCTCATTCACGCACATACTAATTTGTGCAGTTAATTCATATATGTAAATTAATAATTTGTCATTATATTAAACTAATTTTTATTATCCAACTTGTCTGAGTAGTTCGAATTCCTCTTTTCTCCACTTCCAAATGTACAGCCATGTGTATACATATTTTAGTTAAGTCATAGTTAATAGATGTCTCATTGTCTTTTCCACTCCGCTAGTGGGCTGGATTTAAAATTAATTCTCATGTGCCATCATTGTTATGTTATTCATTAGGTGTTTGATCTGGGGCTTGGAGAGTGGGTTCGAATCCAGGCTGGTCCCTGACCAAAATCTTGGGTTTGATTGGGTTTGAAGTACATTTTGTGAGTTTCAGCTCATGTTAGATGGATAAACATGTTTTGACTGGTACAATATATATATTGAGGTATCTTTAATTTAAAGTTTACTCTTGGTTAAATGAAATAGAGTGCATTATTGCACATTGTCAATCAAATCTGCATTTCCCATAATATGAAATTTACAAAAATATTTGGATTCACATTGCCAAGCTAAAACAAACTTAGCCAAAATGTAAACAGTGAGCATTGCTAATTGCTTGACAAGCTTTGTGATAAATTCTTAGCCAGAGAAAGCATTTAAAATATCTGTCAGGAACCCCTCCCCCTACCTCTGGCCAATGTTTTTATGCTTTGGCACTCCTCAGAGAGTTTGAAGCTATCCTAGCGCCTCTCTGAGGAGTGCCAAAGCACAAAACCATTGGTCAGAGGATTGGGGGGGGGGGTTTCCTGACAGAGATATTTTAAATGCTTTCTCTGGCTAAGCATTTATCACAAAGCTTGTTGAGCAATTAGCAATGCTCATTGTTTATATCTTACAGAATGGGGTCATGTGATCTATGACTATTTTTAGCCAAAATGTTACACCTTCCTCCATTGTTGTTGGTACAACATCTAGGTTTTTATTTTTATTAATGAAAGTGCAGAAAATATATTTGTAGGTTGTTGTTTTTTTTTATTAAGTGAGCAATATCTTTTATTATTATTATTATTATTATTATTATTATTATTATTATTATTATTATTATTATTATTATTATTATTATTATTATTATTATTATTATTATTATTTTAAAAAAGGTTTTATTTTTCATTTTTCTTCATTGAATTTTTTACCTTAAAAAAAAACTTATTTTTATTGTTAACGTTATTTCATTATCTCAGTAAAAAAAAAAAAAAAATCAATTATTGTGCATTTTTCAATTTCAGTTTAAAATATTATAATTAAAATTTAAACCTGCAAAAATTCTCTATTCTTTTTGTGAAAAATGATAAACAATAGAAATGCGGTTTACTATTAACTAATAAAAAAAAACTGTTTTCAAATATGTGATATGAGTTTATTTAGAAAGAAAAAGGTTTATTGAATTATTTTATAAAATCATTTAGATAATATATAACTAAGCTTTTAGTTACAGACGTTTATTATAATTTTTTTTAACGAGATTAATTTCTTAGTTATGTTTTTCTTTTTTAAAAAAAAGAAAAAATGACACAAAATTAAACATTGAATTTAAATATCAAATTTTCTATGGTAAATCCAATGCCATACGAAAAAAAAAAAAAAAATCAATACGTAAATGTCCAACCATCAGTATTTTTCTGCGTAGTTTGGTCCGGCGATAGAGTGATAGGTGATTGTGTTAAAAGGATTGTTGAGAGCTGTAGTAGTAAAGAATGGGATAAAAGAATAGATTTATTAATAAAGAATAGGGAGTTAGAGAGATGGAGAAATAGTATAAAGAGTGCGAGTTAATATATGATAATAGTAAGGAAAGTAGTTTATTATTTAAGGATCGAACGGGATACATCACATCACATCTTCTACTAGCAACAAATATCCTTTGATTATTTTTATTAGTGTTGGTGACTACGCACTCTCACAGTAATCCTCTCAACGAAATTAGTATGAATAGAATTATATACTAGTTGAAGTTCTACACTAATCTGTGAAAAAATCTTCCTTCTCCATTAAATAAGTATGTTAAGATTAAGACAAACAATATTGTGTGATGTGATCAAAAGTTAATGATTCTTGAATCAAAGCTTAACCAGTTACTGTGAGTCTTAGATGTAAATAATATCCCATGCAACTAAGTATTTCATGTTTTTTTCCTATTATGATTTTACAATGGTGAAGAGATTGATTTAAGAGTGAGCAATTCTGGAATCAAAAATCTTAATCTATTATTTTATGGTTCAAATGTCACATAACCTCCCAAGCAACAATTAAGTATTCATTTATTATAATTTTTGTGTCATGCATAGCTTGGTATTGTGGTAGAGCTCAAAAACTAATGGATCATTGTTCAACTCTGTTCATTCTAGTACTCAAACCTCTTACGAACTACCAAAGAATAAATTATTTGATTATTATTAATCTTTAATCTTACCACTATATGAATAACTAATAAAAAATATATCAAATAATAATAAATTTATACTTTAGATGATTTATTCAAAACTCTGGTTGGCAAAAAAATAGTGATACTATAAAAAATAAAATGGTTGGTATTAAACCTCCAATTTAGGGGAGATAGAAGACTTTTTCACATCCACAATAAATGTGTAATCTTGCATTAATGTCAAATTGAAAGGAAATAATTCCCACAATGCTATTCGATCTCGTGTTTATCTTTACCAATGGGTCTTGTTTTTTTTTTTTAATATTTCGACATTTTCAGTTATTGTCCAGATTTCATTCTGACAACAAGATAAATATTTAATAAAAGTCCTATAATATTTTATATTTCTTTCTTTTTGTGTTTTTTTTTCTTTCTTTAAAAAAAAATGTTTATTGGCATTCCAGTTCAAATCTCCATTTTATGTATGTTAGAAGTAAATATCAAATTTAACATGACAATTTCTGTTATATATTCATCATCATCATCATCAACAACAACCATTATCAATCCACTGCAGGATAAAGATCTCTCCAAGTTCAATCCATCTTTTCCTATCTTTAGCTTCTCTTCTCCACATCACCCCTGCATACTTTCTTATTTCATCCATCCATCTCATATGTGGTCTCTTTCTGGATCTTTTACAATCTCTTGGAATCCAGTTTAAAATTTCAATTGTCCATCTATTATCATCTCTTCTAGCAATATGTCCAGCCCAACTCCACTTCAGTCTTTTAACTTTTTCAATGAGGTCAGTAACACCTGTTTGTTCTCTTACTCATACATTGCATTTTCGATCTCTTCTTGTTACTCCCAACATGCATCTCTCCATACTTTTTTGAGTAGTCTGAAATCTCTGTATTGCTCTTCTATTAAATGACCAAGTATCAGATCCATAAGTAAGAATTGGCAAAACACATTTATTAAAAACCTTCCTTTTCAAACACATAGGCATATTTCCTTTTAGTATCAAGTTATTTCTACCAAAAGCACTCCAACCAAGTTTAATTCTATGATTAATTTCATCCATTATGTTTGTATTTTATGTGTTTTTGTAAATAATATTTAAAAAAATTACAATTTAGTGATTGTTTTGTCCATATTTAAATTAATAATTTTTGCATGATGGTGTCATTTATTTATGATTGCAAATCAATTTCTTTTTGGTTTAAAATGATTTTAATATAGATTTATATATTGTTATACATTTTAAACTCATTAGTGTGAAAGTGGTATAAATTTGTTTTAAAGTGCTGTTTTAATATTATTTTTTATATATTAAAAATGGTAATTTTTAATATCCATTTGTTCCTTAAAATTTGTTTTTAAGATTATTTTTTAATATCCATTTGTTTCTCAAAATTCATTTTAAAATGCTGTTTTAATATCATTTTTTAATATTTTAAAAATCGTTTTTTTTTTAATATCCATTTATTCCTTTAAAAATGTTTTAAAATTCTCTTTTCAATATTCATTTGTTCCTCAAAATTGTTTTAAAATTGTCTTTTTAATATCCATTTCTTTCTCATAATTTGTTTTAAAATGCTGTTTTTAATATTATTTTTTGTACTTTTAGCTACTTTTATTAGCCCTGCAACACACTGCATGTATTAAACTTGTTGCAACTTTTCACATTTGTCTCAACCTGCCAATAACTTTGTAAATCTTGCAAAATATTATGTACAAGATCAATGTACACATTACTATTTTTTTTTTTTTTGCAAATTTTGCAAAAAATATCATATACAAGATCTTTGTACATGTTATTTTGGTCACATTACAAAGTTATTAGCAGATTGATACGAATGTGAAAAGGTGCAGCAAGTCTAATACATGCTCTATGTTGCAGGTCTAATACCAAAGTACCAATAAAACTTATAAATCTTATTTTTATTATTGTCTTACAGTGGTTTCATATCCTTTAGAAGAAAAGTCATTACGAAAATACCTTTTTGCTTATAAGAAAATGAATCCAAAAGCAATGTTGTAACTTTATAAGATAGATGATACATTTAAAACTTTCACAAATGTTTTTGAAACATACATAAATAAATTTTCCTGAAAAAGACAATGGAACTGCAATATGCATTTCATACTAAATCAGCACTCTTCAGTTGGATCAGGTCACAACTTTTTTTTATAATTTAAACACAAAGATTATAGTTGTAATGTGTGCTGTGAAATTTGTGTTTTAACAAATAGCTTATCTTGTTTATAAGATATTAAATGTTATGTCTGCAATGCTTTTTTCATAAATTTAGGGTGTCTCACAATTATCACTTCCAGTTTTGATATGATTAACCCTCACTTTAAATTTCATATGTAAAAATAGATCTCTTATACATAAAAATATGTAGGAAACCTTGTGATCAGGGCCAAATGATGAAAGCTGGTTCAGAATGAAATCCATCATGAGATTTTCCACTATCTTTATTCATGTTTCAAAAATCTGTGGTGGAATGGAGATTTTAAATATATCTAAAAAACATTTTACACATACAAAAAGAATTATAAATATGTGTTATTCCATGTGCCTATGTTCAATATTAAATAGAATATATTTTAACTGAGGTTTAAAATTTATGTTTGGGTTAGAGACTATATCTTCATTTTAATAAATTATTACTATTAATCATTAATGTATATGTTACCACTGAAGTAATTAATCAGTTTGTATCAATAACTACCAGTTATTATTAATAATAACTAAATAAAACAAATAAAGTAATTAATTTTTAAAAAAATCACATGAACCAGTAATTATTCATAATTCTCAACTATCAAGGGAAAATTCAGTAAATTTCAATAACGTTAGGTTCACACCTGTGTTAATAAATTTCAATGCTTTTAGGTTCACAATCAACATTAAATTTAATAAATTTCAATATGTTAGATTGGCAGCTTCTTTGTATTCCAGAGGAAAGAAGAGATCATACTATTGTGTTTTTGCTAACCATTCACTTAATGCTGATTACTACATTATTGGAAGAGATTTTTTTGTTTATGTCTATGACTAGTGTGGTTAGCAAATTGTTTTTATATTTTCATTTATTTTACATCACCCATAAGTATAATGGAGAGTTTAAACATAATAAAGAAACGATTTAATGATCAAATAAATATTTTGAAATTGAAAAAGAAAAAATCCTCAGTTATTTACATGAGAAAATTATTACTTAATTTTGCTTAAAGTTAAAGAAAACAGAGAGAGGTTTTCCAACAAATCACCTGTTAAAACAGGAAAAACTCACTATACGTATGCCACACACAGCAAACTAGAGTAATCAATGGATGCCAGAAGACTTGTGCATAAAATCCCCATCTAATGCTACTCATCAAATATCCCCAGACTAGTTTCTGGTTTGTGGCCTTCATCAGTGAGGAGCCTTGGATCTGAGAGCACTGCATCTAGATCTTATGATCTAATGCAACCCTCCAGCAACCATCTTTTATCTCCATTTAACTACAAAACTATGAGTCTTAAACGGAAAACACCTTAATGTTTCCAATTCAAGCCCATCAGCTTATATAGTTATATGGGTCTAAACCCAGTTCAGTTCCCATACATTTTGGTGTCTTTGGTTCTTTAATAACCATAGCCACCAATATCCTATTAGGCAGTATTGGTTTTAAGCCAATGAACATCACATGACCACCATCTCTTATGCTTGTGTATTAGTCTGGGGATATTGGATGAGTAGGCATTAGATGGGGATTTTATGCACAAGCCTTCTGGCATCCATTTATTACTCTAGCTTGCTGTGTGTGGCATACGTATAGTGAGTTTTGCCTGTTTTAACAACAGTAATACACAAGCATAAGAGATAGTGGTCATGTGATGTTTATTGGCTTAAAACAAATCACCTGCAGAATACCAACGTTTATGAAAATACAATACTGTAAAAATTGTAATTTTATAAAAATGTAAAAGTTTTACCTAATTAAAAGTTTTCCTATTTCTTTTGTATTCCTTATTTGTATAACTTTATCATAATTTGATAAAAAATACAACAATAAATAAAAAATCACTAAATATTCAAATGATAAATAATATTATACTATATATTTTTATTAATTTACTAGAATCCATATATTTTTATTATATTTACCAGATTCCTACTGGTGATTATTAATAATTACTTGGTCAATGTGATTTATATGTATTATTTATCACTTTGACCAAAGGATCTTGGTAATTATTAATAATTGCCACATTTATCACTTTAACATATATATCATAAATGATGATGTCATAGCTTTGAGATTACAAAGTTTGACATTTGTAAAAACAATTATTTTACAACAAAAACTGAATAATTCTGAATAAACTTTGAAAGCTGAAATTACAAAATATTTCACATAAAAGTTGTGGCAAAAATAAGCTTGTTTTGAACCTACATAGAAAATTGAATTACCTGCTTGAAGGCAAGTAAACTAATCAGACCACAATGTTTAATTAGGTAAGAAAATATTCACATCTAATCTATATTGTTGCAATCTATCACTTCCTGCTATGTGTTATAGTAGGTTAGACACAACAGGATTTCATGCCAAATTGAATTACATATAAAATATACATACATTTGTTCATCTGTATAATGAAGCAATTTGTTTCTTTTTTATAACATAAAATTGAGTGCACTTTTGGTATAAAGTACGTTTGCTTATCTGCATAATAAAGTGGTTTCTTTGTAATAATCTCAAGCTGAGTGCACTTTTGGTGAAGTTCCTCACAATTGTAGAGAGCTATGATTATGGTGAACTTCAGTGAAAGTGCACTCAGTGTTTGGTTATAAAATAGAAAGAAGCCACTTCACCACACAAATGAAAAAACAATTGCAAGTTTGAATTAGAAATACAAATAAATGAGAAAGTCAATATATATATATATATTGCTGTGGTGTGCCCTTGATACATTGTATGCTTACACATGCAAGATGCAAATAATATCAGTATACATTATTTTAACCTATATATAAACGAATTGAGAATGCAGTCAAATATTTACATTGGTTGAAATATATAGTTATACAATATATATTAAATTCTCTATTAAAAGCAGGTGGAGATAGCTATGCTATAGAAAATTATGGCAAAATCATATTATATACATATTAGTCATCTTACATTACTTGCTGCTTCCTTTGTTTTTTTAATTGTCTCACTACTAGTTACATTTTAAAATTCAAGCCTGTTGTACGATTAGAATACAGATGTACACTCACTATCATCATTATCATTTTCAACCATTATTAAGCCAGTTCAGCATGAAAATATTTCCAATTATAATCCAGTTTATCTTACCCATGGTCTCTTTTCTCAACAGCTAATCAGCAAACATTTATTTCATGCACAGTATAAAATCTCAGCTATTCATCTACTATCATCTCTATTAGCTTAAATATTGTGATACCCTTGCCCATCTCTCCCTCGCAATTATTAAAGATATATACATAGTAATTTTTACGGGTACAAGATATTATAGACAACAATAATTGGTGGCCAATATTGTGTGGGTTAATGCAGTGGTACAATGGCATACTCAACAGTTAAAAATTTATCGATCATATGACCTCCCAAGCAACAAAACATTTGTTGTTTTGTTTTATTACTTCATAAATTTTTAAAAAAATGAGCCAAGAGTTCAGAATCAGTAGAAATATGAAATATCCTCCAGTGTTATGAAACATTCATCATAAAACAATTCATTGACATTTGTCAACCCTGGGTGATCTAGGGACCCTTCCCTCTTGTTGATAATAACTGTTTATCTGAAAAAAACATTTTTTTCTGTGACCAGAATAAGTTTCATCCAAGCAGATTTAAACTTCATGGACCTGCAAACGGATTAGATAATAATTTGACCACATGAGGTATTAATTATCTCTTTGGCAAAATTATAAGCTGTAATTGTTTGTCATAATAAAACAATACATTTTTTTTTTTTTTGATACTGTTAATTTTAAGCTATTGAAACGCCAACACAGCTGTAAAAGTGTTAAATTTTGATTATGGTAAGAGATTAGAATACAGCATGATGGAACTTTTTTTCTACGTTTCTATTCCCATTGTGTGATTCTGTGTCAATTGTTTAGTGCTATTGGTGTCCAAAGTAAATATTTGACCAATTATTCTGATGGGAAAGTTCTATTTCAGAAAAATGATTACTCTATTTTAACCCTTTTAAGACCTCAGCTCTTTCACCGCAGCTGAAAATTTAATAAATGATCTTTTAGGATTTAAAAACTTAAATCTATGCATCAGTTTATGTATTTATAACTTTATTTGATTATTAACCAGGAACTACCTATGCAGTAGCTACCACGCCAATCACATAAGATCAATCACTTGGCTCCAAGCCTTTATATGGATGCCCAAATGCTAATAATACCAAACCCTATATAATACACGATATTATTGAATTTAAAGATCATGTACATTTAAAACATCAACAAATTCATATTTCACAAAAATAAGAATAATGTATTTAAGAAAGAAAACACACAGGGCAGTAATAAATTGAGAAAGAAGCGGTTAAGCACACACTGAATTAATGAGATGAAGAATTGTCTGACAAAGATAATTACATGAACTATTTAAAAATATAGTCTTAAAATTTATGAATTTAAATTTGCAAGTTTCTGATTTTTAATTTTTTTTCCCCCAGACCTGTGGTTACTAAAAGTATGGCTAGTGAATCTATAATATAGATGGAATAGGATAATTTTATTTATATCCAATAATAATTATAAGTTTAACATTTAGTTTCTGCTCACCTAACATGCAAGTTTAATTATATATGAAGTGTTTTATTCTTTTATAACTATGTCTATGAATATCAAAGATCATTACAATTGGAATTGGAGAATTCTCTTCATTCGATTCCAGAATTATCTACTCTAAACTTGGGAAATCAATGGAGACCAGATAGTATATTTCCACCTTGATTTGTCAATGAATCTAGAATTCAGAGCAGAAAGAGGATAAATATTATGGCCATAAGATATATAATAGTATTGATAATTAAAGCTTATATGTAACTTTAAGAGATCATTAGAATAAAGTGTTTTGATGAAGCAGTTTAATATTTGGAAATCGCCAATAACACTGGTCAAGAATTATAATTTGTTTACAATGTTCTCTTATGTAGATGAAAAATTCTGTACCCAGATAGAAAGCTATATAAATTAGCTTACCTATTTTCTATTTTATGATGCTATATTCCTAAATTTATTAGCAGCAATTGTTTTTAGAAATGAATGCAAGTAAACAAACCTGAGACAGAAATTTTTTCTACGCGAAATGTGAAATGGAATACTTAAAACAAGTTAATGGTTCTCATGGATAATTCAACTGATGATGTATTACCCTGAAGGCATATCAGTCTGATGTTGTGATTTTTAAGATAACGTCTCCAAGGTATCTGTGGACAGATGTAATCGCTAAAATTTGTCCGCAGATCACGTGAACACGGTACGTTAAAAATCGCAAGCTTAGACTGATATGCCTTTGGGGTAATACGTCATCGATTGAATTATCCAGGTCACATGATAAAAACTATTTAAAAATTAAAAAAAAAAATGATGCAGGTCAGGCAAATACTAAAAAAAAAAATACAAAAAAAAAAAATAAAAAAAAATGTAAAATGCATGCATCAAAATAATTTAGAAAAAACTATATTATAATTTATAAAACCACCCTATATTATGCTCAATTATAAAATGCAGCATGTAGCGCTGAAATTGGCAGGGGGGCCTGTATTTTTTATGAGCCGAAGGCTCGGCATACACATATATCAGACATTGTATAACTCTCATAGCTGTAATTTTTATAATTGCCGATCAATTTACGAAAAAAAAAATTCTGTATGATATAATTCAGAAATTAAAAATAAAATTAAAACATAATTCAATGTAAGTTTGAGAATTGTAGAAATATTAACAAATATTTTTTGTAAATAAGTTTGAGAATTGTAGAAATATTAACAAATATTTTTTGTAAATAAGTTTGAGAATTGTAGAAATATTAACAAAAAATTTTTGTAAATTTAAAATAAACAAATAAAACACTTTACCCGAATTAATGCGAATCTGCCATTAATGGCGTTCCTTGGAGAAAACATGTTATCACATGCATTTGGTAATTTTAAAAATGTACTGTATATTACTAATTTGTTTTAAAAAATTATTGAAAATTTTTTACACATTAAACGTAATTCAAGGTAAGTTTGAGAATTGTAGAAATATTAACAAAAAAATTTTGTAAATTTAAAATAAACAGATAAATAAAGCACTTAAAAACAAAATTAAAACAATTCATATTAACAAAAAATTTTTTTAAATTTAAAATAAACAGATAAATAAAACACTTTACCTGAATTAAGAGCTCAAAAAAGTAACTGTGATGTCGTGGATAGCAAAATCACAATAGACAGAAAAATCAAAAAATTTCCCAAACCTCTCTACGAATTTTAAATCTCGTGGGTGAAAAAAAAAAAATTGACTCTCTGATGGATTGATCACGCCAGTCATTTGGTTGCCATGACAACATTACCATGCAAAAATTGATGATGTCTACCAGAAGGGAAATTGGTAAATGTAATACGTCATTGGTTGAATTATCCGTACCTACCAAGTTAATTATCAAAATTAGAATGAATCATTATCATATGCCAGCCACCAAATTTCCTCTTTTTCCTACCAAAATAATGCAACTAGATTCAACATTGAACCTTTTGATAGTTTATTTAATATTACATCTTTTAACAATTCTATTATATCGCAACCAGCCATCAATGCAGAATTTCACAATTATTCATTTTTAATTAAATCTATTTTTATATGTACAATAATTATGAATATAAATTGTAAGATAATAGTTGACTAAATGAATGTTCAGACTTAAAAAGTTGTTATGCAATGAATACTGAAAATTAATGATAAACTAGCCTATAATGTTGCATATATTGTCAGAAACAATAAATGCAAATCAATAATGGCAAGGCAGATAATGCAAAAAAGTGAACTATAGATATCAAAATTAAATAAAAGAAGATATGTGGCCATTATTGTGTGTGAAATTTCATAATTGTTGTCTGTACAAAGAAGAATGACTTGGTCATACTAGTTGATTTGGACAATCTTTTTTTTTTTTTTTGAGGGGGATCATTTGCTCACTTTCTATCACATTGTTGCACAGCTTTAAAAAATAAAACATTTTAATCACACCATTAACATTAAAACTTTCCCTTTTAACACCCACTGAGTTTACTTAATATTTTATCTGCTTTATTGTTATAAATTGGTATTTATTGGCTTTGATAAACATGCAGAACTTGGAACTATGACTTAGCTTGTAATTTTCATAAGAATCATTTTATAATTTTCATTAAGACTAAAAATTTAAATGAACAATTATTATATTACATCAAAATAAATTATCATATGATAGACACATATATATTAATATTACTCTGATATAACATTAAAATAAATTATTATGTAAGAAGTGCATATTTTTAGGATCATAACTCTAAAATAAATCTCTCTAATACTTCTCCTTTGATATTCAACACAATCTTACCTTTTCATCATTTGTTACAACTTATGATCTCATTCCTGTATGTTGAATATTATTTTACCTAAAGAGTGGTTATATATAATAATAAAATCTTAAAATTCAGTTATGAATTACCTAACTTTAATGATTATTCTTCTTTTTTGCACTATGTTTAATCCATATACACTTCAGTTTTGACAGTCAAAAAAATTAGTATTTTATGAGTTCTTTCCTCTACATATATATATATATTATTCTTTTCAATTTTCGGACATTACTAATCTTCATTTTGCCCCTAACATTTTATTCTTCTCAAATGCCTTTTGCTTTTCCTATGTTTGTTCTCCATATAAGGTATCAAGTCAAATAAAAGGTTTTTTACAAGTCTTTAATTTAAATTCAGCAGACCTCAAAATACTATTCTATTATTGTTAAATAAAATTAAAAAGCAAATACTTAGTTTTACAATTATCTACCATATCTTTATCCTCCATTTCTAATCATTCCATAGTGGAATTAAATACTATTCTATTATTGTTAAATAAAATTAAAAAGCAAATACTTAGTTTTACAATTATCTACCATATCTTTATCCTCCATTTCTAATCATTCCATAGTGGAATTAATGCTTCAAATTGTAATATCCATAATTATTGGGTACTCTAGAAAAAAGTTGGTTTGCACACTTTTGAAAATAGTAGGCATTCTTAAATGTTCAATTTTTACATAAAATAAACAACAAGAACACTACTTATTAAGCCAAAAAGAAGTGATAGTCATATTAGAAGATTTATAACTTTGTGGAGAAGGAAGAGTAAATAAAAACTTCCTGCTTATCATGTATATGCATAGCCTGTAAAAAACTTTGCAAATTGTCTCTAAAGACTATTTTTCAAATGTGTCTGTGTTTATATACATATATAGAAGACTAATCTTAAATATATTTTTTCATATATTATTTGCATTACAGCTTTTATTCAAACTGAAGTAACAGTTCTCTGAGGTTAGTTGAGGGTTATCATTACCTAGTATAGCTCCAATCAAGACATGAAGCAATTTAATGCAACAATCATTAATCTATGTGGATATAAATCTCCACTTGTCTGTATATATGTAGTGTGCAGATTTTGTAAATTAATATTACTATTATTTAGTTTATATTTAGTTTACTTTTTTTTGTTTTTGTTATTGCTTTCTTTGATCAAATTAAATTGTTCAAAATGTACATAAAGTTAGGTATGTAAATGCATATAAATACTTTTATATTACATACATATACCAAAATAAAGTGTGAGATATATCTTAATTCTAGAACAGATTTACAATTCTAATTTAATCATAAACTACATATCAAAAACTAATCATGACTATCTGCAATGCGATGTACTATGGCTTCTCCTTTATCAGTCAGAAATCTGTCAGCCACTATGCCCAAAGAAATCTGTTAGCCACTTTACCTTCCCTTTCAATTCCCCATTCTATGTTTTTTTCCATATTCTTCTCTATCCTGCTCCATCCCATTTGCACAATATCATTTGTATGACTTTTATATTTAAATCTTCCTTATCTTTTCCCAACCCCAGCATGAAGCCCAATAATCCGCTTTCTGTATAATTATTTGATCTATAGTTATTCTCCCACAACATTACTATTTATACCCTTTCTGCTTGTAAGCATTTACATTCCATTAGTAAATGTCTAATACTTTCCATGCCTTCTTTACATAACCTGCAAACTAAATCCCCCATATCTCTCCATTTATGTGTATATTCTGTTGTTGCCAACAATCCTGTACAAGCCTTAAACAGTAAACTACTTTCCTTGCTATTATCATAAATTAACTTACTTCAATAATCCATTTACTTCTATATATATTTAAGCTCTTTTTACTCTCCATACTAGTTCTCCATCTCTCCAGCTCTCTTTTATTAATGCATGTATTCTTCTCTTCCAGTCTTTGCCACTATAACACTCAACTATCTTCCTAACACAATCATCTCACCCTTTGCACAAGTATACTGACACAAAGTCTTTATCCAAATCTTCTGCATACTGTACTACTTTTCTCATTCATCTTGTTGCCTGTGCTTTACTCATAACCAAATTATATACTATTTTGTCTATTCTCTTACTATCCCTAAATTGCAATCTACTTAACATTTCCATTTTGCTTTTTGCATCTCTCATGTAAAAACTTGAACATTCTATTTCGTTTTAAATTACTTCCTTTGCTGTCCACACATTTGCATCTAATACGTGTCTTCCTACTTCTCTTTATACTTTTTCTAAATAACCTAACACCCCTTTGCTAACACAAAACACATTAATACCATAGGTTAACCCTGCTACTGCCACTCTCTTCCATAAAATTCTTGCTACATAATATTTATTATATAAAAAATAATGTTAATTTCTTTATCTGTCCCTTTCGTTTCTTTGCTTCATTTATCACTTTTTTCTCCCATTCATCCAAACATTTTTTCTGGTTATTTAATAAAGACAATTCCCAAATAATTGTACCTCCTGACCACCTTTAACTTTATATCTCCCAAGAAAAAAATTTTCTCTTCTCTTTCGCCAGCATTTACCATCATTATTTTTTATTTTTCTTCACTAAATTTGATCCCCTATCTCTTTACCCACCCATGTGCAAGTCTTCAGCACTGCTTCCATATCTTCCCTATTTTATGTGCATAAAAAATATCAGCAAATAAAAGACCTGATAATGGTATCTCTACCTCTCTTCCTAATCATTCCATTTCCCTCTCCATTTCTCTCAAAAACAGCAACAAAATAGATAACATAGGGCATCCTTGACTTAGTCCCACACCATTTTTAACTCTGATTTTATATTTCTGGACTCTAACTTTATCCAGTAGTGTCATCTATACACTTTCCAAAAGTACAATCAGTAACATCACCTAGGTTAGCAAAATGCAAGTAAGAAAATAATACATAAATAAACAACAATTAAAAACTTAAAAAAAAAAAAAATGTACACTGAGCACCATTTACTATCTTTCATGACATAAGTTTAACTATTATATATACTCATGAATTTGTTTTAACAGACTTTTTACCGAGACAGAACATTGTTTGTGTGCACTAATTACTACTTGAGCTAAGACTTTTTTAATTCCCATATATGAATCTAAAAAACTAACAAAAATTAATGGTTTTTTTTTTTTTTCAAAATGCTATAGCATCGGCCGGGCCCGGAACTCCACTGCGAAACCTCTAACAAAAATTAATGGTTTTGAATAAAAAAAAGAGCTATTTTCCAAATTCGCTAATGATCTCTCTTAAGAGATTGGGCTTACTTCAATCTCATTAATTCCTTAGCTTTGTTTTAAATTGCACTTCTTAATCTTATTCTATTACCTTTCTAACTTGTTATTTTATTTTTATAAATTACTTTTAGAACATCAGTTCTTTTTTTTATCCTGCCATATATTCAAATAAATTTTACATAGACAAATTTTTTTAAAAAAAATATCTATCAAGTAATCTCCAAAGATTTTATTTTTTAATGACAAGTGGCTCCTCCTACATTTTAGTCTAACATCAATCTTTGAACACTTCGAAATTTTAAGAATTTTTTTTTTAGAAGTAATAATGTATTAAATATCTTAAGATATTATTTCGCTGTATATAATATCAGTGACTTAAAAGTATTAAAAAAACAATACATTTAATACTTCATATCAAATTATGATCAAATGTCTATTCCCTAAAAGGATAGAAATAACCAAAACCCTAATTCACAAAATATCACAGTATATATGTTTTATAAATTCATAGAAATCAGGAAAAAAACCCACTTATATTGTGATTATATTTACACTCAAATTTCATACCGACTATTAACATTACTGAGATATAAACAGAAATAGTTATATGATATTTAAGTATTAAAAGATTAGTAAATGCTAGTAATATTCTAAAGTAAATATGGGATTAGTACAGTCATTTGTAAAAGAAGAAAATAATGTAATTAGTTTAAAATGAAATGTAACCTTGCTTTCTAATAAATGTTATTTATAAATATACTGTTTTCAGATTTTATTTTTATTTTGTTGCTAATAATATTAGTTCTCCAGGAAATTTTAAATATAACAAGCTGATCAATTATCAGACAGAAAATTGCTGGATGCCATAACTCATAATAGGATATCCAACCTGTAGGCTAGCGAACGGGTGCAGATAAATATTATAAAGCGTGGAAAAGATCCATAGTTGATTTTTTAAGTATTTGAATGATTTAGCTTTGCAAGAAGAATATTGCATAGTTTTGTGAGTACAATACTCCAAAATATATGTGTATTCGTTTGGTGATGAGGGTTTATAAATAATTTGACTTCGAAAAAGAAGTCACAGTGCATTGCATCGCATCAGTTACTCAAAGGTTTAGACAGTCATAACTATTTCCTTCTTTTAGATTGTTAGCTATATTCTTTTTTCCTACTACCTTCTATTTTCCACAGATTCTTTCACCCTATCTTTCATAACTTCTTGGGCTCTACGTGTATCCCCAATCTAAAAATATATATGCGCGATTTATTTGTAATAAAGTAGCTATTTTCCACATCGTGTTATATAAACATTATTACAGAAACAATATATAACTTGTAACCTTTGACTTTTCTTTTTTGCAAAATTTAAAAAAGAAAATAAAAGAAAGAAAAAGTTCAAAGGTTTCATTTACAGCGAATATAACATGAACAGCTTAACAAACAAATCACTTGAAAAGAAAGAAATATTAACAGTTTTAACAAAAACAAAAAAATAAACTTTAAACAATTTCAGTGATAAAATATTTCAGTTGTATTTTGTTTATTTGTTTAAACATGATCTAGTCGCTTTAGTATCTAACTAAAGTATGAGAGGTTACGAGTTCAAATTTTAAGATAATTTTTATTATTTACAGCTATTTTGGGCAGAGTTATCAGAATTTCTATTTAACTTAAAATCACACAAAATATAAAACCAATATAATGCTTATTCTGTCATTTATCAAAATCAAAGTAACAGATATATATAATATGCATAAACAATTGTAGATTAAATAAAAGATTGTGAAGTATATTATCAATACGTAAAGACATTCCAATTGCAAAGGAAGAAAAAAGATAAAGTCAATAATCAAAAGATTGAAGATGAGTTTGCAACGAATGTACAAATCAATATGTGAAACAGGAATAAGTTTACATACAAATGTGCCAACCTTCAAAAATATGTTACCCAGAATTCTTTGTATGGAGATTCATAACAAATTTAATAAACTTCCAAATACAATTTTACTTTTTATTTATCAATTCCCATTTATTCAGTCTGATAAAAAAAAATCCTTTTTATCTGACCTCCCATCCTATACATTGTAAATAAATCAACATTGATATACAAAAGGCTGATACATTATTAGTGATGATCTTAGTTCACAAATTAATCAAGCCAGATTAATGTTTCATATATTATTTTAAATTTAAATATTATTAACTTCAACAGCATGTAGATAACTTTAAATCATTGCTTAATTAATTTACATATTCCATTGTTAACCTTCTTATATACATCAATACTATTTTTTATACTGAAACTTTACTCTTACAATTTTGACTGTCTGCCAGTCATCATCAGAGATCTTTATAATCCTATTTCCAAAAGATCTCTGATGATGACTGCAGAACAGTCAAAACTATTAGAGTAAAGCTTTGTTGTAAAAAATAGTATGGATGAGTGTATAAAAAAGTTGGAAATGGTATATGTAAATATAGAAATCATTACATAAGGAAAGGAGGAAGAAGAAGAAAATTGTTTACTTAATTAATTTGTGAACTAAGGTCACTGCTATTAATAAGTTTCAGCCTTGTTGGACATCATTGTTGATTTAATTATAATATATATGACTGGAGGTTAGATAAAATAGGATTTATCCTTTTATCGGATTGAATAAATGGGTGTTGATAAATGAAAACTAAGACTGTATTTGCAAGTTTATTAAAAAATGACTCATTATAAATCTACTTGCAAATAATTGTGGGAAACATATTTTAAATGAGAATATTTTAACATTGAATAACTTATTTGCATGAAATTTATTAATACAAATATGTTTCCATACATAACATCTGTTTATTTGATTTCTTTCTATACTGTCATTTATCTTTTTCTATAGCCAAGTTGTTTTTTTTAAAAAAAAAACCCATAACAACTTTATTTATTGCATTCTCCATTACTGTCTGACAACTACTCTTACTAATTAACACTATGCCTTTTAATGGTGTCTTATAAAATAAATGGACTATTCTTTGTGAATTGCATGGGAAAGATCAGCATTACCCTAGACAATACTAAAGTTGATCAATCATAATACATTACTTGTTTTGTTCATAGTCTATGGTTTATGTCTCAACTAGTGGTAAAAACATTTCACATAGGTGAAGTACTTTTTTAAAAAAAATTGTGATATTTCTACAAATTGACTTATATTTTCATTTAATTAGCCATCCAACATAACATAAAATAAAATAAAAAACAGATATTTAGCCATTAACAATGGAATGGTATCATACCTTTTTATGTCTGTGGCCAAATAAAATGCAAAATATATTTATCCATCTTGTATATATCAGTAGTTTACTTTAATATAATGTGACATTATTATACAACAAACATATACATAATATAACAGGAAGCTGGTATGTGCTAGGGCATGAAGGCAAAAATCAGCAAATGTAAATAAACAATATCTTATAATACTCAGCATCATGCTTTATTGGAAAATCATATGTAACCAGATGCTATGTTAAATGATAGCTTTCAGGCATACTTAATCTTATGATGATTAATTTTTAAGCTACTGATGATATTCAAACCAAGCAGTTCACAATGCTTTAGAATTATTTTATAACAATTTTTTTCAGAGTACTTGTTCATTTTCAAATGCATTCTAATCAACTAATTGTGGCTTTTTATTCATATTTAACCCTGATAAAAGTTATAATGCAGAATATCATCTTCTAGCCTTTTTACAGACTTGGCATTAATCTTCATTTTTATTACCTCTACCCAGTTGCTGCATCTAGGTTCTAGCTAGCATATAATACAAGCCTTTAAAATGGTAATTGTGCACACTAACAACTCTTATGTAATTAACCATGAGTAAAAAATGTAGATATATAAGAGAATGCAAATAAAACGACAATATGCTGTATAAGCAAAGTAACAACATATTTATGAATACAAATACATTATAATGAAATGGTAAAACTATCTCATAGTTATTTTACGTGTAGATTAAGTTGTTTGAATGCATGCATTTATTAGATCTATAAACCCTTTTTAATTAAACATAAGTTTATTTTTATCTTATTTAAATACTATTTACTACATCCATAGAATATTCATTAAAATAAATTCTTGCAAAAAAAGATATACTTTTGGATTCAACCATCTTAAATGTGGAAAAATATTAGAACTAAGAGAAAAAAACTATTACATTTCATCTTCATGTACAAAATCCTAATATCATTACAAGAGCAAAAAATACTGCCTCTAAATCCAAAAAATAAATGGGGGGGGGGGGACACACACTATACCTATAAAAAATTTGAATCTCTTATTAATTCACAAAGAAATTATATTTCAACCTCAGGCCTTTTAAAATTTAAAATAATTACATGTTTTTACTGTCAACTTTTTTGCAGTGATAGTCTGCGCACAAATGATAATTATGTAATTTATATGTATGCTGAATATACTGAAATTTTTCAAACACTTTTCCTAGTCAAACTTCTTTAACTGGAAAATTCACTGTTAATGTACATATATAAGACTTCATTTTTCTAGAATGGTTCTCTCAAGATTTATGTAAGAATTATACATTGGTCCCATTGCAAGTAAATAGTCATTAACATTTGGTAATCTGTAGTCTTGATTGGTTGATGGATCTCCTGATATCAAAGCAGCTTAACATATGGCATTGTTAACACTTATGATATCAGAGAACAGAATTATATATTTTAAATGATTTGTGTTAAAAATTGGTGAGCATTCATTTTTCCTAGGCACCATATGATAAGTCATTCCATGTCAAGTGATTAGCCAATCATCTTGAAAAAGATATAAAGAATAAATATGATTTATGGTAGTTGCAATAGAAATTTATTGATACACTGGTAACTTGCTTTTTTATCTCGGTAGACTACTAATATTGTATGTCTACTACTAGGGGTAATTTATGAACGTTGTTGATATTCTTTTTACTTTGACAACTTTACTATTTCAATTTAAGCAAATAGTGATTATTTAAACTCTGACTTGACCGACTTCTCTTTGAAGTTTAAAATCTGTAAACTGTCAAAAATATTTTCTGAAATGTCTTTTATAACCTTCCTCTATTATCACTTTCTTGTTAATAACAAAAAAAAAAAACAACAACAAATATATATATATTTTCAAAGCAAATAAACTAATCCGCCATCTGTTGGATGTTTTTCAAGACCATTTCAGACTTTATCCCATCATCTTACAAATTCTTAATTATTTGGATATACCATGGACAACATGTTGTTTAATAGATTGTACCTTTTAATATTTTTTCAACTTCACATTTACAAATTGAATGTGTTTGCTTTATATCATGGCTTGCCAGACTAAGTTTTTTTACAATAAATTTGGGCTATAAATTAATATTTTCTTTGTCAATTGAATGTCTTTAAATTTATATCTTAGCAATTGCATTTTTAACTGACCAAACTTATTTCTGCTAGTTTATGCAGAGTGTGTCTGGAAGGCTACCCCCCCCCCCCACCGGTAACTAAAATGAAAAATGAAATTTTAGCTCTATAATCTTTACAAACAGCCATTATAAAATTCATAAAACTGACATTGTTAACAAATATTAAATGGTAAAATTATTTTAATCCTAGCTCTGAATAATTAACTCTATTTTCAGGTTATTTTTTTCTATAGAATCAAACTGTTCTAAATAATTAAGTAAAGAAATAAAAATCTTTCCATGCAAAAATGGACATTAATTTATCTCCATTTTGCCATTCTTTTACGATCTTAATGCCATAATGTGGAAATCTTTATTTTTAAATTGATTTCTAATATATGAATTTTTTCTACAGTACAGACTTTTTCATATCTGCACTCCAATATGTAATATATAGGGGGTTTGAACTCAAACTTTCTCAGGACCCTCAAGTATCCACGCTATCTCATATTGCTGACACACTTAATTTTCTAACTTAAATCCTACAAATATTTTTATTATTTTAATCATACATTTATGTTGGCATTTGGACCTAGTTCCTAACCGTCATACATAAGGTCACTTTTCTTATTTCCTTACAAAATTTTATATAAATAACAGAAAATATTTACATGCCTAATTACTTAACGGTTAGTGTGTTTGGTTTCTAGCTTCACGACTTGGATTTCAAATTGAGGGATGCTCTAATTTTATATATATAGCAAATTTTCGTCCTAATTATGTGCTTAAGATAGATTGAAACAAAAAATATATTTTGTAATATTAATATCAACAGTATTTTCAATCATTCGTTCACTGGAAGAAGAACATTTTTTCTTAGTTGAATCACTTTAACAATACATATTGCATTCTTAGCTTAACCGTTCATCTCTGATGTACCCCTTTTACAAATTCTTAGGGTGCAAACTAGGACATAAACTATTCAGCTATTGTCATCTCTTCTAATAACAAAACTCATTTAATTTGCACTCAATCTGTATTTGACAAAATTAAACTTAAGCCTTCTTATTCCAAAGACAAATCTGAAACTATGGTTAATCAATGGAAATATAATAGCAATGAAGACATTTCTAAAACAGGCTTCTAACTTATTTGTTATCTAACAAGAAATACTGGTTTTTGCAATACCTAAACATTAACTAACTCAAATAATTGAATGCCTTATTGCTTGGAAGTTCATACCTGGAAATGACAGGATTGGGCAATGGTCCATGAACCATGACCTTCACAGTCTGCAACTCTATTACTACAAAAGACTGCCCATTCACTGATGAACAGTTAATTTTATTTACATGGCTATTTTTTATTTTGAGATTTTTATAATATTGATCATTATAGTACAAAGGGTAAAAGCTCAATGAGTTATGTTAAAGTTTGTAGCAAAATATAATTTCAGAATCAATGGCTTATAAGCTGTGATCACAATCATCATCAATCCACTGCAGTATGAAGGTATCTCCAAGTTTAATCCATATTCTCCAATCTCTAGTCTCTCTTCTTCATATCACTCCAGCACACTTCATTATGTAATCCATTCATCTCACAGGGCCTTAAGATTTCAACTGTCCAAAGCTATTGGCAATCCTATATACATTAATAAAATAAATAAGGAAATAAAAAATATTGTTTCCCAGGTTAATTGGTGATAATTTTTTTCTGCTAAAAATAATTACATTACCATTTGCTAAATAACTATTACATATATAACAATAACATCACATGACTTTCTTATATGGTGTTTCATGTATTTCCAGAAGCAGTATTCTGCATGTATTAAGCTTGAGTAATCAATGGATACCAAATGGTTTATGCTATAATATTCACATCTGCAGACCGGTTTCTGGCTTTTGCCTTCATCAGTGAATTGTAGGATTCAAATCTGTAGCTAATGTATTTACACACCTAGCAACCATCTTTTACTTCTTTATTCTATTCAAATGTAAAACATAAAAAAACCTTAAGGTTTGAACCCAAGATGCAATTAGCTTGAAAAATAACCAAATGACTTATTGCTTGGATGTTCATAAGATTATCAGAAATGACAGAGCTGAACTGCAATTCAACCAAAAATCTTAAGGTACAGGGTCTGCCATTCTGATACTGCACCAAGCCATGCAGCACTTGAATTATAGAGTAAAAGTTTGTTGCTATGTGCATAAGATCATCAGTTTTAGGTTGGAATTTTAATGCCCATTGGTGAAGGCAAAGGGCAAAAATTAGTCTCAGATGTGGTTTTATAGCACTTAATGCCTACTGATTACTTAAGCGTACACTATATAGCTTTAGATTATGGTGAAAGAAACTGCAATAAAAGTTCTGGTTTATCATAAAGCCCCATTGCCTTGACTTTTATATTTACCAAAAGACAAAATATTTAATATGTAATCATTTTCTAATAAGGTATCATCATCAAGAATTCCACTTTTAGAGTATTTCCAAAAAATTAGTAGTCAATGTCCATTTATTCTTCCCTTATTCACATAAGATTATATAATTTGAATTAAACCAATATGCTACATAATTAGTAGTTATGTGATTAGTTGTTTTGCCATAGGTGATCATTGGAGAAAATATATTCAATGACTATTAAAGAATTCTATAGAAGTTTGTTGTTATGAATCTTTATCATATCAGTCAGTTATTTAGATGTTGTTAAAATTAGTCATAATCCTTATCAGTGTGATTAATTATGATTTCGTAGTATAAACCAAAATCATGTTAACACATAAAATGTTGATCTTCAGTATTTTTTCATAGAACACAAATTATGTTAACAATATCCACATAGAAAAATATCTCGGGCAAAACATTTAATCAGTGAGATAAAAATTATAGTTATCCCATTTTTTTTGTTTTTTTTAAAATCTCATTACATTTTAAAACAGTAATATTTAAAAATTACTAAAAATATTTAAATAGAAATTAATTTATAAAAAAAAAGTTCACATAGAAGTGTCAGCTCAAAACATACCAGATGGTTCGCTAAGACAAATATTTCAGGGTTATGCTGGATTAAAAATATAACTATGAATGGAGACCTTTTTAACACCACACGTGTTTACATGGTTTTATAAAACTGAGTTCATGCACTCTCGAAATTTACTTAATGTAAGATTTTCCTAAGAATGATAAATTGTGTTTTGATTTTGTGTTATACTTAGTTTTAAGAAGAAAATGGGAGAGGGGAGGAAGACTCTTTTTGATAATGTTCTTACTATATAGTGAGTGTGTTTTATGTACAATTAAGACATTTTTTTATAAGGAAACAAAATATTTTTTCTTATTTTTGTAAAAAAGAGAGAAAGAAGAAAATGCATATATTTTTTAAAGATTTATAAAAATCTATATTTTTTTAAAAAAAAAAAAATGTATAAAATAAAAATGCATGCTTTTAAAAATAAATATAATGGACTTACTGCTAGAAAATAAAAAAATTGTATAACATACAGTAAAATTCCTTCAGCTGGAGTGATTTTGGTATATAACAAGGATTTTATGTTAAACATATTAATTAAAAGTATTCTCATATTTGTTTTGATAGAGATAAAGTCTTTTTAAGTAAAATGGTAATTTGCTATTGCAATATTTTCAAATTAATAAGAATTAACTCTTTTTTTTTTTCCATATGTCAAATGCGTTGACCGGGAAGCAAACCGGGCCAGCTGCTTGGAAGGCAGCTATGACAACCACTAGATCACCAACGCATTGACTATGAATTAACTCTTGAATGAAAATTTCTACAAATTTTCAGATTAATACTGGTTGGTAGGTTACTATTGAATTACAGTGACGATTTTTTTAATTATATCCTTTTAACATTGATTGTGAATATGTTAATAAATTGTTATATTTTGATTTACAAAAGCATCAAACTTTACAGTAGCCACAACTTTGATTAAATCCACTCTACATAAATTCAGTTAGGATTTTCACTAATCATTTATAAAACCAGAGATTAATAAATCAACTATGTTTTTTTATGCTTGTGCTAATGTTTTTGTTTTTACTTATTTCTATACTTTGATCGTCTAAGTCAATCGTGTTCAATTTTTTCTTACTCTGCTTGTATGGCAGTAGTCCCTGTACACTCAGCGATATTATTGTGATTGGAATACCAACACTTGTGCTTATATTATTGCTATGGATTCAAAAACCTTCTACTGGTAATAATTCTTCTGAGTCTAAAGGAAAAATGTGAGATGCTTCTAAAAATTGATCAACTTGAAAAAAAAAATTGAATATTAAAATTTGCTGGATATTCTATAACAATATATGGTCAATTCTTGAAATAGCAATAAAGATCAAATAAATTCATAATAATATTATTTCTATTCCTAAAACTATTAAAATTTTATCCATAGTACATGTTAAATTATTGGTGAAGACTAAAAAATAATTAAATTTGCATGTGAATGAGATGAAAAAGATTCCAGTCAACAGAAATATATTGCACTAGAAAGAATCCACAGTAAAAAACAACTACAAGCAAAAGTTAGTTGTGTAGATTCAGAAATAACATGATTAGGTTTGGAAGAATTATTACCATCATAAATATTATTCTTTAGATCATTCTAAGTGGAATTTTAATTTTCTAATTCACTATGCGAAGGGTGCCATTAAAACTGTAAATATAGTACAAAAAATTAATATGAAATTTTATTAATTAACATTACATCGGATTTATACATCATCACCATTAACAATTTCATTGCAAAAAAAAACAAAAAACAGTATTTTTTTTCATACACATCTAGATGTGAATCCAATGCATATCTACATAAATATGCTCTTTTTTCTTTCTAAACCCTTTCTCTGTTTTTTCTCTTTTATTTCCTTCTCTCTCCCTCTCTCTGCCTTTCACTAATCAACATGCTATTGCCTTTTTCATAACAACTTTTTTATTGTTTGTTATAATTATTTATCATCATCATCACCATAATCTATCCACTGCAGGATGAAAATCTCTCCAAGTTCAATCTATCTTCTCTGATCTTTAGCTTGTCTTCTTCACATCACCTCTGCACACATTTTTATTTCATCCATTCATCTCATATATGATCTCTTTCTGGGTCTTTTACAATCTGTTGGAATCCAGTTTAAGATTTCAATTGTCCATCTATTATCATCTCTTCTAGCAATATGTCCAGCCCAACTACACGTCTTTTAATTTTTTCAATAAGGTCAGTAACACATGTTTGTTCTCTTACCCATACATTGCATTTTCGATCTCTTCTTGTTATTCCCAAAATGCATCTCTCCATACTTCTTTGAGTGGTCTGAAGTCTCTGTATTGCTCTTCTATTAAGTCTCCAAGTCTCAGATCCATAAGAAAGAACTGGTAAAACACATTTATTAAAAGCCTTCCTTTTCAAACACACACAAAAAAACCCCCACTCCAACCAAGTTTAATTTTATGATTAATTTCATCCATGGATGTTTCTATCCGTATATGGATATCTTAAAGTGCATAATTTTTAAGTTAAATTACATTATAAGTGTATACATACATGTTAAAGATATCCTAATGTATATATATATGTAATGATAAATAATATTTTAATATTGAATAAATATAATGGCATGTAAAAATTACCAAGTCTGTTTTAAAAAATAACTGAACTGCCCTCTAGCTGTTATGTTCAATAACTTTTTACAGTAAAAAAAAAAAAAATGGGCTAAATAGATCACTTAACTGTAAAAAGTAATTCAACATGGCAGCTAGAGGGCAGTTCAATTATTACTTAAAATAGACTTGGTAAATTTCATAAGATATTATACTTAATCACTCTTAAGATGTTATTTATCATTACATATATGACATGTTTATTTATTATAGAGTTTTAGAAATTGCATGAGATGTCTCTGTTTTATAAACTTAATATCAATTACATAAAAAATCAATTTACATTAAAATATATATTTTGGTTTAAGTTTGCTCTCTGGCTGTTATTGTTTTGAATAATTCTAAATAAAAAGATCTAAAATACAGTAAGAGGTAGTCAATTTGGTTCACTTTCTTGTTGTAAAATGTTACTAAAAATGACCACTAGAGGACAGTTAAATTAATATTTAATTATTAATATTTAATTATTGGTTTTTATGCTGGGTTTTGGGAAAAGATAAGGAGGATTTAGCTATAAAAGCTATAGAGTTGACAAAGATTATGTTGTGGAAATGGGATGGAGCAGAATATGGGAAAATTTAGAGTGGGGAATGGAAAATGAGTGGCTAACAGGTTTATCTGTGCATAATTGCTGAGATATTCTTGACTTCGTTTACGGAGAAGCCATAGTACATCACATCATATTATCATCACATCAAACTTGGTAAATTTCATTTGAATATTATATGTGTGTGTGTGTAACCTCTATGACAAAATGTACATGCATGGCTGCTTTTATGTGCATTGTTTTATTATGTATTCTAAGATATAAAAAGTCACGTGTTTAAATAAATTATAATGTAATTTGTTTAATAATAATAATTGTAAAAATTACAATTTTATTACCTACCATTCTTTGGTTTAAACTGAAGTTAACTATTTTAAAATAATGTTGTTATGGGAGACAATTAGAATCTCTTGGAGCATTTACTTTATACAAAAGGAGGGAATTGCCAAGTTTTCATTGTGTTTTATAAAAGGGAAGTCAATAGAAATTGTAATGATTATTTAAGTTCATAATGCAGTTTATAAGATAAAAAAATCCAGAATGCCTTACCTTGATCTTTCTAATAGTGTAGCTGATTATTGAAAACAAAGGAATGACTGGAATTAATTTTGATTCTGCCAGTTTATTAATTGCTGTCTGAAACTGAAAATGTGTGACACTTAATGTAAGGGAAACTTGCTCTTTAATCAATTATCAAAAAGAAATAAATATTCTTCTGTCTTGCATTGGTGGTCAAGAGGTCAGCGCAACTGCCTTGCACTTGCAGGCAGTTGCCCAGGTTGCGGGTTCACGTCCCGGCCAATGCTATGACACTTAAAAAAAAAAAAAAAAATTCTTCTATGAATTGATTTGTAATTCTACATAATTTTGATGCTCTTAATAACAGGAAAAATTACATGGAAATAAACTACTATTAAAACAAATCACAAGAAGATATTACATAATTACTTGCAAACATGTAAAATAATGGTATTGATGGCCATATATCTACTTTCACAAGCTAATAAAATGTGAGCTCATGGAGACATAATAGATAATTGAATGAACTTAATATTTTAATGTTTGTTTTATGAATTATTATGAATCAACAAAGATTTTTCCTATCACATGTGCACTTCATATAATCTTAGATGTAATTATGTAAATACAATTTTTTATATTATTCTCATTCTGTCTGTTAAGTAAAATTATTATTACAAAAGTGTTTGAAGCAGGTTGGATAAATTGTATTTATGGGATATTTCAGCAAAAATAAGAAAAAGTGTGATTTTGGTAAAATTATTATTATTGTTAATAATTTTTGTTGCTTGTTTATTTCTCATCTGAATTCTAAGTAGATTATTTATTTTGTCATTTAATAATATTATTATTATGGGGTGGATAATGATCAGGGAACATGATTAGATCTGCATAATGTGTTGTCTTTTACGTGTATCTAGTTTGGACTTTGTCCATGATTATTCTAAGTTAATTACTGAAAATCAATCTTGTATAGTTAGTTACTCCACTATGTACATAGCCACCCATTAGATAATCATAATTCACCTAAACTAAAATTTAAATTGTGAATATTGTTTTTTTTAATTATATTTGTTATTTTGATCAATTGACATTGTTTAAAAGTGTGTTTATCATTACAATATATATGAAACAAAAATGTTAGTATGGGAAAGATTGTGACTTAGATCAATTGACAAATTAGCCAGAAATACATCTTAGAGATCATTTGATTTTTTCAGATGTCTTTATTTATTTGTTTCAAATAGACATGTGAGATGGATGGATGAAATAAGAAAGTGTGCAGGGGTGATGTAGAGAAGAGAAACTAAAGATCAGAGAAGATGGATTGAACTTGGGGAGACTTTCATCCTGCAGTGGAATGATAATAGTTGTTGATGATGCGACATGTGTGCATGTTACAATAAGTGGATAATTATATTAATATACATATCAATATTAAAAATATTTTATAAAATTAATATTGTTGTTACTTGGTATCTAAAATAAATAAATAAATAAAAATGTTTATTCTTCTAGATTATTGAATAAATATTATTACAATTTATAATATTTTTCTTGTATTATTTTTATTTATGTAAATAACTTGATTTATAAAAACGGCTAGATAGACAGACATAAGGTGGGAAAAGTAATAAAAATTTATTGAAATATTGTTTGCTTTGAAAAAAAAGTGTGATTTTTGAATAAAATTAGAGTATGAAGAATATATTGAAATGAATAACATGTTTTGTTTTTTAAATCTTCTGTTTTAGAACTGAACTGTTCCAAAATCATACATTTTAAGTGATCAGAAAACAAAAACATAAATTATTAAATTAATAAGTTAAAGAAAGGGATTTGTCCCCTCATTTGATGTATTTTTCAGGAGATTGGATGCAAGGATTAACATGAAATAATTTAATTATGCAACACAAATCTCTCCAAAATTAATGGAGCAACTTAATGTAAAATAATAATTGTATAATGCAAGTCTCTCTTCGAAATTAACAAAAATCATAGCATGGAAAGTATAGTATAACATAGAATAAGTATTGTATAATACAAATCTTTTCAGATTCCATAGATATATTTGATTTAGAATAATTTTGATCAACAAGAAAGCAAAATTATAAAAAAAATATTGCGAAAAAGCAGTCAGATATTGAAAGTTAATATCTATTAACAATAATTCCACTCAATTATTACTTCATCAGCTTTGAGGGATTGGTGGTAGGCCCCAAAGAAACAAATACCTGAGATCAATTAACAATTTTTATTTTGTATCGCACTATCCAGGGTAAATAAAAGGATGGTAATATATATATATTTTCATTTATATAAAAATAATTTCCCAATGCGTTTTATATAAAGTATAGTCTTAATAACACTTATGTTTATCAAATATTAATAGAATAAAAATATTAATTAATGCTTAACATGCATACGTGAATCGATTATAAAGATGATTGTTTCAGTTAAGTTTTGTTTTCTTATTAATATGACAAACATATAAAAATATTTAATCAATAAATATGTTTAAAGATATTACATTTTGCTGTATTTTAAAGATGTATAACTAGAGCATATATATAATCTTTATCAAAAGAAGAAAGTTAAATTTTGTCAACTCTTAATAAGATATACTTTTGCTCCGTTTCACAATTATAATATCCAACATAAAAACACAATCTAAATCGTAAATGATACATATGTTTGATTATATCAATTACCGTATAATAATAAATTCTTTAAAAAGACTTGAAATGATATTTTATACTGTTGCACCAATTTAATTTTAAAAGAAGTGAAATATATAATTTTAAAAGAAGTGAAATATACCGTTAAGATTGTAAAAATACTATTGAAAATCGATTAGTATAATTATCGATTTATTGTTTTTATTATTTTTATTTTAATGTTTTAATTATAATAATCAAAATGTATATATCGAATAATAAAATTATTATTGTTATCATTCACCAGGGTGCGCTTGATTTTTAAATTTTGTTTGGTTCACTATTTTATTTTAGAGTTAATGCAAAATCTGTCAGTGATGGGTTTTTAGATTTGTTAGATCTATTATTTGTATTACTCTTATTTTAATATTCTAATATAATGTTTTAAAGTATTCATATGTTGCCCATGCACTTTGATTGCAGGTGGTAAGATTATTTAACTGGATCATCATTATCATTACAAATGTTTGCAGGTTGGAATATATACGGTCTTGATGCCGTGCCTCATTTCCGTCCCATAGCTATAGCATTTACATTATCTTTTATTTATTTATACCATTACTATATATATATATGTGTACTTTAGGTTAACCATATTTGGCATTTAATATATATATATATAATATTTTCTATTGACTAATATTTGTTTAGTTTTGTTATCTAGAGATTGCTAATGCTCATTCAAAGGAATGACATAAAATATCTCAACCAGTGAAAAATAATTACATACATTTTAACCAATAAATATTGCATATCAAGTTGGATTGGCTATAAGATTCTAATCTTGTTTGGAAAAGTGTTAGCTATGTATGACAAAGGATAATCTTCATATCTAATTAAACCAAGACATTGTGCATATCAGGCAAATACATTAAAACAGGAACCCATGCAGTAGTGCCACTCATGCCAACCAGAGTAATCAATGGATGCCCGGAGGCTTGGGCATAAAATCCCTATCTAATGCCTACTCATCCAATATCCCCAGACTAGTTTCTGGCTTATGGCCTTCATTAGTGAGGAGCTTTGGATCTGAGAACACTGCACCTAGATCTTAGGATCTAATGCAATCCTCCAGCACTCCTCACTGATGAAGGCCACAAGCCAGAAGCTAGTCTGGGGATATTGGATGAGTAGGCATTAGATAGGGATTTTATGCACAAGCCTTCTGGCATCCATTGATTACTCTGGTTGGCACTGAGTGGCACTACTGTATGGTTGCCTGTTTTAATAACAGTAATGTGCTAGCATAAGAAATAGTGATCATGTGAAGTTTAGTGGTTTAGCAAATACATTGACTATTAGAAAAAAAAGTACTTAGCAAATTAATCCAATAAATTTAACAATCAGTTTAATGAAATAAGTAACTAACTTACTACAATTTATGATCCAGCTCTAAATAAAAAAATTGAAGTAAATTGAAATATGGCAAACTATTACAACAAATAATTAATAAACAATCAAATAGTTTTACTTCTCATGAATTCATGAAAAATTCAAGTGCCAAAATTCCAAAACCGGAATCGAACTGAGACTTTATCTCTAGAGAGTCTGACAATTTTCTACTGTATTAATCCACACAGAGTGACAAATAATTATATTATGATAATGTTACTATTTGTTTAAATATTCAAGACTTCTTATTTCAACCTACCCATGGAGGACAAACTGTCCAATAAAGATGCCAAACGTCTTGAAATAGTAAATATAGCATGCATATTTATACTCTTTTCTCAAAAAAATTGAACAATTTTGCAAAATTATAGCATTAAAGAAATTAAAAAGATTAAAATTTTAATAAATGACAGCTTTAAAAAAATCGTATTGCACTTATAAATAAAAAATATATTAAAGATATTATTTTTAAATAAATTTAATACATTTATCCAATTCATCATGGTATGTTTTTTATTATTGTATTCTAAAGAGATTCTAAATATGTCTAGAAATGTACAGTTTTCTCTTGTGTAATAACATTTCAGAAATTACAAAATAAAATATTTCCTTTTTTTTGAAAGATGTCAAAAAATAAATGTATTAAAATTATTTTTATTAATTTTTCTTTAAAAATATTTCACCAAGATATTATATAAAAATGATATATATATATCACAGTTTTAGGGGAATATTTAGCACAGTTAATGTAAAATTAAATATTTTTCCATATAAATCTCAAAGTTTATTTGACAAGATAACTAATTATATTCCTAATAGAATATTTAAATCTTAAAGGTATAAATAAACAAGGTGTCAAGCGTTGGTGGTCGAGAGGTCAGCACAGCTGCCTTACCAAGCAGTTGTCCCGGGTTAGTGGGTTCGCTTCCCGGCCGATGCTATGACACATGAAAAAAAAAAGGTATAAACAAAGTGCTTAAATAAAATTTATTTATAGTTTGCTAAGCTACAGGAATAAAAATAAATGATTATTCTAATCATCTAGATTTTGCAGATGATGTAATTGCTTTTGTAAATAAAGCATCAAAACATCAGGAACTGTTACAAGAATTATCAGATGAAAGTAAAAAAAATAAAACTAAAGGTAAACATTAAAAAGACTAAAGTAATGCTCAATAAAAATAAAAATAAAGATTGCTAATGATGAATTAGAAGAAGTTAACAATTACAAATACCTTGGTCAGATTATTACTACAGATGGAAACATAATGGGTGAAATTAATCATTGAATTAAATTTGCTTGGAATGTTTTTGGTAAAAATAACTAAATATTAAAAATAAATTTGCTTATGTGTTTGAAAAAAGAGGTTTTGATAATAAATGTATTTTACTAGATCTGAAACTTAACAGAAGAGCAGAAACTTCAGATCACTCAGTGAAGTATGGAAATATGTATGTTAGGAATTACAAGAAGAGATCAAAAACAAAATACGTGGAGGAGAGAACAAACAGATATTGCTGACATCATTGAAAGAATTAAGAGACTGAAGTGGAATTGGGTTGGACATAAAGCTAGAAGATGTAATAATTGATAGACAGTTGAAATCTTAAACTGGATTCCAAGATTTTGTGAAAAATCTAGAAAGAGACCACCTTAAAATGGCTGGATGAAATAAGAAAGTGTGCTGGAGTGATGTGGAGAAGCTAGAAATCAGAGAAACCAGATTGAATTTGGAGAGATGTTCATTCTGCATTGAATCAATAATGATTGGAAATGATGATGATGATGATGATATAAATAAAAGTAAGATGATGTACTTTTTAAAGAAATATTAATTATAAGATAGATTATTAAGTTAGAACAAAGATATTAAAATTGTTAACACAAATGTTATTCATTCTTAAGATAAATAAGCAATGCTCTACTTTAGTGCCATCTATTGGAAGTTACTTCAAAATTAATAAAAATAAAATTAATATTTGAAAGTTAAAAGTAAGTTTATACAATTGCTTTAAAAAAATGCGATGATTAGAATTTGGATTGGCAGAGTATGAGATTTTTTGGAATGTGGCTTTTTGTAAATACTCAAGATCTTACCCTATGCAAATCTTTTTATTATCAAAGGTAAATTTATTACAAATGGACTATATGGTTCAAAACACATGAATCAAAATCATTTCTTCATGTTGTCCAAAAGATTGAAAATTTCCCATGAGATAATGTTCTAAGTCATAATTCGAAAGGCAAAAATGTAAAAATTTAAGCACAAGGCTTAGCTTCGAGTTTAAATTTATTGTTCTTCAAAATCTTATTACACATTAAACCACAAAATAACAAGTTAAGATTCAATTTGGAGACTTTTAGCTCTGTTACTTTACTACTCTACTAAATCACAAAGGGTGATATGATTTGATTTATAGTTTTAACAATGTTTTGGCAGTACTAGAATATTAATATTTAATTTGGGTTTATATACAGTTTTAACAATAAATTTCAGTTACATTCTGTGGATAGGGTTCTAAGCTTGTTAAATACAATTTGATTTGACGTTTTGGTGGTAAACATTATAAAAAATTATAGTATACAATTATTACCTGAAATATTGTTTGCTTTCATTAGTATACAAAATCTATCTCCCTTATATGAATTACAGATGCTTTTAAAAAGGACTTTTAAAACTTATAATTTGTAATAAATATTTTTATTCTTGTTACATTAAGACCTTATATAAAGTTTTGATATAAATTATTATATTTACTTTGCAAGCTTTATATTAGATTCATGCCTTCTTAATATATTTCAAGATTTCTAAAAGTTCATTTTCACTTTGATTTTGTACTCATAGATTAAAACCCTTTCTAGATAAATCTTTGTAATGTGAAGAGAATGTAATATAATATTGCTGGAATAATCTGTAGCTATAGGCATTTTAAATATTTGATTGGAAAATCATTTTATGTTATGGAATATAATTTTTCTAAAATAATATGCAAAAGAGAGAAAATGCAGTAAATACCAGTGCAATTCTGATTGGTAATAATTATTAAATCTAGAACAGCTTCTGATTGGGCATAAAATTATATTACATTCAAATCTATTTATAATACTTTAACAATAATTTTGCTTTTGCACAATATTATGAGGATGGCCCATTTGAATTTTTTTTAACTATGGAATATTATTTTTATAAAACTTACGATTTAGTCCAATAACCATTTTTTATTCCATGAATACATATGAATTAAAAAAATAATAAGCATAGTACAATAAATAATTTAAAATATATTGTTGTTTTTTTTTTTAAATAAAATTGGAGAAATCCTCTGCAGATTTGGTGCAGTGATAGAATACTGGAGTCATAAATTAAATACTCCTGAATCAAAGCTCAACCTATCATTTCTAATGTTCAAAAATCACATGATCTCCTGAGTGCCTAACTATACAATTATTATTTAAAAAAAACTCTACAAAACACATGTAATGGTAAGACAAATTATATTTTTACTCATTTTTAAAAAGAATGTCAATCTATGTAACAAAGTGAAGAATCCATTTTCGAAAAACCCAAACAAGAGGGGAAATTTTCTGTTATATCAATCGTCATGATGTTTGCAACATAAACATATTTGAAATATAGGAGGGGGGGGTTGTTATTAGTTTTTGATCACATTGAAATTAAATGTATCTACATGCCAAAATACATTAATAATAATTATATATTCCAGTATTGTAGAATTTCTTTTAATATTGGCACAATTGCTAATCTAGAAAAGCTCAGATATTTAATTATAAAGGGATCAAAGGAACAGTATTGCATCTGTATTTGGATTATATATTCAGATATTGTCTTTTGACGAATATAAGCAAGCTAATTTTTTTTTCATGTGTCATAGCATCGGCCAGGAAGCGAACCCACTAACCCGGAGCAACTTCTTGTAAAGCAGCTGTGCTGACATCTTGACCACCAACGCTTGACATAAGCAAGCTAAAATTAGACACAACAAAATCAGTATTAAATATATATTTAAATGGTTTATTACTCTCAAGAATTCATAAAAGTTCAAATTTTAATGAGATAGCATAGTAATGGACACATTTTATTGCCTGAATTCATTTACTAACTAAAATGAGTTAAGGAACTTTATTATTCTATGATGTTATTATTTTCTGATGGTTCTTTAACATCATAACTCATTAAAGTTTCGCAAACAAGTAATTGTATGCTTTTAGTTTCTTGGAGAGTCATAACGTTTGAGCTTAGAAGTATCAGAATAGGTATAATAGGTCTATATTAATTGAGCAAACTAAATTTCTTGCTTCAAAAACACATTTCTGTTATTCTATCATTGTGAATCTGTAGGGGGGGGGGCATTAAAATATATGGTATAATTTGAGTAACAGTTATGAAATCGCATTTTTTTTTTTTTTTAAAAATTATTATTAAACTAAAGAATATAGTTTACAGTATATAAAGTGAAAGTTTTTTTTAAAGACTAGAAGTGTGTGTGTGTGTGTGTGTGTGAGCGTGTTTAAATTTTTTATTGATTTATATGATTAAGCAATAATATGCTGGTCTTGGTCACACTAACATGTTGTTTCCAATTTCTAAGAATAGATTTCAAGCAGATAACTTAACAGAAAACTATAAAACCTGGAATTGATATTAGTCTATTGTTCAAAAGCGAATTTAAACAGCCATTTGTGATTCTGAAACATTTGCGTCCAAATTAATATCAGTACTATGAAAGCTGTTTAGAGTTCCGTGCACACACACATAAAGGCTTGCATTAACAATGAAACATTTTCATGATAATATGAGTAATTAAAAAACTAAAACAGATTCAAGCTTATTCTTTTTTTTTTTTTTAATTACAAAATTTTGAGCAAATTGCTTGTTTTAAGTTTTCACACCTGCTGCCAGAACAACTGTAAAGGACCACCTGGTGTAAATAATGTGTCTATCCTTTAAAATTACCTTTCTAAAGTGTATCTTCTAAAAGTTATCAATTGATAGTACTATAAAGACATAAATACGTGTGCATGAGGGCTAGCTATGAAATAGCTAAACAACGTGGGATTACAAAACACTTGATCATCATCGATCTTTTAATATTGTGATTCATGGTTCACTGATAAATAGTTTGTGAGCTAACAGAATAATTTTTATCATACAAAACCTAATGTATTAATAAAAGCTCATTATCTATTGTTTTTTATATATATATTGAGATGTGCAATATATAGTCTTAAAGAGATAGATAATACGTTAAAAAATGATTAATTACTTGTTGCAATTAATTTCACAATCAAGTATAATCATCATTAAATTGTCTGAATATGAAGGAATTATTATAATAATAGTTATTTATTTACATATTTTTCTATGATTTGCATATTTAAATACATATTTACTTCTCATTCAACCCTCAATGGAATGGCTGCAATTTATTAGTTTAAATCGATGTAGTCATTGCTACTAATTACTTATTATGCAAATAAATTATTTTTTAGAATATTTATTTTTCTCTAACCTAACTTGCAAATTATGCAAATTTGTATGTTACATCTTAAATTTTTTGTCCTACAGCAAATGACATAAGTAGCAATATTATATTATAATAAATTCATAACATTTGATTATTGATGCTTCTTTGTTATTGTCTAGGAAATAATTTGTCCAATATTTAGAATAATCCCAGGGCCTTCAAAAACTAAAATACCTCAATCAAATTATTAATACAGATTGAAACATAATGAATAAAATTAACCATAGAATTAAATTTGGACCGAAAGCTTTTAATAGAAATAAATATTAACGGGTAATATGCCTATGTTTTTAAAAAAGGTTTTTAACAGATGTATTTTATCAATCTTATTTAAGGTTTCATAACAGAAGAGAAATTCAAATACTTCAGATCATTCAAAAAAGTAAGGAGATACTGTATTAGGAGTAATAAGAAAAGATGGAAAATGAAATACACAGATGAAAGAATAAACATGTATCATTGATGTCATTGAATAAATTTAAAAACAGAAATGGAACTGGAATAAACCTATTGATAAAAGAGACGATAATAAAAGCACATCTGGCATCTTAAACTGAATTCCATTAAAATGTAAAAGACTTAGAGAAAGAGTCATGTAAGATGGATGGATAAAATAAATAAAAAATTGTTGGCATGATTTAGGGAAGATAAACCAAAAATTACAGAAACAGGATTAAATTTGAAAGGACCTTAATCCTGCACTGAATTGATAATAGTTGAAAGTGATGCTGATTTGCTATTATTTCTATGCCAAAAAAAAATCACTTGAGAATTCCCATTATGCCAATCTCTTTTAGAGTTATCTATCACAAGCATGAATAATTAATTAATAGGCATGAAGTCATAGTTTCAAGTAACTCCCTGAACTAATTTCTAGCTATTAGTTTTCACCAGTGAGGTACATTGGAATACAGATATCAATCTGGCAACCATCTTTAATTCTATATTCTCCATTTATTGGATATCTAATGATTACTCATATTTAACATTAAATGGCTCTGGAATAGAACAATAAGGAGAGACTTTGTGATTGCAAACTTTTTGACCATGCCCACCTAAGCATCTCTAAAAACCTTGATGCCCCCACCATGACATGATTGGAGCCCCTTAATTTGCTCCAAATAACAATGAACAGATAAGGAGTAAAGGTTATCTAAATAGAAAAGATCCTGAGAAGAAGATGGCATGGAAAGAGGAAAATTTAAAAAACATTCTTAGCTTAATTTGTCAATAATAAGATATCAGGTCTTAAAATTTACTGTTAATGACTCATTTTTGAATCCCCTCCCCACCTAAAAATCAAATTGTCCCTTTGTGGGGCATGTGATTCACATTGAGAATCATGGAATTAGACTGATGCTGAAGTTTACTATAAGCTAAAAAAATCATATAATGATTTATTTGAATAATTAGACCAAATTGATATATTATCATATATTTATATATTTGTGTGCGGAGTAGCTCATGTGTTTCACATTTGACCATTAAAATGATGCAGAACAACAACTTTGTATCAACTGATCACATAAACATGATGATGATGATGATGATAATAATAATGTTTTGGGAGGGCATAAATGAAAATTTAAATCCATTTTTAATTTTCCATCATGAAAACAAAAGAAAAATAATATAATTTTGTGATATTTTATAGTAGTTTTTAAACTTTGAAGAAAACATTTTTTTATTATTAAGAAATAAATTTATTTCGGAAGTATACATGAACTATGATACATAGTGTTACTTGAAATCAAGAATGCATGGGTGTACCACTTTGTTACTCTGCCCATATAAGGGATCAGGTCCTATACATTCCTGAGCATTTACCTACACTTACACATCTCAATGTAGTTGACTAGATTCCGTGGGAGCCCACATTGTCAATCATTGTGCAGCTAGATAAATTTATTTAAGACACCTTGGCTATTGGATGATTAAGGACAAGATTTGTCGGACACACCACATCACTATTTCCATTGTGAAAGTGTTCTCATTTCCCTACAGACAATGAATCTGCAAATGTAAAGGACCCACTGATTTCTGCAATTATTCCAGATGCAGCTATGCATTCAGGCCTCCATTCATGGTCATCCCAATTTTGTAGCAATATTTGGCATATGGTTCAGTGTCATCTTCTCCCAGATATCCAAGAACAGTTTAGCTGGGGCCAGACATATGGAAAAGCTTATAAGAGAATATCAATCACTATTTTACAAATAGTCTATAGGATTAATCATTTGGAAAATATTGTAAGAATCATTACCAATAAAAACTAACAAGAAATCAGGATATGCTAACAGTATAATGAGTTCTTTAACTTTTATAATGTCATTCCACAAATTGAGATGCTAGTGTATGTGAAAAACTATGATCAATAAATAATAAAAAAAAATCAACCAATTTGTGTTTTGGAAGATTATCCAATATTTGAGCATTGTAAAGGACAAATCCAATCTGTGTCAACTTGGACCTTTAGCTCTCCTGTTCATCACTCTACCATTGAACAAACTACACATGGCACTATCATCAATTATGACCAAATGTTAATGTTTGATTTTAGCTCTTTATTGCCCTGAACAATACAATACCACTAGACAGAGATCTAAAAATTACTGGATTATTTCTCATTTAGTAATACATAAAATAAAATAAAAAATATTTCAGTTCAGTTAGTTGAATGGTACTGTACAAAAAGCATCACTTGACATCCTGGGCAACTAAATATATTATACTGGCGCTTTCACATATTTACCTGGAGGTAGAGAAGTTAACTCAGATATGAAAAAATTGTTATATATAAAAAGCGACATTAATGTTTGTTTTAGAGTCGTCCGCTGATATATATAAATATAATGTTTTAACACATGACATCCATATTTGCAATTTATAATAATAACCTAGACTCTTAGAAGTGTTTTAAGATGACAGTCTGACTAGAGATGCTTTTAAAATAATTGGCAGTCAAATATGGAAAAAAAAAAAAACACTTCGTAATTAATTAAATTGTTTTAAATTAAAAAGAATGGTTTGTAATTAGAATTATAAGATTTCTCTGCTTTACGCAGCAAAAAAAAAAAAGGATCGAAAAACAGAAACTTTATAAATATCAAAAGTGATGGAAAAATCAATATGTGACAAAACCTTTCTATAAAATGTTAACAATGGTATTCATTTTAAAGAAGAAAGCGGGAGTGTTTAGATTACTAAATGAAATCAGTAGAAAATTAGGTATTATATCAATTTATAATCAATAATTCAACTAATCAAAATTAATCAATCAGTGACGTTTCTAGATAAAAGTGTGAAATATACAATTACAATATATATATTATGGGATGAAAACTTTAATTTCAGTAATGGTAAATGAGTATCGAACTGTTCTTTTTATTCTAAGATACTGTCAATGAACAGTATTACTTGTTTTTTTCCTATCATTACTATTTAAATATTATTATGTTTAAGATACGCTATATAATGCATTTCGCTATATAATGCATTAATTATTATTCTGAGTGCAGCAACATTTCAGTTTATACATAGTAATATGTAAACTGATCTATTTTTGCATAGTAAAATAATTATGTATGTACAGTTTTTATGACATCTACAGCCATTATTGCATGAAAATGGTCAATACTATTAAACCCTACAGAATATATGCTTTTAATATATATATATAAACTTACAATCATTTTAATCTTAAATATAGAGGATTTGAACTCAGACTTTCAAGCCCCTTCACTATCCACACTATCTCATACTACTGATACTCATGATCATACAATGCAGGAAAGATAAATAATCATCAATATTCGTATTTCATGCTAAACCAGGATTCATCAGTTGGTTCAGATTACCATCTCCCATACACATATATAATCTGAGCATTGATTACATATATGTATGGGAGATGGTAATCTGGACTAACTGACGAGTGCTGGTTTAGCACAAAATACTTATATTGATGATTATTTATCTTTTCTGCATGTGTGTGGTCATGTGTATCAGTAGTATGGGATAGTGGGAATAATGAAAAGACTTGAAAGTCTGAGTTCAAATTCCCTATATTTAGAATTAGGCTCTAGGTATAAGAATGCTTGGTATTTCAAATCTTAATCATTTTAATCTTAAATTTATATATATTAATATATCAACAAAAGTATGTAATGCAAAAATAGAAAGCAGGTTATAATATAAAATTAATATTAAAGTACTGAAAACATCTAGTGAGCTATATATAAACTAACTATCAGTAAATGTAAAATGAACAACTATACTTTAGCTTTGATTATATATAAGCATAACATTTACTGATGTGCAGAGCATGATATATATACACTAATGTAATTTCCAAGAGTATGCCTTATATCAGCTATTTGTTGGTGCTAGAATACAGACATATTGTCTATATCTCTTTGGTATTTATATTCCAAATGTTTAGAGTTGAAAGAAGTCATTGTGATATATTTTAATGACGTGTTATTCATTTTTCCTATACTTTTGTCATTATAGTACACTCTTTATTATGTAATCACTTTCAGTTAAAGAATTTTTTTTTTTTTTAGTTCAACATTACTACATAATATTTTTAATTATCATTTGTGGTTCTCACCTCAAACTTTATTATATTGCAATTATCTGCCAGTATAAGAATTTTCATCTCTCTTATTTTCCACTTATTTCAAAAAAAGTATAGTAACAAATTAAGGGTATATACCATATTACTTTGAATTTAAGAAGCCCTTAAATTTAAGATGCAGTAGGATTTTAAATTTGGAATAATCTCACCTTATTTATTGCAAATCTTTTTCAGACATACTTTCTACATCTTCACTTTCAGAACTTGTAATTCTCATCTTCACTATTCCACAAGGGTACATCATCTTTAGACCATTAAATCATTAGCAATACAACATTTTAAAAAAAGATTGCTTTGATAATTTCTTCAGGTATACCTTCCCAAGACTGCAAAACCCACTCAAAATTATATGTATATTGTATGCATGACAAAGTCTTTTTTTTAGTCTAAATATGGTAATGTTTTTTATTTCAAAGAAAAATTAAAAATATGGGATTCACATTTAAAGTTACCAGTAAATCATTTCATTTTTTTATATTAAAAACCTTTTCTAAAATGTAAATTAGTAATTTGTCATATTATTAAAATAAATGAAAATTTTTTATAAAAATAAATTTCTTTTTATAACTGGCAAAAATAATCCAGTCAACATAAAACATATTTTTGTCATCTGATTAAAATTGCAACCATACATCATTGATTTCTTTCTCAATTTGTTTTTGTGTAAAAGTAATTTTTCTATTAAAATTTAAATCATTCTTCTAAAATAATTAATATTTTCATAAACATTTTCTGAAAAAATTACAAATGTGTAAAAAAAGATTCTAAAGCATATGTTTTCACCTTAAAAATGCAAACAAACATATAAAGACTGTCAAAATTGTTGACAGATGCTCAAGAACAAGAAACAACCAATCACTGCTGTATTGATTTATTAGTGATAAAAATTTTAAAGGTTGTCCTTGGCCATAAATATGAGGAAAACCCTCAAAAGTTACTAGGCCTAGATTAATTTGATTTAATTGTTTTTGGTTACTACTGACAGCTTCTTTTTCAGTGGATTATATCACTTATATATGCCATTAAAATAATAGTAGAATCAACAAAATAACATTAAAAAATTCTAAAATGTATGTTTTCATTTAAAAAACAAAACCAAGTTATCAGAATTGTCAAAATTGTTGTCAGGTGCTCTCTTGTGTAGAGAACAAGAAACAACCAATCAGAGGGAAGGTAGAATGTTTACCTCATTGTATTGATTTATTAGTTGTAAAAAAACTCTGAAGATTATTCAATACAGTTTTCTGGATAAAATAATGGTAAAATTTGCAAAAATAATGTCAAAAAAATGTTTTCTTTTTGAAAATCAAATCAAAAATATTGGAAGTGTTAAAATTGTTATGTAGAAAACAAGAAACAATAAACCTGAGTGAAGGCATGTTCTTATCTTATTGTTGTATTGATTTTTATTAGTTGTAAAAAAAAATCGTAAGTTATTCAGTACAGTTTTCTCAATAAAATAATTGTAAAATTGAAAAATAATGTTAAAAGTAGTAGTTGGACAGATATTGACTTTTAATGTTAATCTTTTTTTCTTCTTTTGGTTAAATAAGATTTAACACACTATTCTATACCAGGATATTAATGATTGTGTTCATAGTACTATGCTCATTTAGATCTCCCGAAATAAGATATTAAAAATATTAGGTTCAAATTTAAATTGCATTTGTCATTTACAGGTCCAAAATGGGAGGGGGGGGCATCTTATGTTATTTACATATATATGTATCTAGTTTTGACAAGATTAGTACATATTTTTCCTTTCACTAATTCTTTCAGAATTTACTGGAGAAATAAATGTCATGGATTAGATTATTTAAAATTTGTTTTCTTTATATATGTGTGTATGTGCGCACACGCATAGTCAATCAAGTGTTTCAAATTTGGCATAGACTCATTCAAGTTTTTAACAGATCAATCTTTTTCCCTACATATATATATATTTCATGAGAAACATTTGTTTGTCAATGAATTTATCAATTTATTGTATAGACCGTGCATGGATATAAACACACGTACGTGTAAACAAAAATTGCATTTGATAAATGAGAAAATATTAATGTTTACAGATGATGTTTCCCTAGCTTGTTAAAGAAATTCTATTAACATACAATTTTAAAACCTTTTTTATTCTTAAGACATAAACTCTAAAAAAATAACTTTTAAAACTTGCAGTTAATCTATTAAATCAGTGTATTGAGCACTGTAGTTTGTAAATATTAACAATATATTTTCTTATATACATTACTATATTAATTAAGAAACCAACTATTTTACATTTGCATAAGTGAGGTGGAGCAATTACATAGAGAGAACAAGTATAAAAAGGTTGCACACCACTGAAACAATGGATTGATGACCAAACATGCATAAGATGTCTTTCACCAAGTGATGATGATTGGTTATAATTATTGGACGCCTTTATTTTCCTGGAAGACACTTGATCCTCTGGCTAAAAATAGCTAAATATTCATTAATTGCTAATATTGAATTGTTAGCTTTTTGATTATAAACTCACTAAGGGAAAAATCCTAAGCCTGCTTAAAAAAAAAGTCCTCTACTAGTTGAAAAATAAATATCTCGGCTTTCATCCCTACTTTCCGGCAAAAATAGAGCAACAACACAATTATTTCCTTTAATAAGATCGATAATAGAAATAATAATTGGTTTATAATGGAAGTTAATTCTTCTTTAAAACAAAGTTATAATTTTTTCTAATCGAATTTTCTTCATTTTTAAAGAATCTTATAGTTAAAGGGTTAAATGAGAAATTTTAAGATTTTCTTCCTTTCTTTAATAATCCCTTCTGATTGGGCAAAAATATATATTAGCTTGAGCTATTAGCTGTAAAGAATGCTTCATACTTGTAGGAATAAGTCTGAATGGATAAAATGATCATAAAAACGTAATAGATATACATTTTTGAAAAGGGAAAGCCAGAAGACTTTAAATGCAAAGTTGAAAAAAAATTACTAAATGTATCCAAGCAAACTAAAAGAACATTTAAGAAATCTTAGTAAGCTTCTTCGCTTTCACATTTTTATTGCAGTTGAAATAATAATGCTATTAGCATACGTAATAGCAATGATAAATAGCTCTACTTAATAAATTGTTAATTAAAATGTTAAAGAGCAAGCATGTGGCAAAGAGAAGAAGAGCTACAAAAATAAAATTAATAATGCCTCAGAAGAAAGCAATAGATTTAAACGGTTCATTAAATAATTAATTAAAATGTCGAAATGGTCAATTGTTTTTGAGGTCAAGTGAATTATAATGTGATAAAGCCGCGAGTTTCATCTCAAATGGGCACACTAGGAGTTCTTTTTAATTTTTGGGAGTTTATTAAATATTTTAAAAAATAAGCAAATATTTTATTGCTCCGGAGTTCATAAACACGGGATGAGATGAAATGGAGCGGCAATATGAATATTTTCAGCTCCAGAATTCGCAAGTCCGCTATTGCGTGAAACCATCAAGGGTTGGGAAGAAATACACAAATATATGTTAAATTCTCAATTCAAAAACAGGTTGAGATTACTCACACAATAGAATATTACATTTAAATCGTGACATAATCATTATCAACAGCAACTATAAAAGTCTTGTGGGGTAGTGTTTAATGAAACATATGCCTTGCCCATGAATGGGGATATAAATCTGGGCAGGGTAAATTTTATTCAGGACACAAATAAGCTTAGATTTTTTTTCAAGTACATTGCCCATAAACAGTGCAGTTAACCATTTAATAATGGTCAGAAAAATGGTTATCTAGCCATTTAAGGTAAAGATGAATGTTGGTGACATTGACTATAAAAATTAAAATACAATTATAATGCCATGCTTTGGTGGCAAAAGTTGTGATTACTGATCCCATAATTATCTATCTCTATCTTTAATGGTAATTTGCTACTCTCTTAACAATTTATTTTGACATCTCAGAATTTGCAACTGTGATATTTAATAATATGTTGACTATTTTAAGCAAGGTGAGATGACTAAACCAAATTATATCTCTTGATAACTGCCAAAGATAATTAGCTATTGAATAAAATAATGAAATGGCTGAGGTGTTCATAAAATTTCAAGCGGCATTCTACAACTACATCACAACCTCACTTCATAAAACAATGGAATAGGTTAATGCTCTGTAATTCCAAATAGCTCAAAAACCAGAAGTGACCTATGAAGCAAATTTTGTGGATTTTTAAACTCATCTGCCCCTTTATGACTGCATCAAACTATACAAAAAGTTTGAGAACCAGTATATTGATAGAACTGGATTGTAACCTATGGACCTTGAGCTAAAGAGTCTACAGAACCATTGGTTGCTGACCCTTTAAAAAACAAAGCATATCAATATTCAAAATCACATCATTATTATTAGTAGAACTTTTATATAAGTGGGAGTTGGGAAGTCTGTTACTCTTACTACTATGCTAAATCACACATGGGATTATTAGAATTAATCTTTTGATATTTCAACAGACCTGTGACTCTTTTTCAAAGGAAAAAAATAGTGTTGTGAAAACACAATGTTTGATTAGAAGTACTGAAAAATTATTTTATTATTATTATTGATATTCTTTTGTTTTATACATAATGATAGTTAAGTAAGTAAGTGACCATAATTCATGATAATAGGGAAATGCAGTTGGCTCTAAAATTTGTAATGAAGATATGGATTCAAATCATTAAAAATATTTTGTTTTTCTGGATTTTGATCAACAAAACATGGTCCATAAATAAGAAGATTTTATGCAGATGGATGCCAAGGAATGATTGCTGAGAAATTCCAAGGAAAGATATTCAGGTACAATGTCATATCTTTAAAAATAGAAGACTATAATTATTTTAGCTATGGCCATTTTTGTAAAATTGTGGGGGCTCTAAAAGCTGGCTCTAAAGAAGATTACTCAGATCATTGGTATCTTTGAATTGTGGTGCCGGTGAAGACTTGTGAAAGTTCAATAGCAGAAAAACATCAACTACTGGCCTGAAAAAGTTTTATTTTTGAAAATCTTAGTTCTACAATACATAAAAAAATGTTTACAAGCATTTAGAAGTTGTTACTAAAAGAATTGTTTAGGCTGCAATTGACCAATAAAATTTCTACTGAAAGTAGAGAATTTATGAAGAAAAGAATGAATATGAAGATATACAAAAATGATGCATTAAAAAAAATTGAATATCTCAAATTTTGTAAAATGGTGCAGAAAAGAGTTGAAAATGATATAAGAAAGTATAACTGTGAACTAGCAAGGAAAGCTGTAGAAGAAAATAAAAGTCTCAAGAGTGTAAAGCAACATTTTGTTATTGGTAGAAAATTTATATCTGTAATAGGTAAAAAAAATGGAATTATTATTAAAAAGAGAGATGATATCATGAATTGGATAGAAAACTTTTATCAAGAATTATATAGTAATAAAGAACAAGTATCTCCTATATCTATTACATCTTCTGAAATGCCCAGAATTTTAAATGAAGAAGTGACATGCAATTAAATATATGAAGAAAGGAAAGGCTCCAGATAATGATGGAATTACAATTCATATATTAAAAGAAGCAGGTGAAGAAATAGAATTTTTTTTAGCAAAGTTATATACCAAATGTCTAAATGATAAAGATGTACCAGATGATTGGAAGAATGCAGTATTAATATTAATATTTAAAAAAGGTGATAAAGAAGATATTATAAATTACAGAGCTATCAGCCTTTTGTCAGTTTTATACACAATTTTTACCAAGATAATTACAACTGGTTTACAGAGAACATTGGATTTCACCAACCAAGAGAACAAGCTAGATTTAAAAGTGGTTTTAATACAGTAGATCATATCCAGGTATTAAGAGAAGTTATAGAAAGGACAAGTGAATATGAGTTGTCATTATGTTTTGGATTTGTAGATTATGAAAAGGCATTTGATTCTATAAACATTTCTTCAGTGATTAAAGCATTGGATCATCAAGGTATAGATCCAGGATATTGTCATATTTTAAAGAATATTTATAAAAATGCAACAGCAACAATTAGATTACCTAATGATACTGGGAAAGTCAACATTGAGAAAGGTGCAAGACAAGGTGACTCCATATCTCCAAAACTTTTTACAGCAGTTCTGCAAGAAGTATTTTGTGGATTAAAATGGGAAGCTAAAGGAGCACAAGTAAATGGAGATTATTTAAGTCATTTAGATTTTGTAGTTGATGTAGTTGTTTTTGCAAATAATGTTTTAGAGCTGCAGGAACTTGCAGGAGTTATCAGATGAAAGTAGGAAAGTAGGACTAAAGATAAATGTTAAAAAGGCTAAATTAATGTTTAATCGATTTTTTCAAAATATGAAAATAAAGATTGATTATGATGAGCTAGAAGAAGTTAACAGTTACAAATACCTTGGTCAGATTATTAATACAGATGGTAACATAATGGATGAAATTAATCATAGAATTAAACTTGGTTGGAATGCTTTTGGTAGAAATAACTTGATACTAAAAGGAAATATGCCTATGTGTTTGAAAAGGAAGATTTTTTAATAAATGTGTTTTACCAGTTCTTACTTATGGATCAGAGACTTGGACACTTAATAGAAGAGCAATACAGAGACTTCAGACCACTCAAAGAAGTATGGAGAGATGCACGTTGGGAGTAACAAGAAGAGATTGAAAACGCAATGTATGGGTAAGAGAATAAACAGGTGTTACTGACCTCATTAGAAAAATTAAAAGATTGAAGTGGAGTTGAGCTGGACATATTGCTAGAAGAGATGATAATATATGGACAATTAAAATCTTAAACTGGATTCCAAGAGATTGTAAAAGACCCAGAAAGAGACAACATGTTAGGTGGATGGATGAAATAAGAAGGTGTGCAGGGGTGGTGTGAAAGGAAGCTAAAGATCGGAGATGGATTGAACTTGGAGAGACCTTCATTTTGCAGTGGATTGATAATGGTTGATGATGATGATGAATCAACCCTTAAGCTATATATACCTTAATTTTTGTTTATTTTTTTTATTGATATTAAATTATTTTAAAATCAAATTAAATTACTAATATGTTTAACATCACTAAAAACTTGAAGTGTTAAAATGTAGAGCATATGCAATGAAATCTATATATACATACTCAACACCATCAATATCATGACTTTCTCATTTGATTACTCCCTTCAGCTTTAATGTCAACCTCTGCAAGCTTGAACAATCAATGAATACAGATAGTATACAATAATAATACTTCTAGCTTCAGTCAGGTTTTGGAAATTTGTTTTCATCATTGAACATTAGTTCAAAATATAACTGCTGGTTATAGCAACATCATTTGGTGACCATTGATTATTCATACTTACAGAAGATGACTGTACAATATTATAACTGTAACAAGTCTGATATCACTCAGATTAATTATACTACAATGCAGCAGAGAGAGAGAAAAAATGTCTAATAAAAACTTATATGAACTGACTAATAAATATGCAAACTGCCATTCACATGTGTGCATGTGTATGCATGTCACTGGAGAAATAAAATTAAAAACTGCCTAAAAGGTGAAAAAAAGTAATCAATACACATTATTAAAGATTATTAAATATTATTTGGTAATATATAAGAAACTGAATGACAATAATATTGTAAAGGAAGGAAAAATGTTTTTGATACACAAAAAAATTTAAATCGTGTAGTTGTTGTTTTTTTTTTTAAATCTATCTTTGAACCTTATTTAATATGCCTTTCAAATGAAACTTTTAATTAAACAACTTATCCATTTTTATAGAAAATCTGATGGTGGGTTTGAAAAAGGTATTAAAATTTTAGAATTGATAACATTTTAGAAGTTATAATTAAAAAATTAAAAGTTGGCAGTGAATTTTTCTTCTTCCTATATTAATAATGTCAATAAAGTAAGTGAAAGAGGCAAGCTATTTTTTCCTCTTTTTAAATTTTATTTATATAAATCATGACATAATGTATTTATATCCACAACGTTTTGGAGAGAGTAAATGGGTGTTTTTCAAAAAATATATTGTCGTAATGATGCCAATGGTCATAAATTTTTTAGCTGGTGATGTATATGTTGTTTGAAATCCATGTTGTTTGAACAACATCAATTTGATATATATATATATATCAAATTATTACACTTATTATTTAATTAAAACTTTGAGTGCAATATGAAATTTATAATTGCAGGTTGTAATATTACAATTGATTATTTATTAGTCTGCATTCAGAATATGTTATATTTATCTGTTTGAAGTTTATTTAAACTTCTTTGTATCAATAATTTCAATCTCTGTGGTCAAGTTACAATTTTTAGTATCTACATAAGTATATTAGACCATTAATAAAGGTGATATTTCACATTTATTGTTAAAAAGGATGTTGCCTTGACAACAGTTTAAAATTGTTGATTGTTATTGATATTGGTGTTGTCTAAGTGTTGACTGGTATTTAATGATATATATATATATATATATAGGTCTTAAACAAGAAACTAAGCATTATTACTAACATTCTAATTCTAGGAGCCCAGTATTTCATTCCATATTGCTTTGTATTAGAGTGCAGTCTATTATTAAAGTCATGTTGCGCTGAGCCCCGCTGAAGAGGAAAACAACTGCTAATCAAAAAAAATTTCCACCATAAGCTGTATTTTACTGATTGTTTTTAAAGAATTTTCTAATACCCCAATTACAACAGTCAGTGTGATAATTTTATTTAGAAGAAATCCATCTACCATGTGTGGCTAGATAACCAAAAATAACACAGTCAAAACATGTCTGGAAATGGAGTCAGATTCAAAAACTGACACTAGAACCTGCAAAACCATCTTGGGGCAATGTCTCTATAAGGCTGTAAGATATAGATAGTATTATAGAGATTTGCAGCTATTATACCTTAAAGAATGTCACTAGTGTTGCTATATTAATTCTTTCTATCATCACCAGTCTTCAAGGAGAAGATCATCATTGGAAAAACTAAGAAAGACAACAGTAAAATATTAAAAAACAGTAACTGAAAAAACCATGGCTAGTGATCAATTCAAAATATTTAACATGGCAAGATCTTATTATTATAAGTAATATAAGACCTTAGACTTGAAGCATAGTTTAAACTTAAAAATATCTTTAATTACTATAATATTTTTACTTATGTGTTGATAGTTGCAATATACATGACAGTTTTATTTATTCATTATTAATAAATTGTTTTGTTTTTTTTATTATTCCGTTTAGTTTGTGTTTGTAATTTAATCTAAATATATGCTTTTTATACCCATATACTAGTCAACATCTACAGCCCTGAGAAATTATGCTATCCATTGGAGAGGGGCATGCTGGGATTGCAGTAATAATTGACTTTTCCAAAAGTAAACTTTATTTTTAGAAGATTTGGCCCCGTTGAGTTTCTTTTTATTGAAAGTAAAAAAATAAAATAAAATATATTTGGGAGTATTTGTATTTTTAAATTATAATTTATTGACTATATAACTTATTTATTTGAATCAAAGTTTATGGTTCATATCTTAAAGATCTCAGTATATGTGGGTGTATATCTTGAATATCATTGTATATAAATGGCAATTAGGTTCAAATCCATCTTTTATTTAATATAAATATCACACATGGAAAATTTTACCATTACAATATGTAAAGAGAACACACAGAAGTGAGCATATGAGAAAGTCATGTGATAAGGTTGTTGACATTAATCTTCATAGTCAAAGGGTAGAATGTGCCTATAGTTAGCAGAAAAATGGATTTCTAAAATATATATACCTCTGACATAAATATATGTGCAAGAAAATTTTCTTGGATTCAAATTTTAGATAGATTAAATAGATAAGAAGGTAAAAGTGGTTGTAAATAAAATAATAAATTGAAGTGATATCAAATCTTTGTAATGCTTTTGACAAATTTTATAATATTTAACCATCTCAACATTTATTAAACAACCAATTTCTTCAGTACATGTGTTTTGAACTTGAGTGACCTTGTTTCACAGCCATAATAGAGATCAATCGCTATATCATCCATAGCACTTTTCATGCCTATTTAAATGCTATTAATGCAATCCTTATGATGTTAAAGATCGAATCTTTAATTTAGTTGTTTTATTTTATCAAAAACATTTACCAAGATTTATACACACACAAATCAGAATTATACAAAATCACATTTTTTCAAAAAATCTTATAGTATTATACCAACATCTAAACATGTAGTAAACAAATTTAGTGAATCTGTTAATTATATAATGAATCAAAATATCACAGTTTCAAAGTATCAGCAACAAATTATATATTATCCATTGTTATATCGATGGAAAAAATCAACATTTTCCCTCAGGACACATGTTATGGTCTCTAATCTCATTTAGCTGCCATAAAAAAAAGTGCTCAGCTTTATATAAGGAAGAAAGATTTGGTATTGAATTTGGCAGCAATTAAGTAATTGCTTTAGTTATATATTCATATAAATTTTATATACTTCAAATTTTTATACATATATAATATTTATATACGATTAGTATTATAAGAATCTGAATAATAAATTAGAAGTAAGTTAAAGTAGCTCAGACGAGTTCTATTATTAAATGGAAAATTGCATGATTTCAGTTTGCTTTTTTAATTGCAATTAGTTATGGTTTTAATTACATGATAGCTAAAATATTTATGCAGTTTATATACAGAAATTCTCCATGATATTGATTTTTTTGACAGTTTAATGACAAAATATCATGAAGAACCTATAGAGATTCCAATCAGAAAATAGATTCACCAGTGACTTTATGAAGTCCTTTTATTCTGCTACTGTACCCATGGATTTGGTAATCAGTTAATATATGAGCCACTGTTTGCATTTGCCCACATTTATATACATTGTCCTGAATCTGTGGATGAAATTCCATTGCTTAAGAAAATCAAATTTAGCTTACCTGATTATTGGGTCTTAAAAAAGGAATGGAACCTCATATATTGTAAAATGTCAATTTCGGAGCCTCACTTGTTTGTTTGTAGATTTTTATTTGAACATCCAGAAAGGGGATCTTAATTTGAGATGAGTGATGAAATTGTATTTTGAATTAATGGCAAGTGTGTTTATTCATTTTTTGGGAGACCCTTTTGTTCTGATATTTGGTGGAGGAATATTTGAAAGAACAAAAAGTGATTTGCAATGAAATATTGAGTATATCAATGACATTTCTCATGGTATAAATATTATCCATAATTTTAGTATGGAAACATTTTCTCTAAACAGAAGAACAGTATTTACCAGCAAAATATATTTTTTTTTATATAAAATAAACTTTATTAATTGCAAATTATGTACAAGAATTAACATATATAAAAGAAAAAAAAATCCATGATATATGATTCGTAGCTTATAAAAATATAGTTATTACGACTAGTTGTTTGAGGACAGATAAAATGATTCAATTTTATGTAGATGAAAGTATAATTTATATGCATATGTTAAGGAAACTACCTACAAAGTAATTGCATTACAACCCCAAATAGTTCCAACTAGCTTTATAATATTCCTAGAAATTAATTTTGGTCTAATCTTAAATGATAAGTTAAGCTATAATGTAAGGTTACTTCTAAATAATATGATCATTGTGTTTCAACCTATTATTACAAACATTTATATTCAGATTATGAGATGATCTCCTATTTAAACGTTTAGATGCAAAAATTGTGCATACTGCCTTCATTAGATTAGGAATAAGATTTCAAAATTTTTATTTATATATATTTGTAATTTTATAAAAACTTTTAATTTAATGTACATAAATCACTGCAAGAAAGGCTTGATTTCTCACGAGATTTAAAAGATATTGTTATACTTCAAATTCCCATATATGTATTGTATATTTTTAAATTACTGCTACTTATATGATTCTAATATTAAGCTAAAGCACATTTATTTTTTATTTACTGTAAAGTAGCTCAGACAAGTTCTATTATTAACGATCAGATTAAGAAGCGTACGCCAGCTCTTCACCGTTTTAATTGAGTGTGGTTTTAATTACATCGTAGCGCAAATATTTATCAGAATTAATACGTGAAAATTTCCAATTTATATATAACATTTACATCTATAAGTTCATTTTCATTCATTCTTTTAATTTCAACTATAGACTAATTTTATTAAAACGCAATATTTATTTTTATTATTAATATAAATATGGTTTTATTTTTTTCTAATTCAATGGTATAGATAACATCTTTCACTCATGCACGGGTTCTTATATTAGTTTTGAATGTACAACACATTTTGCAAGAATGATTAGATATAGTATATATATATAATTCTTTTGTCTACATATGTGTGTGTGCTTTACGAAATGGTTTTTACTTCTTTTCTTAATTTGTCTGAGTGCATTTTCGGTGACGAGCACTATAATCATAGCTCTGATTACGGTGTTTGTCATTGAAAATGCCGTAAGCTAAATGAAGAAAGGAAATAAAAATCACTTTGTAAATCTTACACATGTACATACATTAAAGAATTACTTATACAAGCAAAAAGAGCAACGAGAAAATTAACATTATAAATATATATAACTATATATATATGACTATTTGGTAAGATTCACCAATTTGTACTTTGTGTTTAAATTCAGAGCATTAAAAAGAATAACTGCATTATAATACAGATGCCAAAGTAATAAATAATATCACAAAATAGAAATCAAGTTAAATATCAATACATAATCATAATATGATATTACTATAATATTCAACATCTTCAGAAAAAACTGTCCACTTAAAGAAAACTAGCTAGAAATTTGCATTATATAGGTTATTTGGAGGGGAAATGCTAGAGAACTATAGTTAGGTAGTTAGATGAGATAGACTTTTGCCACATGTTTATATATATATATAATCATCCATATATTGTAACAGAAAAAATAAAGTGATTAAAAAGAGCAAATGATGTCAAAATGAGTCATAGATCACATGACCCTATTCTCTTAAGCTTGTAAGTTATAAACATTTGAGGACTGCCAATTCCTGAACAAGCTTTGTGATAAATGCTTAGCCAGAGAAAGCATTTAAAATATCTCTGTCAGGACCCCCCCCCCAAACCCCGACCATGGTTTTGTGCTTTGGCACTCCTCGGAGCGGTGCCAGGGTAGGTTCAGACACTAGATCTAAAAATACCAACCCAAAGCTGGCATTTATCTAAAAGTTGTCTATTGAGTGAAAAATCTGACATTTTCAGATACCTACATGTCTTCAACCCAGCTATCCATCTCAAATATCTATATGGGCCTGATAGATCTTCAGCCATACCATATATTAGTAGTCTTAGCAATATGATGTCATTCATTTTTTCCACATTGGGCTGTTATTTTAACAGTACCAAAAATAATTGAAATAATTAACTTACAATTAATAATCAATGGTTATTGATGCACCCTATATGTTATTGAATAAATGAGCATTATACTGGTATAATGAGATAACAAATATAATTAAGTAGTTGGTATTGAGCAATACAAATGATGATGACCATACAAATTTAAACATCAAAAATACAAATAATATTGATTTCAATAATCAAAATAAAGTTAAAAGGATGGATTAGCTATCTAGGCTGATTCCTATGAGTGAATAGCAATTATACCATGTGTATATGTATATGTGTTGTGCGTGTGCTGCTGCTTGTTTTGCACTACATAATTATGACCTTATCGAATCCTGTTTTATTATTCGATTTAATTAAGATTGATTAAAATAGGAGAATCACTAGGGTACCAATCCCCAATATTTTTTCTTTCTGCACATAGGACTAGAGGTTATTTTGAGTAAAACAAAAGACACAATCACTATAATATATAATACAGTTTAATAAAATAACATTCAATAGAAATCCATAAGCAACAATTCAATACAATTATGCGATCAGAAATAATAATAACTCATAAAACATACTTATTTAAATAATGGTACAATCTATTATTTCTATTACAGATTAAATAAATAACTTCTGAAACTGTTTTATGGTAAAATCAATTTAACAGAAGATTTATAATGTAAGCAGTATCTGTGTAAATTGTTCCATTTACATATTTACTAGAGAGAAGCTGGAAAAATTTTAAAGTAATAGATTTATTGCCATCAATAACTTTCTTGTAGATTACATAGCTTTCTTTTGAATTATTGTGCTTGTTAAATTCTTATTTATATTCAATCCATGAATTGGTTTTGTAATTTAATTTCTTACAGAATTGCATTTTGGCTAGTAGCTAATTTAATTTTCTCTGTAATACTTGTAATATTAATAACATTTATTAAATGTATTAATTTTGTAATCATTGGGTTGAGTCTGAATTGTTAAATATATTCAAGATTTTGTTTTTTAAATATATTATTTTAATGTATTAAAACATGTATTAAAAGTTCTACATATGAGGGATTAGAGTGACTTAAGATCAACATGGGTATGACAACAATATTGGCATCATCAAAGGCTTTTAGCATTCTATCATCAGATTTTCAATAATATGGATGACTGAAGAGTTGGAGGGTGGAGAAGATTGAAGCCTGTCCATTAAAGTTTGAACATTTGCTATCTTAATATAATTGTATATATTCTTGAGAGATGGTGATCTAGACCAACTGATGAGTGCTGGTTAGCACAAAATACATACATTGGAGATCATTTATCTTTTTCACATGTATGTATTTGTGTGTGTCAGTTATATAAGATGGAGTGGGTAGTTGAAGGGAGAAGCTTGAAAGTCTGAGTTCGAATTTCCTCTAATTAAAACATATACTATTTTTTCAGGGTTTTTTTTTTTGTTGTTGTTGTTTTTGATTTTATGCAAAAAATAAGAAACATACCGATTAATTTTTTTTTATTTTCATTGGTATGTGAATGATGATTTGTGTTATAGTAGAGATGACATATATTTAATTTAAACACATACTTGTGATAAAATTAGAAAGATTTAATTAATCAATGAAATGATTCTTGCTATGATTCTTGCCTGTTTAGACATATGGGTGAGAAATGTAGATAATATGAAAACAGTATGATGAAATTTCAAAAGGGCTAAAAAAATAACTAATAATATGTTATGGTAGAAAAATATTAAAATAAATCAGAATAAGTGTATGGCAAGAATAGATAGAATAACAGTCTTTAATTGGTTCTAACAATAAACAGCAAACTTTAAAAAAATCATTTATTAAGATAAATTTAAATGCCATTAGCACTAATTTGTTTCTCTTCCATAGGTGAGGCAACAACAAAATTGACCCAATCTGCCCCCTCTGCCAGACTCATGATGAAACATTTGACCATCTGATTTACTCCTGCCATGGATTCTGGAGATCTAGAAGGATTATTGCTGATTACCTTAAAGTGAATTTTATCTTGTTACCTCTCTTAAGGACAGTATTAAGACAAGATCCATCCCTACTATTAGCTGTCATTATTTATCAACTATGCATTCTGGTCTACTTGTTGTAAAATGGTTTTCAATCTCGGTGCAATTCATGAGGGAAAATTCTTTCTGAATAAACTTATAAAATTTAAAAGCCGTGACATGCTCCTAGCTCCAAAAGTATTATTCGAGGAAACATGAACTCTGATTGCATTGTAAGGATGATTGCTGGTAAAACGCTTTGTTTCTTCTGTCTAAGATATTGCTGAAAATGGTTTTGTTAATAATCAGAGGTTCAGATCCTTATGTTATCAAAATGGATAATATTTAACTGAATACATCACATTTAGCATAAATACCTAAGCCTTCATAGTTGTAGTGATTTTTCCAATGGTGATCTGACCAAACTCTAGATTGACTAAGTGACTCTTGGTAGTGTGAGGCAATTTGTCTAGGTGAGTTGGTGAGCTTAATTGGTCTACTTGTGTGTTAACAGTAGACCAGGTATTCGGGTTTACCTCTTGCCCAGAATAATACTATCTTATATTTATTTATAATCATGTAATTCTTTTTTATGTTTGTAATTCTAGCTTTCTTTTTAATTTACCACGTATACATAATTGTCACTGTAAAAATTGTACTTGTTTAATAAATATTTGGAAATATAAAAAAAACTACAAGGAGTTGAGCTGATAATGGAGAAGTATTACGGAGGTCTTTATCTTGTAGAGAGACTATCATTTGTTGTTGTTGTTGATGATGATGATAAAATAACAGTTTACAAAAGAAATTAAGAAGTAAATATTTAGTGATTAACTTGATATTTTCAAATATATTTTTTATAACATTACACTGCATCGTCTATTCTTGTTAATTAAAATATTTATAATAAAGATTAATTGTTGACTTAATTAGCGAAGAAATTTGTAACACATTACCATAAAAGCTGATAAAATAATTATATTCTCTCTAGTTACTGCTTCAGTAACATCTGCTATTTGTACTGTCAAATCAGCAAGAAAGAGGAAAAAAGCTTTCTTCAAAGAAAATAGTTATTTTGTGACTGTTATTTTGGCTTTCGACAAAAAAAAAAAAAAAAAGAAAGAAACTTTTTACAATGGGCTTTCAGATTGTAGTTTTCTAAATAATTCTTATGATCAGCAGACGTTTCTTTTTAATAATATGATGGACATTGCAAGCTAAAAGAAAACTATTAAAAAAAAACTACTAAGTCTAACATCAAAATAGAATTTCTTTTTCTAGATTTTCTAAGTTTTAAAAAGTCACTTTAAAAACAAATGGTTTTTACAAAGACACAAAAAGCATTTTTTGTCAACGTTCTCGTTATATATGTATAGATAAAAATAAAATTTTAGACTGATATTTCACGTGAAGACAGAAAATTTCTATTAAATGACTTAATATATTATAATTAAAAAGAACATATTACCTTGAGACATCATTGATTAGTCAAATGGTTTATGTTTCAAAACAAAACTTTATTGAGTAACAAACTAAGTTAAATCAATAAGATACAATAATATAGTCAGCATTGACTTGCAATTCAAATGTTATATAGGTATACGATGTTATTATAGATCGATTATCTTTCAACCCCCCCTCCAATTTTATTGATACCCCAATAACAAGGATGAGTGAATAAGTTCACAAAAATAACACTGTATGCAATTGGACAGTGGCTCAAAACAGTCCAACAACCTTACACGTTGATCATTGATTAGTCAAATGGTTTATAGTTCGGAAGTTTATAAGCAGTTTGAGCTCAATGCTAAACTGCAATCCATGGACTTCAAAGTTACAGAGTTTTCTCTCTGCCATTGGTCAAACCACCCAGGACACCACTGCTATTTTTGCACCACAATAATTTGATTTAAAAAGCCATATTTCACTACAACACATAATATAATTGTATAGGGATACGATAGTTCATGCTTCTATGGTGCTATATTAGGCAAAATGGTAAGGTAAAAGAAACAATTTGAACTTTATTATATTGATATATTATTACTTTATTACATTAAAATATTACTACCTTATTCTTCTTTGAAATAAATATTTAATACTTACATGCTAAGTTTTCTGCTCACAGGCTGTTAGAATAAATAGTCAAGTAAAGTATGCCTTATGTGACTGTTGAGTTCTAGATTGGCAGATTGTAAATCTCATACTCCTTTGATTATGATTTGGTTCTGTTATTTCCAACACTCCTAACCTTTTATTAACTCCTTAAAAATAAAATCATTCAATTATTTTTGTTTACCTTCAAGTAATAAGTCTCGGCTATAATTTATAATTGCCTACTATGCTAACATTTCAAATTTGGAAATATCCAATACCCTGATAAATACCTGTATATCATTAAGATTATATAAATAGAGCAGAAAGCATTTGTACTTATCACAATAATTTACACCATTGCTCTATGTTAGCGCAATCCGTGAAAGCATAAATGTTTATATACAAGTCACTAGAATTGATAAATTGAATTATTGACATAAGGACACATATTAAATGCAAATGAAAACAAACTTTTAACTATGTACATATTGATGCTAAGGGGAGACAATACAGAACTTGGAAATAAATTCTTTAATGAAGAAATTAAAAAATACAAAAAAGTAATAATAAAGCAAATTGAAGGATAAAATAGTTTTAAAAGCTCATTGAAGGAAAAAGGCCACTCCAACCGTGGAGAGTGGGAAAAAAAAAAGACAATATTCATGGGAATTGATATCAGATAGTGATCCTTCAAGTGATTTTTAATCCTTTTAACTTTTTACTAAGAATAACTAGGGAGTAACCAAGCAAAACTCCATACAGTAGTGCCATCTTGTGCCAATAAGAGCAATCAATGGATGCCAGAAGGCTTGTGCATAAAATCCATATCTAGTGCCTACTAATCCAATATCTCCAGACTAGTTTCTGGCTTGTGGCCTTCATCAGTGATGAGTAGGCACTAGATAGGGATTTTATCCACAAGTCTTCTGTCATCCATTGATTGCTCTTGTTGGCACAAGATGGCACTACTGTATGGAGAGTTTTGCTTTGTTTTGAATTGTTTAATAATTATGTGCTAGTATGAGATAGCAATCATGTGATGTTTGGTGGAGTAACCAAGCTACGTAAAAGAAATGTAAAAAAAATTTGCAGGTTTTACGAATTGCAGACTGAAATTCAGATTTGAGCAAGACATATGAATAGGCTACTACTACATTATGAGCCTTTCATAAAAAAAAATAATAAGATCAAGCAGATGACAGAAGATTGAGAAAATATATTGGAGTCCTACAATCTACAAAAATACATATTGTTTTGTCTTATTATTGCAATAAAGTACATGGGGATACTCAAAAAATAGCCATAATCATTTTTTGGAAGGTAAGCACATTTAAGTGCATGCTTCTCCCATTACAGACCTGTTGATGGAATCCTTCACCTGTCTACCAACTGTCATCATCAAGAGTAATCATGTTGCAGCATAATAAATGTTTTTGTTAAAATCATCTTCCTTATTTGTCACAATTTTTGTAATGGCTAAATGTTGGAATTGTTTTCTGTTGTGGAAAACCACAGAGAAAGCAGTTGTGATGCTTGAATCAGCTTACAAGAAATCTGCTCTAAAAAAACCCAAATTTATAAATGATCTGATGGATGTTTCAAATTCACCATGTGTGGGAATGATGTCAAAATGATATTGATTTTTTTGGATGCCAAAAGCATTGTGCATTCAGAAATGCTTTATAATGACTGGGCATTTAAAACCTACAAGGTCTTTGAACAGTTTGGGTAATGCAGTAAAGCAAAACATCCCAATTTTTGACTTAAAGGGGAGTGCAAGGTCTACCATAATAATACATCGGTGCATAAAGCATTGAATGTGAACAACTTTTAATTAAGTTCAGCATGAACCAGCTTATCCATCAGCCATATTTATCCACTCTTACTCCATCTGATTTCTTTTTATTCTCCCAAATGATAAAATGCATTAAAAAATATTTTATGCAGGCTTAGAAGTGAAAAAAAAAAAAAACCATCTGTTAAAAGGCATCTCATTGCAAGAGTTTCCACACTACTTCAAAAATATGCGTATAAAATGCGATAGTAGGGACCTCTACAGGTGTTTTAATCACAAGCTTACGCTATGGAAGAAAAGAGGGGAACCCTTCTTTACTTCAACCTACTTTCTATTTAAATAGGTGAAGCTGAAGCGGTTAGATCTGCGAGCATGAAGCTATTCAATACTTCACTGATTAAGTCCACATTTCTTATCACACATTAATACTCGCGAAATCTTTCGATTTACAATGAGTCAATGGAAAGATTTTATATTTAGAAATCTATTACAGTAATTTAAAGTTGTAATTATAAATTTATTAAACGCACATTGATTATGTACGTAATATTTACTGAGGCTATAACCTCGAGAATATGCGTGTAAAATGCGATAGTAGGGACCTCTACAGGTGTTTAACCACAAGCTTACGCTATGGAAGAAAAGAGGGGACAATTAAATTGTTGCATTGGCTTAAATGGCCTGTACTTTGAAAAGGATTACATTCATCACACTTAAAAATACACATTTTTTTATTACAAAATTCAACTGTTTTTGAGTCCCCTCCCCCTCTCTTATAGATAAAAACAAGGAATCTGAAAAGTTTAATTCCAGAGTTCCTTCAGATTTTACGAATAAATCTTTTAATTCTTCGTTGCACTTACAACTATTCTTTTAAAAAAAAGAGGAATGCACAGCTCATTCATTTAAGCTTATTAATTTAAAGATACTTAATGAATGCTCTTTTTTTTTTGTAAATGTAGGTAGAAACTAATTTATTAAGTTTTTAAATAATAGATATTCAGATTAATGATATTTTATCTGTACATAATTTCAAACTAAAATTATTGTAAATCTATTCACAGAACAATTGAGTTCTAAACTGTCATTGCGATAACTCACAAATCAGATTCCCAAAAGACATTTAAATAAACTTGCAAATAACACATTTCCATTTTCTTGTATCAATATCAATCTATTCATTAGATTAAAAAGTGTGCATATTCGCAAGTTTCTTTGGGAATCTGACCTTTGAATTCTCATAATGACATTTTCAGACTTAGTTGTTCCATGAATAAGTCTATATTATCAGTGGTGATAAAGCATGATTTATTTACAAGCTTGTTAAAATTATTGTGTATATATATATATAGTCAATATAATCTGATTTCTAATTAAAATGCATTTGGAGCCCCATAAAAACACCTTCTGGATAAAATTTATTTCAATTTTAAGTGATATCACAAATATTTTGGAAGGAACTGTTCTTCATACATGCACTAAAAATAACACACACATTCTCCCATTAACTTCTATGACTTTAGAACAATTATTGATGGGAGAGAGTACATGTCAATTCTAGTGCATATGTGAAGAATAGATACTTTCACAATAACACACACACATATATATATATATTATAACCCAGAGTTTAAGTCGCAATTTGGTAAAAGCTAAAGATGATCCATTGAGAGCAGCGTGTTTTATGTTGAGTGCTTTTAACGTTGATTGCGCTCTTACAAAAAGTAAATTAAAACGAACGCATGTTTATTTTCCACATAAAATAAATAATAATAACTACACCAGAATTTAATAGCACATTAAATTTAAAATCAATAAATTTCTCAGGCTATTTTATAGACGTATGGTAATAATCTTGATGTATTCTTAATTATATATATTGTGCCATTACAATTTGGTCACTAGACAAATTTACAGTAATGTGCATGTAGAAAAGGTAAAACAAAATCATCATCACAATTTTATATAACCATAAAAGAAGCTGTAGGGCATCCAAGTTCAAACCCTACCAGATCAAAATTTTAAACGCTTTAGACAGAAAGAGAGTGGGTCAACAATTATATGCTTTATTTTTTTGGTTGATAGAAAGGTAATACACACATTTAAACTATTTAATATTTAAACAAATTATAATGCATACATATACAATGTATTGTAAATTATTTAATTTTTTATATTTCAAATATTCAACATTTTAACTTTCTTAAAACTAAACTATGCTTGATCAATTCTAATATTTTATTCTATGCTTTTATTTTCTTTTCTTTAATTATAAGTGGATTTAAAAGTTACAGATTTAATTAAATAATTGGGTTATAATTACTAAGCTAGCAATCATATTATTTAAGGTTAGTTTTGAATGATTTGAAAGAATGAGGATGTGTTACATTACATACAAAAATTTACATTTCCTAAATATTGAAAGAAAAGGAAGTATTAAATCTGTCAAATTATTTTTTTTGTACAATTTTTGTTAAAAGAGGAAATCTGTTTAATCAGATATCAATCTTTGTAGCAATTTTTTTTGTAAATAATTGTTTTTCACTTTGGAAGCTTATAATGGGTCAGACTCTAATTTTGAAATTTCTTATCTCAAGATCTAAAGAAGGAACTCAAAGATTTGAATTTACCTGATGTTAAAAAGAAAAAAAAAAAGAAAAGAAAGGAAATAAGGATTGAGTCTATTTTTTTTTAAACAAAAGTGTCTGGAAAAGGATTAAACTTTTCAGTTGAAAAATAATTTAGTTGAAAATAAATTAGAATCTAATTAAAACAAATTTGTCCAAAAATAAAGTGATGCTATCTCTGATTGGTTAAGTTAGCTAAAAATTGGATATAAAAAGCTGTCTTGAATTATTATTAGGATTATTGTTTATGATTCAGATTATTAAACTATCCAATTGAATGCTGAAAATATAAGAAATGTCTGGCTAGAAAAATTATATGTATGTCTCATCGGTTCGGACCATCTGGAACCACATCACATAGGAAAGAAAAGATGTGCTAAAATAATATTCTACACCTTTCAACTGACCAGAGAAATAAGATGTTTTTAATAGAAGGAAGAAAGCATTCACCTGCATTCAAAAAGATGAATTAATCTACTGATAAATATTAATCATCAAGTCCAATTAATTGTTACAACAACTATTTTAAACTCAAGAAAATTTATAAATGTGAAAACAATGCGTATTTCATCCACATGCTTGACAGGAAGAGAAGAAAAATTAATATAATGATTTCCAAATTGTCCACTAAAGCAAATAACCTCAATAGAGTCATCACATCAAATAGTTATACACCTCAAGAAAGAGATTGTTCCCACATAAAACGGAAATAGTACTGCAGAAATATAGACATTATACAAGACAAGTTTGAACCCTTGGAAATTGCCACAAACAAAAATCGGTAATATGACTTTTATACTTTTTCTTTTGATATCGCTTAATAAACATTTTAGCAATAAAGTGGATATTTTATTTAAAGAACTTTTAAAGACTATTAGATCGATTAAAACAAGAATGTCTTACTAAAAAATTTGACTTCATAAATTATCTTGAATGTATGAAATTATTTGTTTATTAATTTTACAGTTATGAAAAATATTAATGTAAAACAATTTTTTTTTGTTTTTTAGTTTTAACTAAATATTATTATTTTGGTTTTAAATAATATTTTGTTATATGGATAAAACACCACATACATAATGATATTTTATATGTGTATAATTGCGATTGAATGGAGAACAAGTAGTGTTAGAATATTAGATTAGTTTGTTTCAAGTTAAGTATAGCATTTCAGAGGTAGAAGAGAGGGGAGATAATGATTTAAAACTTTTTCTAAAACTTGCTCTTTCAATTCTACTAACATTTTTTTTACATTCTTTTAATGTTGGATTTTTAAAGTATGTGCTAATGAGCAGATAATATTTTTTTTTTCTTGAAATACTTTTCTCATGAGGAAAATCATGGTCAATGGACATCCAACTTATACAAAATACATTTGAAGGGAAAGGGGGAAGAACGTAAATTAATCTGAGGATTGTAATATAATCAATTATTATTATTATTATTCAGTCATTTTCATATTTATCTAGAAATTTTTGATATTTAGAAATGTAGTAATAAATATTAGTTTGTTTTATTAAACGAGCGTATAGATTCATTAAGGTAGCTTTTAAGTGTGATTATTCATCATCATCAAGGTTGAATATTAGTATTTAAGATATAAGAAATATGCTAAAATTAAGCTAATTATGAATTTTATAATTTAGTTTTATGTTTAGGTAGCCTAGAGGTAGTTGAACCTTGTCATTATCTATTATATACACATCATCCATCAACATTTTAATTAATGAGCTGTTTAACTGTTTAAAGGCCATAAATAAATATTGATTTTATAATATTTAGTGATCTCTTAGTATTATTATAACCACATCCCATCATCTATTTCATGCAAGGATGAGTGAATTGCCATCCTAAATTAGTTGTATATAATCTGAGCTAGTGAACTTATAAAAATATTGAAACAATTTGTTATGTAAGATCTGAGAAATGTTATGTTCAATGAACTCACTGTGTTTAAAGAGTTTTACTTTTACCTAACTATTAGTGCATAGTGATATGGCAAAAGCAAAACTCTCATTTATTAGAAATAAAGTACCAAAAAGGGATCAAACCCAGACATGGAAAGGTTATAGATATAACCGTGTCAGATTCAGATAATCTAGGGTGCTAGACCATATTCACTTAGTATTTGTTTAAACATGCACTTAACATCAAACCAAGAAATGAAAGTGGATAAGATTACTGTCTGTATACCTGAGCTATATTTTATTGAATTACTAGTGTACCACCTCACGTGATTCATATACCTGAGTTATAATATTTGCTCATATGCTTATAATTCTTGATAGTGTTATATTTTGAACCTTACTAATCTTGATATTTACTCCTTTACCAGAAAAAACTTTGACATCATTTATTTTAATTTAGATATTTCTTATATTTGTAACAACTCAGGTATGGTAAATTTGATGTATTTAATTATGTTAATATATTCTGTTGCAATATAGATTAAGAACTATTTTGATACAAATTAATGTCCTTTTAAATAAGACTAGCAAATTAATTTTCTCTCAATTCTAAATTAAATCTAATGTTCAATCAATTAATTCTCAGGATTCTTAACTAAATCTTAATTATTCAAGTAAAAGATGTATAGATTTAAAGATTTTTAATTAAGTTATTCTAGGTATGATGAATGGAAAAGGGGGTTTATTGTACATAACCCTACCCAACTAATTTGTATTTGAAATAGCAATACTAATATTAAATGGTATTTATAAATTTAATAAATGAAAGTATAATTTAATAACTTGAAAGTATGACATTTTATTTCAGCAATATGTAAAGAAGATGATTTCAATAATGGCAAAAAGATGTATTTAAATATAACAATTGCTTTATTATAAATAACATGCATAAAACAAAATAAAATTATAAGTGAATAATAAATGTAATTTATTAATAAAATTTTATAACAATATTAATAAATATTATTGTTTTTGTTCTTTATGACTAAGCTAATCTTATGATTAAGATTAGATGTGTAATTCTAAAGTGTTGCAAAGAAAAGACTCTATTGGAGAGGGTTTATGTTTAACACAGTTAAGTCAAAACCTAACCTTACTTAGAGGAAGGTAAGGTTTTATAAAGTCTTTAATTATCTTTACAACAATTATTAATAGATTAACAACCTCATTGAACAAGTGTAGGATAATTCCTTAACTCTTTTGGAGCAAGGAAAATTATTTATTTAATATTTCTAACAATGCTATACAAAATACATAGCTTCATTCATTATAACATTGATATCTTTTACTCAAATTACTTGCTATGCTTCTTATATTTAAAGTTTAAATAATTAGGTAGGAGTATACCTCAACTAACAAACATGATTTATGAATATTGATACTATAAGAATGCTTTATTGCATAGTATAGTATTTCAAATTATACAAATATCATAGGCACTATATTCCTTAGTGATTTAATTACCTATCAAGGATTTTTAGGTACCTATTAATCCGAGGCTGAATTCAAGGACTGATAAAACCTGAAGTCAGTCAAATATAAATTGGTTTACTGAAGTTTATAAGTTAGTTTAACTAAATGCAATCTGTTTCCGATATAAAATAAAAATCACATATAAGATTGATATAAAGTTGTTACCTGTATCTTCCTATGTCAGCATTATCTTGAAAACTTTATTATTTATTTATTATAGTACACTAATAATAACTACAAACTGAGTAATTCAACATTTATAAATAATGTTTATTGAGTAATGCCTCAAATATATAATCCTATTTTCACCAATGGTTTAGAATATACTGTGAAAGTATTAACACTTTTGCAGAGTATTCCAACATTTATAATTCACTGGTAATAATTTAATATATGCACTAAATATTAAATCATAAGCACAAGGTAATTAATTATTCAAGTTTAAATCCATAGTAACACTTAATATAATGATTTTAAGATTTCTGAATAAAGCACAAGTAGAAATCTTACTTTGGATAGCATTGTTGACACATTAATCCATTTGAGATTGTCCGCTGATCTCAACTTATGACATTTATCATATTTTCAAATTATGACATTTATAATCTTAAATCCATTATTATAAGACATGTTGATTTGTAAATTTTATAAACAGAGAGCAATTTAATTTTTTAGAGAACATTTGTAGACTAATATCATTGTGGTTGGCATTTATCGAGTATTTTAAAGGCAGTAGATTAACAATCCTTGAGTTTAAAGATATTTAATTTATTTTGCAATAACCCAGACCATTTTAATAATTTATAAAACCTAGCAAATAAATCATATTCCATAGACCAAGTTAACTTCACTGATCTTAGTTAAGAATTAAACAGTTCTTGAAAGCTTCAAATTTGTATAAAGTTATAACTTTCATTAATATGTAGGAAGGTAATCCAAACAAACTATTTTGAAAAAAGAGACAAATGATTTGGTTGATGTTACAATGAATATCCCATAGCAATATTCCAAAATTCCATTAATAGTTAAAGACAATAAATTGGATTTTCTTTAAAACAGTATTTGGTGATAATCCTTTTTGTTGTTATTGTTGTTGTAGTTTATTTATTTAGTTTGAGGAGAAGATATATTTTGCCAGTAGTGCAAAATTTCCAGAGTGAATTTGTCTAATCTGCCATTATGGAGAAGATGATCAAAATTAGTTTTCAAGTTTAACAGGTCCTCAATGCTTTACAGTTTAACAATGAGTAATTTAATTTTGACAAGATGTCATATCTATAATTTCTGGACAGCTAGTAACTTAATTCATCACCATTGCTCAAACCACTTCACTTTTTTATGTTTTTCATGAAAATTTTCTGTTGCTATGGTAATGCGGAATAGGAACTGATTATGAATGTCTGGGTTTAATCCAAGTGTATAAATTTTAGACATTGATTGAAACAACAACGACGATGATGATGACGACGATGATAATAATAATAATAATAATAATAATAATAATAATAATAATAATAATAATAATATCAAATCATTAATATTATATTTTAATCTAAATCAGTTTAAAAATTCTATGACCATTTTTTAGCAATTAAATAATTTATAATGACCCTTTAAAGTTTTGATATTTTATTTAATAAATTCATTTAATAAATAATTTTTAATTGAATTGTAATACTAAATAAAATAATAAATTAATTTACTAGTTTTACATTTACACATTTTAAATTGATTAAGTTGTAAACATGTAGAAACTGAATGCACACACAAATATATTATTAAATGAAACATTGGCTTTACTATTTTAGCTAAATGTAATCTCAATTGTATAATTTTCATAATATAAATATTGTAGAACTGTTCTAAATATTCTGTTTGATAATGTTTGATTTAATATAACCTATTTTGTATATTTTTTATAATATCAATTTTATGTGTGTTTCTCTGTTGTACATAAAAAAAGGAGCTCAATTTTTTAAAAAACAAAAAAATAAAAAAACAAACACATTATTTTAAATATCATTAACAAATAAAATCTCACCAGACATCTTTAAATACTTTTTCCACTTTTATATTTTTTTAAATATAATTATAAAAAAAATTTATTTTTTTTTTTTTTATATTTATTACTATCTCTCCAACAATAATAGTGGGTTTTTTTTTTTTTTCTATAAAAAAGACCCCAAATTTTTTTTAGTTTTTTGGACTATATTCTCTTTCTTATATATATATTGTAATGGTATACATATATGCCATTACATCACTTTCAAATAAAACTGAAAAAAGTATAAATAAAATCATCAGCAGATAGAAATATATATATAAAAAGAAATTACTAAAAATTTTATTCAAATTAATATATATAATGTATAGAGAGCAAACTAATTATATAATTTAAAGTTAAAAATCTAAAAACAAGATTGATTTTAATACAAAAGATTTTTTTTTTTTAAAAAAAAAAAACCTGTTATTTAGTTATTTTTAATCTTAGAAGAGAAATGATTTTCTATAATGAACTAATAGCAAACAGGCTCCTTGGGCATAAAGTCAGATAAGAGATAAATTAGAAAATACTAGTGATAAAATTTTGAGTTTCCACTCTAAAGCAAGCTGGCCAATAATGATGGAAATAAACACAAGTCCACAGAGAAAAATCATCATCACCAATAAAAACAGCATCAAGCCAGGCAAGATCGATCCTGGAATTTGATGATAAGAATTCAAAATGATATAAAAAGAAAACTTGTAAGTGGAAATTTATTTTTGGATTGCTCTTGCTGATTGTGTTATTGAAACATATTTTATACATGTATTGTGGATCTCAAAAATGTAGGGGTCATGCAATAAGTTACATTTCTCATATTTGCACCAGCTGGGGTGAGGTGGCCTCCAGAATGATGGTTCCCAAAAACTGGCCAGCAACGAATTCATCTCCATTTAGGACAATACCAATATGGGATGGAAGGAACTGTAAACATAGTTGTGTGACATATTAAGGACTGCAAAGATGGACTTCGATAAACCTACAGCAATGGAAAGTATGAACTTTTGCTTTAAATGAACTATGAATTTTAATTTTATAATACAAACTTTTCAAGTAATAATTTTAAACATCACTTAATTTTTGAAAGAAATCTCTTGTCTGACTAAAATTTTAAATTATTTATTATATATATGTGTGTGTGTTTAATATCATTTCCATTCTCATAAATTTATTTTAAATTAATTATTTAAAAATAGGCATAAATGGCTGCATAGATTCATAAGATTATATTAGTTTAAGAAGTTAATTTTGGGTTAATTGTTTCATAGTTGAATGGGTACTGGTGGATAGATGTAGTCATCAATGGAGAAAAATGTTAAAATATTACATCAAAACATATTAACTTGCTACAAGACTTTAATTGATCTACAGCCATAGCAAAAATGATGATCTGACATTTTAATGAAATCTTACTCATCTTCCTCAGCTACAATACTTTCAGTGATTTTAAAAATAGTATTAAGACTGAGTTTATTTTACAATGTTTTCACTGTTATCTTAGAAATCATTAGAGTAAGGTTTCAAGAACACAAAAGGTAATTCTTTTTATCAACTGCAGAGTCATCTATTGTAAGCTTAAGAAACCAATCAACATCAGATATTGTAATGCTACAAATTACCATGAAACATTATTACTAGTCTCAGGGACATATTTAATCCTCAGAAGAATAACCTGAGATTTCATTGAAATGTCAGCATTCACTTCCCTGGAAAATTATTTTATGATTATGGATCGTGGTTTTTATCATTTTTTTAAAGATTTCCAACAACTTGATTCATTTTGTTCTAACTATGAGAAATCATCCCTATGAAGAATTTCTACAAATGGAATCATAAAACTTGTTTTTATTTCTTTTAATCATGAAAATATTTGCTATAACATATACATGTGTGTAACTATGTTATATAGGCCATAATAAAAGATCAAATGTCAAAACAAATGCAATATCATTCAGTATCATGATTTTTAATAACAAAACTTTTCATTGGCTGTACTAGATGAACGATATTATCTTACCACCAACCAAAATAAGCAATATATATATATGAAATTAAACATAGCTCAATTACAATAGTAAACAGTATAACATTTTAATAGCTCTAAATGAATTTCAACCCAACCAGAATTAAACCAAATTATGCATAGATCTCCAAAAGTCATCTATTATTTTATTATATTTAATGTACATATTTAATTGATTTTCACATTTGTATTGTAAACGACACATTGTTTGACTCAACGGTAATATTTTAGAATGCAGTTTAAGGTTTAATATTTAGTTGTCACCCAATGTTTGAAATTGGTGACATTTTAAAGCAGATAAAGTCATCTATTTTACTTCTTTGAATTTTCATAATTTTATTTACAATTTATCTTTTTTTTTTTTTTTCTTTGTTAAAGGCTATATTTCACTCTAAGGTGATCAATATTTGTTGCTTTGAACTCATTTGGAAAAAAAAAAGTAGAAAACATTACACTTTCGTTACAAATGAAATTGATAAAAACTAAATGTACATTTATCTTTTGTCATTCTTATAAAGTCGATATTTATTAAAAATTAAGTATCGGAAATGCAAGTCTGCTTTGTGGTAACATAAATATATGTGTGCACACACTGTGGAAGCAATGGTGCATGATTATGGCCATAAAAATAAATGAAATAATAGTTTGTTTTAAGCAGTGTCTTGATTCTATTATAACATAGCACAATGGTTTATATACAAAACATAAGATATAATTATAAGGCGCATCATTTTCCATGCTTTGATAAATTACCTTACTAACAGAAAAAGTAATGTGAGGTTAAAAAAGCAAAACTCACTATACATATTGCTACACACAGCAAGCTAGAATAATCAATGGATGCCAGAAGGTTTGTGCATAAAATCCCATCTAGTGCCTACTCATCCAATATTCTCAGACTAGTTTCTGGCTTATGGCCTTCGTCAGTGAGGAGCCTTGGATATGAGAGCACTGCACCTAGATCTTAAGATCTAATGCAACCCTTCAGCAGCCACCTTTTATCTCCAATTAACTATAAAACTATGAGTCTTAAATTGAAAACACCTTAATATTTTCAATTCAAGCCCATCAGCTTATATAGTCATATAGATCTGAACTCAGTTCAGTACCTATACATTTTGGTGTCTTTGGTTCTTTAATAACCATAGCCACCACTATCTTATAAGGCAGGATTGGTTTTAAACCAATAAACATCACATGATCACCACTTCTTATGCTGGCATCCATTGATTACTCTAGCTTGCTGTGTGTGGCAATAAGTATAGTGAGTTTTGCCTGTTTTAATAACAGTTATAAGCAAGGATAAGAAGTGGTGGTCATGTGAGGTTTAATGTGAGGTTATCAGTCAATATAATAATTTTTTAAATAGTATACTCTGTTTTTTGAAAGATAACAGTTTTAAATTTCTTTTGGTATATTATAGTACTTTAGGATTGAAAGCATTTTATTTATAAAATTATTATAAACCAATTCATCAAGCAGAGAAAAGTTGAGTAAACATTCAGATCTAAATAAATTATTCTTATGGATATAAGATTTTAATAAATCATACCCTGTGTTGTTAAGTGCAGTAGTAGAGTGTTAGCTTCTGGAGTGTATGGTCTTTGTTTCGATTCTAATTCTATCATATCTATTGCTCAAATTTCTTATGGACTACTAAGTAACAAAGACATTTTGATTACTTTTATCTTAATAAATCTTCTAATCATTAGTTCAAAATACTCTATTTGTTCAAAATATCATAACTATATATATGTGTGTAAATATATATAAAAATGTCACATTGATTTAATATGAACATTTTTTTCTTACTTTGGGTGCAGTGCTCAGATTACCAACAGGATTCACAGATGGCAGATAGTGAGGTAACCTGTTAGTTATAATGATTAACTGTAAATAATAAACAATACCCAAACAAGAATACCTTTTTCTGCCTTGTAGTATAACATTTTGGCTCATCAAAGATTAAGTACTGCTTACAATAGAAACATTTTCTTCTCTTCTTTTTCTTTCTTCAGCCACTTAAGTTAGCATAAGCCCAAGCATCATAAAGCTTTCATTCTGTTAGCCACTTTGCTATACTATCTGTGACAATAGTTTGTGCATTAGTTTATCTCCATTTCCATCTTTTAAATACAAGCACATCATTTTATTCTATTTGTGCATTTTTTTAAAGTCCATATATTAATTTATCACGTATGACAAGGACAACAAAAGTCAAGCATTGTTAGCTGAGAGGTCAGCACAGCCACCTTGCAAGCAAGCAGTTGGTTGCAGATGGTTGTTGCGGGTTCGCCTCCCGGCCGATGCTATGACATGGAAAAAAAAACAAGGACAAAAATAACAAATCTAATGTGATAACTGGCAGCAAATAACTATTACCTTAGTAGCTTTGATCTACCAATCACTCATAAGTCTTCCTATGACACTTTCACTTCTGCTTTTACATCTCTCCACTTGTTATAAATCTCATCAATGATTTTACTATTCTGCCATGTGTAGAGTGTCACATGTTTTGTTTTTTTTTGTTTTAGATCAGTAATTGTCAGAAAACCAGTCTGGTTTTTATTTTTAGACAATGCAAAAACCTACTAATTTTCAATCTGTTAAAGAATTCCACACTTAGCTAACATGTCCATATTAAAAAGTTAAACAAAATGTTTTTACAGTTTTTTTTTTCTTAGTGATGAAAGTTTATTCATCAAAAAAAGGTACAAATATAGTTAAATAAGAGGTTTACAAAGAATGGTAAAAATGAAATTCTGGAGCAACATAGTGAAAGGGGAAGGATACATATGAAAAAAGAAAGGGATGTGGAAAGGGTTTGTATTAACCATTAAAGACAAATGAATGTTACAATTAGGAATTATTTTAGAGTCTAGAAATCAAATATGAATAGTCTTTTAGGAGTACAATATTGGGAAAGTTGAGAAATAGAAAAACACTTGGAGATAACATAAACTATGGACTAAATCAATCTACTGTTCAGTTCTTCCAAATGACCTTGAATATCTTCACAAGAGAGCAATCCTGAATACTTTGGAAAAATTATGGAAAACCTATGGAGAACAAGGGAAAAAAATACAAGCTTCAAAATGTCTCTGCTGAAAACCATTCTAGTCCATCATGAAAATCACATGAACAGCAAAAGGCCAGCCCTATCAATAGCAACATCGGAAGTAATAAAGTTAAATAAGGTGGATCACTTACAATTAGAATCATGAGGCCAAACTGCAACCTATTTTGCAATAATACATGGATAAAATCACTCATAAAGAATCACCATAAATGATGTTATTTTTTCTATCTTGTGAATGGGAAAAAAACCAATGTTGGTAATGATCAACACAGCACCCTCATCCCAGACCCCTACCTCAAAAGAACTAGGATTTAGACCTCTAGGAGTCCTAACAACTGAACCCTCTCATTCATTCAACAAAATTAAGTGAAATGAAATTTTTTATTAAAAGGTCAAATTTCTGTAGAAATCGTTTGTAATTTCAGTGGCTGCCATATATTTACATAGTGTTTTTATAAAAGTTGAAATTATGCTTACTTGTGATTACATTGTTGATATAGCGGGTATATGAAAAGAGAGCTAAGAAACTCCCCTTTTTAATAGGGATAGTTTTAGAAAAATTTAATTCCCTAAACTAGGAAAAAAGGAATGAAACAGGGAGCCAGAAACAGTGTTAACTGGAGTCCTTGGCTCCCTCTACTTTATTCTTACAGTTTAGCTGTGAAACTGCTAATTGTTCAAAAGTTTGTATTCTCAGTGTTGGTAAAACATTGATTATTTTTTTCCATTTCATATTGTGACACTTAACATAAACATAATCCATACGATCCCCACTGATTTAAATTATGTGCATCCAAGATTTATAAAGATATTTTATCATGATAATCAAATTATGGATAGTGAAAAACTCAATGTTAATAATCCATTTAAAACTACGGAGCAATAAATCTTATTTTCATTAACTTAAGTTTAAATTTTCTGTCAATATTTATCTATTTTTCATTTTATTGGTTATGTTTTTATTAAAATGTGAAGTATCAAGATTAGCTGTGATTTGGGGCTAATGTAAATATAACCACATAATATAGAAGCAGAGATGAATTACTGTGATAGTGAGTAAAAAAATATAAAGATTAGTTTATTTTGCCCAATGCACTAATTTCATTACAAATTTAAATACCAATTAATACACAAATATAAAGTATAATTATAGTTTGTATCATTGTGAATATTGTGAAAAACTATTGTTCTGATGGAGTTTATGTAATACCAAATATGGAGTGCAGTTTAAGGAGTAATGCAAATACATACACATCTTCTGAACAATAAATAAAAGCTATCTTAAATTTTTGAATAAAACATTAAAGCATAAGAACTGATAGAATGGACATAAATACATTTGTTACAACAATTTTTTCAATATGATTTGCTTTTCATTAATACATTTAGATATTTTAATAATAAGATACCAAGTTAAAATTCATGGTGAATTTTTATAATGCAAATTCCTTTCACCCGATGAGATTTTTTAAAAAAAATCATATGATCTAATATGCCTCTGATTTCTTCTGCAAGTGGGGTTCAACTAATAGCAGCTAGCTAACATGTGCTAATTTATTTTGCATCTTAAAACATCTACATCAAGCAAAATTTGCATATTTTTTTTCTCTCATGTGTCATAGCATCGGTCAGGAAGCGAACTCATTAAGGGCAACTGCTTGTAAGGCAGCCGTGCTAACCTCTTGACTACATTTTAAAATAATTGCCTATATTATTACCACTATCTACTACATTGTCACCACTATTATAACTATTATTATTGCAAGTATCACTGCTTCTTAAATGAACGATCTGTCAGATATTGCAACCTAGACAAAGAAGTTATTTTTAGACTACAATTTTTAGATTACTCTACATTTATGTCTTGGCATAAAGATCCATAAACTACAGCTACATTTTCGTAGATGACATTATATCTATCCACATTTCTTAAGTAAAAGCCTAATAAAAATTATTCTGTGGTTTGTTTAAACTTATTCACATGAACAACTTGTTAACATTTCCAGACACAGTTGCTCCATGAATAAGTTGATTTTGTTAAAATTTTTAATTACTAGCACATGATTAGTGCATTAATAATAAAAAATAATAATATAAATTTTATAATGATGCAAAAGTGCCATATGATAATAAAAAAGATAATCCTTGGACTCTGTGTTCATGGTAGACATTCCCAAGCAGTATTGGTGGCTATATCATGCTGTAATTACATTATTGTTTTATTTTCCCCAAAACATGCAAAACTCACTATATGTATTGCCACACACAGCAAGCTATAGTAATCAATGGATGCCAGAAGGCTTGTGCATAAAATCCCCATCTAATGCCTAGTCATCCAATATCCCCAGACTAGTTTCTGGCTTGTGGCCTTCATCAGTAGTCTGGTGATATTAGATGAGTAGGCATTAGATGAGGGTTTTATGCACAAGCCTTATGACATCCATTGACTACTCTGGCTTGCACTGAGTGGCGCTACTGTATAGAGAGTTTTGCCTGCTTTAAAAACAGTTATAAGCAAGCATAAGAAGTGATCATATGATTTATTTTCCCAAGCAGTATTGATGACTATATCATATTGCAATTACATTATTGTTTTATTTTACTTTTTACAATCAGCATTTTAATACTCATCTGTACAATCCAGATTAACTTGAAACCTTTATTGTCTAACTAATAACAGTTAGTTCCCATTCATCATCAATACTATAAAGCTGAATGGATTGAATACATGCTGGCAATTTAAAAAGAAAATCCTAATCCAATCCTTGTTCTAAAATAATTTCTAAGGTTCACTGGGCTCAAATTTCAACCCAAGAGTATTGTAATAGTAGCCAAGTACACTAATCACTATGCCAAAAGTCTTTAATTTATTTTTTTTTAAAATTAATTAATTTAAAATTTTAATTGAACACTTATTTATATCATACCATATATGGCATCTGACAACACATGTATTTACATTTAATAAACATTAGTATTCCATAATACACAGTTTAGAGAAGGTTGCCTGATGAATACTTTCAAAATAAAAAAACACCAGACAAAAACAATTGATAATTTGCATTTTTAATTAGAAAAACTTATTATATATTGTTTTATTAATCTTTACTATAAGATCATAATCAGTGAACAACTTACGCATTTCTTAAATCATTGTAGTTACAGAATTAGATTAAAATTTACTAATCATCATATTAAGATAAAAAAAACAGCTTTAAATAGGCTTTAACATATATAATACAGATCTCCAATGTCTCATATAGAAGAACTATAAAATTGAAAGTGATACCATGATCCTTAATTGCTGGGTGGTAAAGATTAGAAACACTATATTCTGCGGTTAAGAATAACTTGATATTCATTTACTTATTAGTAGTGAACGGTCAGCTGGATTGATTACAAAAAAGCACTTGGTTAAAAAAAAAATCCTGAAGCTTGAATAAAACGCGATTAAAAAAAAAAAAAACTGCTCCGGATTTAAATCTAGCTTGTGCAAGTCTTAGAAGGCAAACGTACCTATTTCTATCCTCCAATTCCCATTGATTATAATACTACAGTAAAAAATTTAATTTCGATATACCAATGCATAGAGATGCTAATTTGAGTAAAATATGAGCTTTTACGTCACTTTTAAAATAAATATAAAAATAAAATATTGCCTCGTTTTGTATAGCGAGAGATAAATGAAAATAAACGCATTATTAATAGCTTATGCTTGTTTACTAACTGTTCCACGTTCTTGCCTAAGGTCAATTAAATATTATCTTTCCTTTATCCTTTTAAATATCATAAATGTAAAGTTGCTTTGTAAAGCAAATATATTAAATTAATATATATATTTTTTTAAAAAAAGAAAAACTGCTTATATTTCATAAACCAATGAGACATCAAAAATTTAAAACTTTGTTTAGGAGAGGGCATAAATCATTAAACCAAGTGGTTTGACTACTTTCAGCTATCGTTGTATATATATTTCTAATAATTTTATGAAATAAGAAGAAATGATAGTTTTTATTTTATTTACATATAAATTTGAAAAAATTTCTAATTAGAAATTTATTTTAACAAAATGATGTTATTCAAACGAAAGTCAACGGTGGATGATGCGCTATTTCTTAGATATTATAAATCTCCACGCACTCGCTCGCCAGTAAGAGTTTAAAATCTTAATTCTGTGATAGCATTTGTAATGGTTTAGATGGGGGAAAAGTGTAAAGAACAACTGAGAATAAATATTGTATAACACCTACAAAAAACCCACGTGTGAGATGGATGGTGAGGTAAGAAAGTTTGCTAGAGTGGTGTGGAGAATAAAATGTATAGAACATAGAAATGGAATTAAACTTGAAAGACCGTAAATAAAGATGATGAATAACATTAGAACACTGCAAATTACAAATACATGACACTTCCAGATAATTTATCAAAGTGAGTTTTTGTTTATTCACTTACGTTGAGAATCAATCCAAAAATTATTAGCATTAATCCCTCCTACTTTCACCCCTTAACTTAACTATGCAGAGTACTGATGATGGTTAATATGTAACAAAATAAAAGCCCATAACCTTCAATGTATTGTACTAACAAAAAGACCAATTCTGTAATAAAGTAATCCTATTGACATGTGATAATGAGCATTAGGAGAGAATGGTCAAAATCACTTCCTAAAAAGTAATTGATAATGAAGTTAAACATGTTTTTTGTGGGAGATGTAGAGTCTATACATTATATAGATTTTAACTCAAAGACACTCTCAAAAAGTTCCAATATTGGTTCATTTCATTGGAATGATATATCTGACCATAAAGTACAATTGAGAGCCACGTTAGGCAAGATGTTACATTGTTTTTGAAATATGTCCCTGCAAAAAATATTAAAAAATAGCATTGGAAAATATTGAATAAGCCAATATGTTCTATGCATGGTTGTACTTGTGATTGATAGACTGATTTAAATAGTCATCACAAAACTCATCTCTGGGCTATTATTTACTAAGGTTTTGTTTATGAGTAACTGATGGTTATAATGAATAATAGATTGGATACCAGAGTTTCATTCAACTAAAGTACTATTTTCTTACTTGTGACTTGGCTGAGTATTGACTTTTGAATTTTTAGGTTTGATGCTCATTTCATAAATACTGAACTAAACCATATGGAGTAAAAATACTAATGAAATGCTTTGTGGATAAAAAAAAATCAGTCATCATTAGTTCTTCACTCTACTATATCCTAAACAATAAGGCCATGAAATTGTTTTTTACGTTACACAGAAATCTGAATACAATTAGGGTTACTGTATCTAGTGATGATCAAGAATTCTTAGTCAAAAAAATCTTAATATACATACAATGGACAGTTGTAATCATTATATAAAAAATAGCTTCTGAATGTCTTGTCACTAATATTAAGCTCTAAATTGAATATGTATAACTCATGACCATAACTGAATCTAAAAGACAATTATACTTATCAACTGATTTAACATATTACTTGTCATCATATAACCCTAAATCATGATTGCACTTTATTATTGTTACACATTGCTTTATTTACCACCTTCTTTTACAGTTTCAATTGCCCCATCAACCTTCTTCAGTTCTGAAGATGATTGATGGGGTAATTGAAACTGTAAAAGAGGATGGTAAACAAAGCATGGTGTAACAGTAGTAAAGTGCATGGATAATTTACTATCATATGGTATACATTTGGCAATGCAATAAGAAAGATTAGTCATATTACTTGTCATTGACTCTTGATCTCTTGTTGCGATACAATATAGGCTAAGAAAAATGTCATGCTTCAAACACTAAAGCCAATATTGATTTGTGAGGTATGGGTTTTTTCAGAAAGAAAAATTTACTGCAGAAGAAATTAAAAGACAACATTGCAGAACCCCAAATAAATGTACCAACAAATCAGCATATTTTATATGTATGTTTTACATAACTAATTTATGCATAGGTTTGTATAGTCTTTGCAAAATTTATCTCTAGTATAATATTGTTGTTACTGTGATTATAATTACTATCACTGCTGCTGCTATTACTGCTACAACTACTACCATAACAACTACTATTACTACTACTAATAATAATACTTCCTTTCCTATCTATATTTTTTAATTAAAAATATAGACAGTTCAGTCAATACTATTCCAGGCTTTAAGATAATTGATTACTGCTAGATAAATTAGAAATATATTTACATAGGCTATCAACTGAAATAAAATAAGAGAATTATTCCAAAAATACAAAATATAAAAAAACTAGTTGGAAACTGGATATAAATTGCAGATTGTGTGTAAAAACAAATGCTCACTTGAGTAATATTCTGCTATCTAAAAATTCTCCATGATAGAAACCTTAAATTCCAAGGTAATGGTTTTGGAAGATAAATGCATAAACATGGTATGAGGTGCTTCTTATAAAGATGACTGCATCTAATCCAGTAATTAATGCAATACCAGAATCTTAATGATAACATTTCTGTTGGATTTTTTTAAATATTCTACATCAAATTAAAATCATTAATATTAAAGACACACGAGAGAACATTTCCTGCTAACATCTTACACATAGTATTCATTCAGTTGTGAACAATGATCATATCCTGAAGAGCAACTGGTGTTGATTATAACTTTTATTAATGTTTCTTTTGTTTGAAATATAAAATATTTAATATTCTACTTTTAGTTTATCATTTTATTAAAGGTGTATGTGCATTGAAATAAATAATTTTCAAAATTGCAGCTTATTTTCATTTATATCCAATAGAGCATACCATATCTGGAATATTACTGCAATACTAGACAAATGGTGGAAGTTCTTAACCCTTCATCTAATTCCAAATATCTGTTTGATATTCTATATTCCATTAGAGAATGCATCACCTATTAAGCTGATACAAAACAGATTTATAAATTATTATTTTTAAGAGCATTTGTAAATAACTTTGTTAGTGATGTACAATTCATTGAGAATGTAATGTATGAGAAAGCATGTTTGTGGTTTCCATGTAGCAATGGAGATTGTTAGCATGACCAATGCAGAAGCATTTTACCAATTGAAGGTGTCATAGATAATAAATCAATACAAGAGATTACATTAGTATTTCCCTAAATATCAGCATCCAACAAGATCTGCAAAATGATGTAAAGAAAGGCTTCAGAATATTGCATCACAAATTGTCTTGGTGCTTACGTATCTTATCTTGGCCAATATTCTGAGAAGTCATATTGTCACGATAACCTCAGAAATATTAACTAATCTGTTCAGACTAATCCAAAAATAAGAAAGCCAAAATTATTCTATACAGTCAATGATAACTCTTTGAAATCAGTAAACATATATTAATGATAAATCTATTCACGGAACAAGCAGATTTAAAAATGGTGCCATGATAATTCATGTCAGATTAATTTATTTTTAGCTGACAAATAGATTGGCATTAATATAAGAAAGAGACATTTATGTGCGTGTTCATTTAACATGAATGCTTGGAATGTTTTGTTAACATTCATAGTAAAATTTTCGGATTTGGTTCTTCCTGTGAATATGTTGATATTATCAGTGTTACGTATTTGGTAAAGTCATAATTTATTCACTGTTATGTTAAAATGTCTTGCATTGGTGGTCGAGAGGTCAGCGCGACTGCCTTGCACTTGCAGGCAGTTGCCCGGGTTGCGGGTTCGCGTCCCGGCCGATGCTATGACACTTTAAAATATATATATATATTATTGCAAATCCAAGGTACTGAAGATTTTATATAGAAGATACTTGGACATAAATTTATTTTCAATTATCTTATTATATATTATCAGGGATTTCGTATATATTTATTTATTTATATTGCTTTCATTTCAGGATGAAATAATTATTTTGTAAAAAAAAAAAAAAAAATTTACAGAAAGGAAATTTATTTTTAGCTCAATTTCATAAATGTTTATCAACTAGAAATAAGAAAGGCATAAAAATTGAAATAATCAAACTGTCTGCAGTCATTATTATATAATGATTATTTATTTATGTCAATATTTTTTTTCTTTTTAAATTTATAGTAGCCCAGATAACATCAATCAAAAAAAAAAAAAAATTAATTCAGTTTATATTTTTCTAAATGTTATTCAAATGAAAGAAAAATAAATATATATATATTTTATTAATAAAATTTTAGGGACTTCATAAATATTTTAAATTATACAAATATAAAACAATTTTATTACAGCTATAGACATATAAGTTAATAGATAAATGTTTATCAATTGAAACAACAACTTTTCCTTCTTATTATTATCATCATCATCGTCATCATTATTATTATTATTTCGTTTTGGTAATCACGTATTTACCTTCATATGACGTCATTACCCTGAAGGCGTGCTACTCTAATCTCTATATCTTTAGGATAATGTCACCTAGTGATTTGCGGACAAAGTCAATCGCTAAAATTTGTCCGCATATCATGTGCAGACGTTACGTCAAAGATCGCAAGATTTTGGTTTCACTTTTTTTTATAAAAAAAACATCAACAAATTTAAAACTTATTACGGTTTTTTTTTTTTGGTTCCGCTTGAAACGGTATTATTTAGTCATCATCCCGTTTCATCTACTATGTTCTATCGTAGTTAGTATCTTTTCCATCAGTTCGAACTCTCACAGTCCACATATATAATCAGAAAAATTTATTTTGATATGTAATAGCGTATATTTATGTGTATGTGCACACATTTAATGTATTAATGTCTGTATGCATATAATGTATACGCAGTTATAAATTTAAAATTAATAAAATGACATAATTAAATTAAGTTGTGTGAACATTATTATATGTCTGTAACCACTTACATATATATAAGAAGGAAGACGTAATGCAATAGATTTAAAGAAGCATTATAACTCTTTTAACTTAATAATATAAATTTGAAATATTCTCAGTTAAAAACTCTTTATTTAAATGCATTGGTATAAAAATTTCAATTCCTGGGATCACACACATATACAATAAAATGTTTACAAACTTAAACTCTTTTAAAAAAAAGTTATCTGTTTTTAGAAAAAAAAATCAAATCCCGCTGGTCAAAAAATAAAATCTCTCAGATTAGTCATGTCAGTGTCTTCGTTGCCATGACAACGTTCACGTAATCTTCCGACGACGCTTACCGGCAGAAACAATGTTGAGCATAATGATGTTATAGCAAGGTAAATATGTGACTACCTTTGTGTTTATTATAATAATAATAATAATATATGAATTTGGATCTTTCTGTTTTTTCCAATATTTTTAGATTACTTAATACAGGTGTTTCAAATATATATAGTATAATTTTCATAATGGATACATTAATGATGAAGATGAATTGTTAAAAAATCAGTTTGAAACCTGAATATTATGTGAATATATTTAAAATATATTCAGTCTCAACTATACATAAAATATAAATAAAATAAATTGGAATTCCTATTAAAAATTTAATTCCATCAACCATTTATTCTAATGAAACAAACATCTTTCATAGGAGAAATCAAGAAATCCAATTTACATGTATGTATGGCTATATATTGAGAGATTTCACTAGCTTTTCTTTCAATCATTAAAATTCATGTATATTTTATTGTAATATTTTAATTACAAAAACAGAATAATTGAAAATGTGGCAAAGAAGAATTAAAGAATCTTTATTATTAAAAATTTATAATTCTGAAGCAATTAACTTATTTAAAAGATCTTGTAATATTAAGGGTGGTCAGGAAGTGGAATTGTGGGTAATGTGTAGTTTAAATATGTTATTATTTTGTAGTTTTTATATTTGAGAAACCTACTTGTAGCAGTGAAACCATTGGTAGTGATTTAGAGTTTATATTTTTTTGGCTAGTCTGGTTGAGTTGTGAATTGGGTGTGATTTTGATTATTTATTGATTAATTTAGCTTTATGCTTTTAATGTTTACATTTATTTTGTATGTAAATGTTTTATTTTTAAAAATAAACAGTTATATTTTTGTGCATAACATCTACAATGCAAATTACTTGACATTGGTTATAAAGTGTTTGCTAAGATACCATCAAAGAGAGTCTGTTAGAATTTATTGCAATATTGTAAATGTTATTAAAATATTTTTAAACTTCTAAAGCATAATTTGATAGATTTATTAAATATTGATATTTAGTTGTTGTTTTTTTCTCATATGTCATAGCATCAGCCAGGAAGTGAACCCGCTAACCCAGGACAACTGCTTGTAAAGCAGCTGTCACTGACCTCTCGACCACCAATGCTTTGACAATATTGATATTTAGTTATTCATCTTTTAAATACAAACATCAAGTAAAAAAAATTGATTCATTTTCTGAAATCAATCTGCTTCTCACCAATTGGATAATGAAATTGTGCTTTAGTTTGATTAAAATTTAATTTTTTAAATAATTGCAAAATTTACATATGGTTTTTTAGAATTAATTTCATTTGTAAACAAAATATCTATCAAATGTGGTTAAATTTATTATATTCTGATATGTGATATCAGTTTAATTAATACTAAAATTAAAGTTGAAAGACTTTAGCAAGCGAAAACAAAAAAAAAACTGTTACAGTGCAAGAGGATTATTTTAAAAATTTAGTTATAGCTTCTAATGTCAGATTATCAATGCTGTAGTCAGGGTACATATACATAATATATTTTTATATTCGAGCAATTTTGAAAAGGTGTACAAAAAAAGTTCAACTTTTATTATAAACATTTTACCACTTAGTAATGTAAAATTTTAAGAAAATATAAATAGATAATAAATTGAAATGTATATTTGTACTTCATTCATTTCTTTAAAGGCAATATAAATACTTAATAAATTAAACAAATGCTTTTAAGCATTTTCTTTTTGAGTATCACTTTTACAATACTCAAAAATAGCACAACTTTTATTGCAGTGCAATATTTGAATTTCTTCCATTTAAAAGCAAAATTTCATTATACCACTTTTAATAAAATTTCTTTTTTTTTCATATAATATTTGGTATCATGTTGTATTTAAGTTACAAAAATATATTTCATTTAATTTTTAAACATTCTCCATTTTAGCAAAATAATTATACCTCTCTTCTTACACTTTAAAGAAAAATATATTTATTAATTTTACAGTTTCGACTGTTCTTAGCAGTCTTCATCAGATCCACAAAATTTAAACATTATATCAATACAACCATATTTCATACATATATCTATTATGATGTTACAATTTAACCAAAAATATTCAAAATCTAAAACCAAGCAGAACATAGGATTTCAAAATAATGGTGATCTGCCTCTCATAATAATTTACACTTCATATTTTATACATAATTATAAATGGAAGCATAAGGAATATTGTGGAAGATTTTAATCAATTGACAAAAATAATTTATTTAGTGTTATATTTGAGGTTAATACTCAGGTTAATATACTTAAAGTAATAAATCTTTATGAGCAATAAATTCAGAAGATATTACCTATAAGAGTGCACAAATGTAATTTCACTGAAACTGGAAGATGATAATAATAGTACAACTAACTATGTTATAGATTAAACAGTTTTTTTGGTTACTAGTAAACAATCAAGTTAATATTAGTGGATCACTATAGTTTGAGTAATGACAAAGTAGATTACTATGTTTGTAATCATATCAATGATATGAATACTGTGTTAACCTTGGAATTGTTACTAAGCTGTAATGAGATTTAAGCTATTTAGAAACCAATGCTAGCCTATGGTGATCATGTATATGTGATAATTATTATAAAGTGCCAAATCAACTTTAGGGCTTTTATAAAATGACATTCCACATTTAGGCTAGATCTATATTATTGTGGATGATGTCTCAATTCTGAGACATAGTAAAGTTTTTTATGTTATCATCCCATATTATAATCAACAGTCCATTACAAAATGGCGACCAAAATGATAGAGCTATGTTTTATTCAGATTAGATTGATCATCTCCCTGGCATCATCACTTTTTAACACATTATAATATATTTCATCATTAAAAGCCAGTCAACAATTAGAGAATACAATATCAATAACAATCAACAATTTTAAACTGTTTTCAAGGCAACCTCCTTTTAACAATAAATATGAAATCCCACTATTATTAAAGGTCCAACATATTTATATAGACATTAAAGATTGTAATTTGACCACAGAAATTGAAATTATTGATGCAAAGAAATTTAAATATTAAATCTCTTTAAACAGATAAATATAACCTGGTCTGAATGCAGACTAATAAATAGTTAATTATAACATTACAAACTGCAATTATGTGCACCCAAAGTATTACTTAAATAATAAGTGTAATATATATATATATATATACACACATATATATATATATATGTGCAGGGGAGGGGCTTATGTTTATAGGATATATATTAATTAATTTTAGAATTGCATTATCGATTTATTTCCCCTTACTGATTATATGGCTTTATTTATATATATTTAATGCGTATTATGATTTTTAACATGAAATAAATCTAGATGTCAATAATTTGTTATATATATATATAAATTGTAGTTTTAATAATATCATAATTTATTAATATATTAAAACATTACATACTAAAAGATGTTCTGATGAAAATTATTATCTTTTGGATTCTTATTTAACTTTTTTTTACAACAACCTGATTCCTAAAATGACTAATGACTGGCAAGAAATTATACAGTTCAATAAATCAGAAAAGGGGACAGACTGCAAGCCGTCTTTAAAATAATATGTAAAAATGGCACCAGAAATGAAAATTCAATTAATGGAAATAAAAAGAAAAATACATCAATGAAAGAACATTATATTTAAAAAATGTGTTTAACATAAATATTGCTTCCAGTACACTTCTTTAACAGTACATATATTAAATTTTGTGTAATCTCTTTACCTAGAGCTAAAGAAGAACTGATTGCTTCCACACTTGTTTGCAATATATCCCATATTACCAAATATCAATAATAATTCCCCTTATAGGTTCTGCTAATTACACATTTTGACTTCCTCTTGTGACCCAGAAGGAACAGTCTATTCCTAATGGAACAAATATTAAATACTCAAGATGTAAACACCCAAATAAGATTCAAACCCAAAGATCGATCATATTGCATCTTGATACTGGTCGATTCCTGAAACCTGAACATTCTCAAGATAATAGACTCTCACAATTATACATATGTGTATCCCTGTAATGCAAATGTAGTCTCTGTCTTCTAATAAAGGTAATTTATTGTTTTTAATATATATATATACGCTTTATATTCACAGTGATAATAGTAGTTTTTTTTACATTTATCTTTACATTTTGTATTTTCTTCTTTTACTCCCAGATTTTTTTCTGCATTTTTTAAAATTGTTGATTACTTGTGAAATGTTCTGTTTTTTAATTTGCCTCAATATCTCATCTCCACATCATTTTTGTTTTGTGTGTATTATTTATATTATCTGGTATTCATTTTTAAAAGTTATTATTCTTTATCAAACTTTTTATACTTTGCCATCTTGGTGCTTTTACCAATCTCCAGAAATTTATTTCAATTATATCTATCATTTCTTCTTATTTATTACTTATACCTCAGTACTATAGAATGATCTATAAATCAATGTCTGTGTTTTAGGAACATGTACAACTCGAAATTATTTTAAAATACACTGTACCTTCTATAAAGTATTTGGAAAGAATTTTTATGTGGGCCTTCAGACACAATTTATTAATATATTTGTTTGGAGAAAAATGTATACTTTTATATTATATATATAACTTTTAAATAATATATATATATATTGCATTACAGATTTTTTTAATGTCCTGGCAACTGTTCCTGTTTTACTTCCATCATTTATTTTATGATTCAACTTTTATTGTGTATTTCATATCAGTTACTTTTACATTATTTATTAAAAATATAAGCTTATAAATAAAAAACACTCTTAAAAATATTTCAACTTTGGAAATGAAGAAAAAATAAACTGAAATGAATAATTGGAAGAATGGAACAGTTCTTATTGAATAATTGCTGCATTGCTAATAAGAATATGAAATGAATGAAGTATTTGTTTTAACTCCATTTCTAAAATCTGCAGAAATTATGATTAAGTTTAATAAACCAAAAAAATTCTAATCTAAAATTTAAAACAGCATTTACAATTATTAAAAAATGACAAAATGTATTTGTCATAGTGGAACCAATCTTTTTTTTACCATTAATGTCTTTCTTTTGATTTATCTTATTAAAAATAAGCATTTACAAATAAAATGCAAGTATAATAATAAATACTTTAATAGATTCAGGGTAAAATTACAGTGTCTATGCTCAGAGTTTGATATTTTACATGTTGCCATGGCATTGTGATTGCTATGTTTTAATGTTGTTTTAAAGCATATCTATAACTTATATTTTGGTATTCTACAGTTTGCAGCTGTTCTTTTTCCTGATGCTATCTAAAGATGTCAGCATTACATGGATCTTTTGGTGTGATTAACAGTACCTTATTGTTATGACAAAGCTATGAAGGAGGTGGCTTAGAAATGACAATTTGTGATTGGATGAGTGCTTTAGTTTGTTTAAGACTGGGGCTAAATAAAAGAAAAATGTGATTTTCAGTAATTGATTTAAAAATTAATAATGATGTTGCAACTTTTTTGTAAAAGACTTATTGTTAAACTGAAAACTATATCACTAATAAGAGATTGCCTTTGAAAATATTTAATTGTTAAAAAGACAGCTCTTGCAAAGTTTATTACAGCAACCAGAAACATCTACTAGATAAAAAAAAAATTGCTTTTTTGAAGACAGTAAATAAAATATTCTGTAAAATTTTAATAACAATAAATAATTTATTAACTTTTAGAATTTTTTCCCCTTCTTTTATGATAACTAATCCTAAATATATCATTCTTTTAATAACATAAAATTCTAATGTCTAATATTTTGTTCTTACTTTTCGAATAAGTAAATTACATCCAATAATGGTGTACTCCATTGCTATAGGTAAGATTTCATTTAGAGATTTATTTTCATATTTTTTAAATGTCAAATATTCATTTTTTTAATTACAATCACTTGAAAACTTAAATATGTTAAATTTAAAATACATTTTTTAAATATAAGATGTGGAAAAAAAGTTTAATTGTAAAAATAAAATTTTGATACATGGAAGAATTTTTAATGGAATATTTGCTAGGTTCTATTGAAAACATGAAATGTGGGGAAATTCTAGTGAAGTGGTTAAAATAAGTATATAAACAAACTATGAAGAATATTTAAAAAAAATTTTGTCTTTGGAACCAAACAAAAAAAAGTTCAAATTCAATAATTTTTGGAAATGCTCTTAAACCTGAGAATAAAAAATCTACCAATCAGAAGTATTTTCATCCTACTGACATCTTCAGATTTTTTTATAAACTAATAAATCAGAATATATTTTAGTTTCAGTTTTTGCCATCAAAAGAATGCAATTCAGAGCCAACTAACACTACAGATAGCTACAAGAAAGTGAAGGTAAGCCAAAAGAAGCACAGCATCATCAATAATTCATGAAAAATTGATGAACACTGAAAAAGTATCAGAAATTATATATTTTAATGTTCTAAGTTATATAAATGTAGATAGATTTCTTAGAAAAAATAATGATATATACTAAATAATGTATGATTCAATCAATTTATATTTGTCAAAAATCAATAAGATGATTACAATAAGCATAAAATTAAGGGTATTAAATTATTCAATTATAGCCCTAGTGACAGATATAAACAAGTAGGTTTGGCTTTAAAATATAGGGTCTTCAAAAATTCAAGTTGTTAACTTAGTCAAAACAGAAAAATTAGTTGCTGAATATAATTATGTATTTTTTACTACTTTCTAATGATAAAAGCCAATACCAAACAGTAATCTTACAACAAATTAAAATACTGCATTTATATAAAACAAAGGTATCTAGACCAAAGCATATTACAATCAAGTGACAATGTTTAGAGTTAATTTATTGAAATATTTTTTTAAGCTATAATACACTCTCTAATAATCTCTGACATTTAAAATTTTGTTACATAATAATAATGCTTTGTTCTTTTAAACAATTTAATAGATGGTTCTAAAACAGCTGATTAGCTGTGCAGAGTGGAAGTTGTCTTTTGGCTTGCCTGAAGCTATGATATCAAAACTGGAAGAGAGTTGTTGTTTCAAAGAAAATTAATCTAGAAGTTTAGGGATATAATCACAACTATATTAACCACTAAGATTTCACACATAATCTTGCATTCATAACTTTATACTTAACAAAATAGATAAAATGTGGTTCCTCGAGGATTGCATTAGATATTAAGACCTAGGTGCAATGCTCTCACATTCAAATCTCCTTGCAGCTAGAAAACTAGTCTTTGAATATTGGATGAATAGAGATTAGATAAAGAAATTAGCCTGGGATATTGGATGAGCATAAAAATTTTATGCACAAACCTCCTAGCATTCATCGATTACCATGGCTTGCACTACGTGTACAGTCTGGAGAAATTGCTACTGTTTTACATCTACATTAAAAATAAACATCAGTTATATAGCATTAAAAAATATTGGCAGTTTTCTTTTTATTTAAAATGTCCAACATAAAAATAGGCGTGAATATACTATGAGCTGAGAACTCATAAAAGTTTATTGTCTTCCACTATCATGATGAAATTAGTTTCTTATTGTGCTTTTACAGCCACCCCATTGACACTAATCTGACCAATCTAATTATTCTAGAATCTTTAAATCTTTAACTAATAAATAATAGCTAGATATTCACTTATCAACTAATATTTACATGTTCAACTACATTGCCTATACACCAATTACCTGAAAGATAAATGATAAATCCTAAACCTGTTTGATAATTTTTTCAAGATTTACCAGGCCTAGATTTGAATCATGAGTGTCAATATTCCACCATAAGATGCTGGAAAAGAATTCTTGATTTGTTATAAAACATATACATAAGCCCAATAAATTACCAAAATATAATAAGGTCATTTACATGTTTAATATGCACGCCAACATAGAAAAAATTTGCATTCCTATTAGTCCTAGAAACATATGATTATTGGTATTCAGCTTTTTAAATTAATCTATATAATATATTTGGTTTCATTGAATATTATATATATAAAGCCTGCCGATCAATTTGGAAAAGTGGGTCATTTTGCTTACTTCGTTTTAATTAAGTTTTAACATAATCATTCAATAAATAATTAATAATTTACTAAAATCTGCTCAGTATTCTTCTAGTCTTTAAAAAAAAAAAAAAAGAAAGAAAAAAAATCAATACAATATTTTGTTAAACATTTTATTTATACAACGAGAATGCAATACTTTATAATTAATTTTTGACATGAATAAGTACATGTAAATCAACCTTTCATTATATATATAAATTTTAATCATAAAACATATATTTATGGAATGTACTATAATTTTTATGGTTTCTTTTAGATAAAAATTTGCAATAAATATTCTCTTATGCTTTGCCTCAAATAGAAAATTTGTAAAAATAATCATCTATTTATAACAAGATTATTTCCGTGCGTAGAGTCCTCTCTTTGGACACCAATTTGAATATATAAAAAAAACAGAAGTAGCTGGCTGAGTAATAGTGTTTGATTAATTAACATTAATTTCAGTAATGTATTATCCTTATCGCCATTTGTTAACAACTACCATTCTAAGACCATAAAGCAAGGGGTAGGATGGATGACAATAGAAATAAATAAAAAACAAAAATAAATTTCATGACAACTAAATAAATCAACTCATGAACCACAGATACGTCTATTTATATCATATATTGATGTTTATTTGATATCATAACCTTTATGGCAAAAAAGAAAACTTTACTTATCAAAACACTTCAACACTTTGCCCAATGCAGCTTCACATTGTATTTTATCTTTGATATATCCTCCCATTGAAAGCACTCAAAATTGGGCCTGCTTGAGATAGAATGAGTTCTGCTTCTCCCATAAAAACCCATGCTCAAAATCACTATAAATAAGGTTTTTTAGAAAGCCTACTATTTTTATTTCACATCACAAACTAATAATTATATACCTTTTAAATAGTAAGCATAACTACATTCATATTCAATAAATGGAAAAACATAGCAATAGTTGATTTTAAGATGTTGCTTTCATATTCTTAAAATTTTTAAAAACTCATTGGTAAACATGGGTAGGATGAAAAGGTTGGCACTAAGGTGGGCTTCGAGCATTTCATCATCAGATTTTCAATAAAATGGACAGCTGAAGAGATGTGGAGTGGAGTGGTTTGAAGCCTGACCATTAAAGTACAATGATTGGCTATCTTAATATATGCTGAACTTTGATTGTACATATGTGTGATGATAATCTGGACCAACAGACGAGTGCTGGTTTAGCATGAAATAAATATATTGGTGATTATTTATCTTTTCAACATGTGTGTGCTCAAGTGTATCAGCGGAATGAGACAGCATAGATGGTTGAGGGTCATGTGAAAGTCTGAGTTCAAACCCCCTATATATTACATATAGAAGTGCAGGTATGAAATGGCCTGTACTGTAGAAAAATTCATATTTCAAAACACTCTGAAATAAAATCTTCCCAGGATCTTTTATGTTGTTATTTCTATAGAAAAACACAATGCATTATTAAATGCGTAATATTGATTTTTTCGTTCATTTGTATTGTATTTCAAATTTGCAAAAGTTTATTCATTTATGAAATGATTTTTTTCTTTTTTATAACTTAATATTAATTACATGTTCAGTGGATCTAATGCTAAGTGCACTTTTAGTGGAATAGCGCACTTAACATTCAGTTGTAAAGAAGAAAGAAACCACTTCATTACACAGACAGACAAATGTTTGCAAATTTCAATTATTAACTGTTTAATAAAGTAAAAAATAACATCAAAGCAAAGATACCTGTTGAAAAATTTGAGAAATTCTCAATGATATAATTTCTAAATATAAAACAAGAACAGATTAACATGCTAAGTTAATTTGATATGACTAACAGATTAGAAATTTGTAACATACCTGTAGGGGTGCTTGAAAATAAGGTCACCATAAAAATTCAACTGTAAGATGCTTGCAAGAAATACAAAGATAACACAAATAAAATTATCACGAGTCCTACTCAAAATAATACTTGACAATTTAAGTATTCACAAGTAAAGAGTTATTTGTAAAATTAGTGGAAACACTATAATGTCTTATCATATCATTGTTGGGTGATAACATATCCTTGAGGAATATTAAGACATAAAGAAAAAGACTGCATTCAGCAAAAACGATCCAATCACAAGATCAAAAACTGAAAATGTTCATCTAAATAACATAAAACTTCATCATCATCATCACCCCCATCACCACCACCACCACCACCATCATCATCATCATCATCATCATCATTATTATTATTATTATTATTATTATTACAGTTTAATCTGCAAGCACCAAGCCTCCTACATCATACCACTAACATTTTCCAGATAAAAGTCTTAATGATTACCACCAATCACATGCCAGCCTAGAAATTGTCATATTCTTAGCCCAGATGTAATAAAATTTACACCCAGTTAAAAAATAATATACATTTGATTTTTAAAAAAAAAAAAAATATTAAGCACATGGGATTACTAATCTAGTTTCATGCCATCTTTCCATGCATATTTTTTTAAGGTATACAGTACTTAAAAGTATTTCACTGCACATTCTTAATACATATGAATAAACATTTGAATGACAAATGATCCCAAGTTGCATTTTGTGCTTATTGATGTTCTTCAGTTAGCTAAATCATAAATACTGAACCAATGATGAAATATTGTATGATATTGTGACATAGGCCAACTGAAGAGTATTGACTTAGCATAAAAGATATCTTGGGAATGTATTTTATATTTATCAAGACCATAGTGGAACAGAAGTTTTAAAAAATTATTCAATTGTGTAGAGTTTTTTTAAAAACCTTGGCTGACTCAAGAACTAAAACTTCCAAACTGGTTTCTGGTTGAATATAGTAAAATAAATATATCATTTTATAATGAACTGCATGTCATTATTGGGCTTAATTTACTACTTGGTACTAAAATGTCACATGACTTCCTGAACAGTTAACCAGATATCTATTTTATTTATATAATCTTTTTGTTGTCATAAAAACCATTAAAATTATAAACTGGCTGTGTTTTAATAATTATCCAATGGGTCATTTTTTTAAACAAGTTTACAGTGTAGGTGTGCGAATGTTGCGTTTGTGGATGTCAAATAAACATATCACTTTGATGCTACTCTAACGTCAAATTAAACATATATAAAATACCATTTAAATTATTTGGCCAGCAACAACATGACCTTAAAAAAAACTCTTAAACAAAGCATAATACAAAGTTTAATTAAGATTTGAAATACAGGCATTCTTCATATACCTGGAACTTAATTGTAAATTGGGGGATTTGAACACAGACTTTCAAGCACCCTTCAACTATCCCCATTATCTTATACTACTGATACACCTTACCACAAATATGTAGAAAAGATAAATAATCACCAATAAGCGTATTTCGTGCTAAAACAACACTCATCAGTTGGTTAAGCAAACTGACATATAAGATAGTCGTAAAATGCGTGCATATAACTGGTCAATTTCAACGTTGCTCACTCTTTACCGGAAGTACATGGTAAGTTGATAATACCTGAATTCCGAAAAGATATTTTATCATCGAAGATGGAGGAGGAGGGGGAAAATCATATGAATTTTCTTTTACATTTTTTTGTTATTAGTTAACTATTAACATAAGTTTTCACTCATTCTTTCAATTCAGATTATTAAAAAAAAAAAATTCAAAAATAACTTTTTTAATAATTATAATAATCGAATTTTTTTTTAAAAAAAGTCATATAATTAAAGCAAAAAAAAGATTTTAGCATAATTATTATTAATTTGCTATTTATGGCATGAATTTTCTTTTATAATGACACAGATGAAACTAGCTGAACACAATGAAAGTTAAATTGCTTCAGAAAATGACGATTGTAAATTGAAGACAGATGAAAAATTAAATTTTTATAACATAAGAGATTTTTTTAAACAATTACCAGTTATTAATTAATTATTATAACAACAATATAACTATGGCGTAGCAAAAGACAAATAGCAATTCAACAGCCAGAAAATTCGAGGGCCTGATCTGACAGAATCAATCCTGGGAACTACCGATCCAAAAGCGTGCGCTCTACCAACTGCGCCAATTAAAAATCAGATGATTCCACAGCATTCAAACTATTTAGTAAAAATAATAAACATATCTGCAATAAGAACAATAATCTCTATGATATAATACGTCGAATTTACTCCTCCATAAATGTGTAATAATCTATAAATTTTACAAGTGCAGTGTAATAACTGAAATACAGGCTTATAAATATACCTGTATCAATATATGTAATATATAGGGTATATGAGCACAGACTTTCACATGACCCACCACTCTCCACTCTATCTCATAACACTGATACACTTCAATACATATATTTTGAAAAGATAAATAATCAGCAATATATGCATTTCATGCTAACCCAGCAATCATCAGTTGGTCTAGATTATCATCTCTACACATATATGCAATAAGTGCTCAGATTTATATTAAGATAGCCAATCTTTATACTTTAATGGACAGGTTTATATCCACTCCACACTCCAACTCTTCAATCGTCCATCCAATTGAAAATCTGATGATTGAATGCTCAAAGGCCACCCTGAGGCATCAGATTTTTAATTGGATGGATGATTGAAGAGTTGGAGAGTGGAGTGGATTGAAGCCTGTCCATTAAAATATGAAGATTGGCTATTTTAATATATATCTGAGAACTTATTGCATATATGTGTAAAGATGATAATCTAGACCAACTGATGATTGCTGGTTTAGCACGAAATACGTATATTGGTGATTATTTATCTTTTCAACATATGTGTTGAAGTGTATCAGTGTTATGAGATAGAATGGAGAGTGGTGGGAAGTGCAGTGTTTTAATTGTAACTATATAGAAAGTAAACAAACCTCCACACCAGCACCATTTTAATCAAGATGATGAAACTGTAAGGATACTCTCAGCCCAGCAGAGAAAGTCATACAGAAATAAGGGTGACATCTTATTTCTGAATTCACATGGTAATTTATGAGCTAATCTTAAGTGTCTTGAAGTGAGAGTGTGCATATATAAATCACTCACTTTAAATCTATTTCTTAATTTAATATTGGCACTTATAAAATATTAAAATGTGCTTTGTGCCAATATTAGATAGTGTTAAAAATTATGTAATACTCTATAAATTTTACAACCACAGTGTTTAAATTCTAACTATATAGAAGGTAAACAAATCTCTACACCAGTGCTGTTTTAAACAAAATGATGAAACTGTAAGGATATTCTCACCCCAGCCATAAGATAAAAAGCAGATACGAGTGACGTCATTCTTACAGCTTTATCATCTTGTTTAAAATGGCACTGGTGTGGAGGTTTGTTTATCTTTTATATAGTTACAATTTAAACACAGCACTTGCAAAATTTATGAGTATTACATAATTTAACATTGTCTAATATTGGCACAAGGTAAATATTAATATTTCATAAGTGCTAATAAGAATATTAAATTAAGAAATGGATTTAAAGTGAATGATTTATATATTCATGCTCTCACTTTTTAAGATTGGCTCATAAATTACTATGTGAGATCGAAAATAAGACATCACTTTTATTTTCTTAAAAACTTTATCTTGTGGCTGGGATGAGGGTATCCTTACAGTTTCATCATCCTGCTTAAAAGAGCTCCAGTGGGGAGATTTGTTTATCTTCTACATCCTCCATAAATGATGAATGAAGTTTTTGTAAATAAGTCGTACACCTGAGATTCTATTAGCTAAAATAAATATCCCTTTTAGCTAACATCATGTGTTGGAAATAAAAGAAGGGAATAAACAATAATCATCAGTCTGGCCCATTGACATTAGAATTTTTGAAGAAAAGTTTTTTTTTTTATTGTTAGAAACCTGTCAAAAGTAACTGGAAAAATATTTGGTGAGTAGTTAGTTAGATTGTTTGCATTTCTGCTATTTGGAAAAAAAAAAAGAATAGGCTTGGAATTTTTTTAACCAACTTAAAAAGTTGCCCATTTCACATCACTGTATGAATACTATATCACAAACATTGTTTTATAAAGACCCATATATATAATCAAAATTACCACAAATTCACAATTCAACTGGACTAGCCAAGAAAAGAAACATTAACATGCTACCAAGGATTTCACTCTCTTAATGTTAAAAGAACTTTTAAATAAGTTATTTGCTTCAGAATGCTTTTAATATCCTGCAAATGCCTCCAGCTAATTGGTCATTATATGTAAAACAATTATTACAGTTCTTGTTCTTAAATAAACCTATAGAATGTAAACACTCTATTGTCATACAACACTACAATTATATAGTAAATAGAAATCCATAAACCACTTATTAACCTTATGTATATGATTAATAAAAATCCTTATGTAAGATTTCTATGTATAACCTATTTCTAGGTATTGCTTTGACAACAATTTGCTTTCATATTAGCAGCGTATTATAAGTATTATAAGATTTAGAAAAATTATCCAAAATTCAACCAGATCAGCCAAGAAATAATAATAAAACACAACCAAAGGTTTCACTGCTACAAGCAGACTTCTCAAGTGTAAAGAACTACAAAAACTACACCATATATATAATATTAAACATTACCCACAAATCCATTTATTTCCCATCCACCCTTAATATTAAAAAATCTCTTAAATAAGTTCATTTCTTAGCTGGTCTGTTTGAATTTTGGATTTGGGGTAATTTTAATTATTTATTGACTAGTTTAGTTTTATGCTTGTAATGTTTATAAGATTTAGGTATATAGAAAAACATTTCAGTTTTTTTCATTTGTATGCATCTTTCTTACATCTCAAGTTATCTAATGGTTTACTGTTAGAAAGTTTATTAGGGATTAAGTGTTGGAGTGCAAGTGCTGGACCACATTACATGGACCTTGAACTCTTAACTAATGCCTATCACTTTATCACTACGCCCTCGTGTGATTTTAGTATGAAAAAAACTAGTTCATCTTTTTAAAAAGACACAAAATTTCTTAATTAAATAATAAATGCGGTTGTATTCCAGTAGATAATTCACATTAATGTTATATATAACTCTTTTTTATGTGTGAACATGTAACTATTCGAATCATTAGGTAGTGGGGAGATCATGTGATATTTGAGAATAGGAGTGACAAGTGCGGTTCAATGCAGAAATATTTGACTTTTAAATCTATCTTTCTACAACTGTGCTAAAGTACTTAGGGCTTGTAATTTTATACAGATGATAGATATAGAAGAACATGGACATGTAGATTTAAAAAAAGTGATAAAATTGTAAATTATTTTATCTGGTCAAGAAAGTGTTAGATTTTAGTTCATTAAATTTTAATTTAAAAAAAAAAAAGTTGGAGAGCGAGGAAGATGTAGTCTTAAATTTCTAATTTTTAAAAAAAAAGATTTCTTAGGCTGACAATTAATCTAATCCTCCATTTCCTACATAGTATTGGTCACTGAAGGTCATAATTTTTGAAGTAGCTAAAATAACCTCTAAATCTTAAAAATACTGAAGCAGTGAAATCAATAATAGTAAAATTATATATATATTACCAAAACGTTTGCCTACAAAAAGGAGCTAAGAAAAAACTGTAACTAACTCCCGGGATTAATTTAAATAAAAACGACATTAATATTCTTTAAAATAATCCTGCTAGCAAGAACAAGAATAAAATAGTGATGTTCTCAACTTCTACACATATATACGATTTTTAAAGATAATTAGAGTAATAAATTGAAATGTGGATAGTTTAAAACATCTAATGACATCTCTAACTTCAAATTAAATAATTCTCCCGTGGGTGGGGGAAAGGGGACTAGATAATAATTACTAGAATCGGACAACATATCACACTATCGAATAATAAAATCACCCGTGATAGTTTATCACTATTTTAACACTTATATTACAACATAATTGCATCTAGCCTATCAACGTTTAGAATTGCATCAGAATCTTTTATTCAGCATTTTAACATTATTAAAGTATATTAAATATGAAATTAATAGTTTATTTATTGCTTTGTGATGGCACAAGAATTGTACAATCGCCTTTTATTTAGACAGTTTTACCATCGCAGTTTAAAAAATATTAAATAGAAAATTAAATAATCTGAAATCCATAAATTCAAATTTATGTTTCAAAGGTGCTTTATTCATTCTTTGAAAAGAAAACATTTACTTTTTTTTCTTTTTACAATATTAATTAAATCATAGACACTAGATACAACAAATTAATCAAAAAAAAATCCAGATATTAATATTGAGGCAAGTGGATGATGCTATAGCTTTGAAGATTGAGAGAGTCCTGATCAGGTATATATATCTTGTATTGGGAAATTTTTTTATTCCTTTCTCTAATTGTTTTTCGTTTATTTCTAAAAGCAATTAATGGTCTTCTTGGACTGTTTTCATAGACACATATGCATCTAATGCACCATATAGCATAGAGAACAAAGATATTAGCACGTACATTCGAAAAAAACCCTTTTCCAAATTCCTTAAACATATTACCAATATTTATATTTTTATTCTTAAATATGACTGGTATTTCCACCCTGATCAGATCAAAGTTGGGCATAAATTCAAATTTATATATATGCTTTGTGGATATCAGCTTGTAGAAGCACATCCGTGAATCTTTTAGTCAGCCATTTCTTTATATTGTGCACTTAGTCATATGATTATAATCACAGTGAAAGTCTTACAGTGTTTTAAAGTTAATGATAATAGTAGTTCTATATAATAAAACAAAACATTAATTTAATAATGAAAACAACAAGTCATGAGCCAAGCAAACGTGTCCACATATACATTCAGTCTGGTTTTGAGAGTAAATACAAATATGAAAGTTCCCTCTACCATTCTTAATTTATAATTGTACTATCTTTTCTATTCTACTTTTGTGTTAATTATTTCTATTGATATAATAGTGTGTATAAATAAATAATCAATCAAAATAAGATTGAAATGAACAACTATTAATAACTATATTATAATATTTATTGAACCGGCGAACGCCAGTTTGATAAATATTATAATACCATTATTAACGGTTGTTTATTTTAATCTTATTTTGATTGATTATTTATTAGTCCATTTGTGACAATAACATTATGGAGAAATAAATTGTTTTTGATATTTGACCATTATAGTAAACAATAGTGTGTATATTTAAAAATTAAAGTGGTGTATTTCAATATATACGTAATAAATGGAATAAACTGTTCATCCCTTCAAATTATGAATAAATAAGACTGTAGGAGGATCAAAAATAGAATTGATCCACCTATTCTTCACTTTTTATCAGCAGTATTGAAGAGAAGAGTGATATTCATTAAGTACATAGATATATATTAATTTAGATAAAATTCTAATAACTTTTTAATGAGCATGTAGTCAATTTAATTGTTTATAAAATATGTAATGCTAAAAATATAAACCTACTCATAAAACAAAAAAGTCCAAATACTTCCTAAAATAAGTTGCAAGCTAGATTCACAAAAAATAATTTAAATGAATTTGCCAATATTGCCCTTTTTTTTTTTTTTGTTATACTAATGCCAATTAACCTCACTATCTGATAATGGTGATTATCTTTTATCTGAGAAACTAAATCGGTTTTGATCTAACAAAAGATGGACACTATTTACAACAACAACATCATCATCATCATCAACCATTATGAATCCACTGCAGGATGAAGGTCTCTCCAAGTTCAATCCATCTTTTCCTATCTTTAGCTTCCCTTCTCCACATCACCCCTGCACACTTTCTTATTTCATCCATCCATTTCAAATGTGGTCTCTGTCTGGGTCTTTTACAATCTCTTGGAATCCGGTTTAAAATTTCAATACTCCATCTATTATCATCTCTTCTAGCAATATGTCCAGCCCAACTCCACTTCAATCTTTTAATATTTTCAATGAGGTCAATAACACCTGTTTGGTCTCTTACCATACATTGCATTTTTGATCTCTTCTTGTTACTCCCAACATACATCTCTCCATATTTCCTTGAGTAGTCTGAAGTCTCTGTATTGCTCTTCTAATAAGTGTCCAAGTCTCAGATCCATAAATAAAAACTGGCAAAACACATTTGTTAAACACCTTCCTTTTCAAACACATAGGCATATTTCCTTTTAATATCAAGTTATTTCTACCAAAAGCATTCCAACCAAGTTTAATTCTATGATTAATTTCATCCATTATGTTTCCATCTGTATTAATAATCTGACCAAGGTATTTGTAACTGTTAACTTCTTTTAATTCATCATAATCAATCTTTATTTTCATATTTTGAACAAATCGATTAAACATTACTTTAGTCTTTTTAACATTTATCTTTAGTCCTACTTTCCTACTTTCATCTGATAACTCCTGCAACATTTCCTGCAGCTCTGAAGCATTATTTGCAAAAACAACTACATCATCCGTGAAATCTAAATGACTTAAATAAACCCCATTTACTTTCACTCCTTTAGTTTTCCATTTTAATCCACAAAATACTTCTTGCAGCACTGCTGTAAAAAGTTTTGGAGATATGGAGTCACCTTGTCTTACACCTTTCTCAATGTTGACTTTCCCAGTATCATTATGTAACCTAATTGTTGATGTTGCATTTTTGTAAACATTCTTTAATTATATGACAATATCCTGGATCTATATCTTGACAATCTAATGCTTTAATCACTGAAGAAATGTTTATAGAATCAAATGCCTTTTCATAATCTACAAATCCAAAACATAATGACAACTCATATTGATTTGTCCTTTCTATAACTTCTCTCAATACCTGGATATGATCTACTGTACTAAAACCACTTTTAAATCCAGCTTGTTCTCTTGGTTGGTTGAAATCCAGTGTTCTCTGTAGACGAGTTGTAATTATCTTGGTAAAAATTTTATATAAAACTGATAAAAGGCTGATAGGTCTGTAATTTTTAATATCTTCTTTACCACCTTTTTTTAAATATTAATATTATTACTGCATTCTTCCAATCATCTGGTACATCTTTATCATTTAGACATTTGGTATATAACTTTGCTAAAAAAAATTCTATTTCTTCACCTGAGTTTTAATATATCAATTATAATTCCATCATTACCTGGAGCATTTTCTTTCTTATGCATATCTCACTTCTTTATTTAAAATGCTGGGTAATTCAGAAGATGTAATAGATATAGGAAGTACATGGTCTTTATTACTATATAATTCTTGATAAAAGTCTTCTACCCATTTCATGATGATATCTCTCTTTTTAGTAATAATTCCATCTTTTTTTCTTATTGCAGATATAAATTTTCTACCAATACCAAAATGTTATTTTACATTCTTGAGTCTTTTATTTTTTTCTACAGCTTTCCTTGCTATTTCAGTTATACTTTCTTACATCATTTTCAACTCTTTTCCACACGATTTTACAAAATTCGAGATATTCAATCCTTTTTAATGGATTATTTTTGTATATCTTCATATTCCTTCTTTTCTTCATAAATTCTCTAGTCTCAGTAGAAATTTTATTGGTCAATTGCTGCTTTTTTCTACCAGCTATCTTTGTTGCAGTTTTTAAAAATGTATCAGTTATTTTCATATTAATTTCATTCGAATCTGAATCATGTTGAAAACCTACTAATACTTGAAACTGATTTGTAAGTTCTAATTTAAGTTCATTAGAATGTTTCTGAAGATTAGGAATATCAACTGTAAATATTGTTTTTCTTAATAATTTTTGTCTCTCTAGTTTCACATTAACACGTATCTTACACCTTACTAATTGATGATCACTTCCTGTGTTAAATTTATTAAGAACATTACAATCTTGAAATATGTATTTTCTGTTAGTCAAGATATAATCAAATTCTGCTGTACCTTCATTTGGATGCTTCCATGTCCATTTCCTTTTAACATTTTTCTCAAAAAACGAATTCATAGTATAAATTTTTTCTTTTTCTGCAAACTCCACAAGTCTATGTCCTCTCTCATTTCTATTACCATAACCAAAATTACCTACAGCATTTTCATCTTTCAATTGTTTACCAATTCTAGCATTAAAGTCTCCCATAACAATTTTTAAATGTTGTTTACTCTGATCAAAAGCCTTTTGTACATCCATATAAAAATCTTCTACTACTTCATCACTATGAAAACTTGTTGGGGCATAAACCTGAATTATCTGCATTTGGTATCTGCTATTAAGTGGTATAACTAATCTTGCCACTCTGTCCGATATACCATCAATCTCCACCAATATTGTTCTTCCACTTTTTATTTATAATAAATCCTACTCCACTTGTATTTCCAATATTTGTGCCTTTATAATAGAGTATATGTCCACTTTTTAAATCAATTGTCTCTTCACCTTTTTTTCTAACTTCACAAAGTCCAATAATGTCCCATTTAATATAAGACAGTTCTTCTTCTAATTCTTGCAATCTTCCTTCACTTGAAAGTGATCTGCAGTTATAAGTATCTAACTAAAAAGTCATCATCAAAGACAGCCTGGGTTTGCAATCAGGGGATTCTTAGCACCCTCCATCTTCGGCCACCAACCGCTGCCTTGGTTGGTGACTTTACAGCCTCCTGGGAATAAGGGCCATACTTTATTTTTGTCTGTCATAATTGTATATATGTATTGGAAAAATATTTATCATTTACACAAACATTCATTCTGCCTTATCAGGCACTGAGAAGAAAGACCATGATGTTTCTTGATCTTAAACTCAGAGGTAAAAAGCCAATAAACTCACCATGCTGGCAAATGTATGTTGGTGAGCAGCCCATCCTTGTTTGTCTACTATATGAATAATCACATAGTAATAACAGCTGTAATGACAAGAACATATGGAGAGGACATTAGGAATTTGCCCTGCTCGGTTCCTTTAACACCTCCAAGAGGAATCAAAGGGTCTTCTTTCAGTTAATAGCAAACTACTTTCTGCAGCCACTATTTACAACATTTTCAGTTAAATCATTCTTTATAAATTTTATTTGTGAATTATTTTATTAATATATTTGAATTTGGTTGTTCTATGATTATGCTTATATTCTCCGTATTATATATTTGTTTTATCATAAAATTATTTACCTGATCATTAAAAAAATCTTTAGAATTATATGTAAGTTAAGATTGGAAACTGGATGTGAGCTTCACCACTAATGAAAAGTTTTAGCCTTTTGAATTATCAATGCTTGGTTTAATACTATATAATAATTTGAAGGTCAGATAGAAGTGGACATCTTTTGTTTGACAAAGTACCTTGGAATTGACATAACAAAAGATGAGTTTTATAAACAATTTATTTAAATGATTCTTTAGAAATCTAGTTTGTAAATTACCTTAATACATCTTTTTTCCATGAATAGTTTTATATATATATTACTATAGAGTCTGATTTTATCCATGAATCACACATAGTGATAGTATGGGGCAAAGCTTTGTAATGAAGGAGAGGTTTCTGTATATTAACTTTAGCTTATGTATAATTTATACTTCAATGATATATCTTAATTGCTTCAATTCAAAAAATATCAAACACAAAAATTAGTATATTAATCTCATTAGAGAGTTAATGGTGAAAATTTTAGCCCTGTTCAGTTTAGCAAGCTAACAAAATGACAGACTTAAGAGCTAAAGGTTCCTGGATTAAAAAAAAGTATCATATTAAAAATATTGACCTCAAAAATTAGTATCATTAGAGAATAAATGATGAAAATGTTGGCCCTGTTCAGTTTCGCAAAGTAACAAAATGGCAGACTTAAGAGCTAAAGGTTCCTGGATTAATTCTCAGCAAAATAAAAAAAATACATATTTATTTAAATAAAACTGTTGTGCTCAGCTTACCATTTGGTTGTTTAATATTGTATAACCTTCTGAGTAACTAAACTAATAGTATGTTTACCCTTCTGAAGTATAAGACAATAGTGGATATGCTGTTTAAAATTTGCAAAATCAATTCTCAGCTAAGTAAAAATAAATCTCAATACAATCAATTGAACACTGTTCTGTTTTATACAACAATTGAATGAATAAATGTCACATGATATACTAAGAAACTAATTATATGATTCTAGAAAATAATCATTAAGTGAATAGCTTAATTATTTAGAAAGATAAATTGATATACTAAGAAACTAATTATATGATTCTAGAAAATAATTATTAAGTGAATAGCTTAATTATTTAGAAAGATAAATTGATGATTTAATTTTATAAGTAAATGTTTTTTAATATAAAATATTTTTCCTCTTTATAATTAGCTATTATGTTACTCATTACAACTTATCAGTATCTCCTAATCAAAACTCCACAAAGTTATGTTTAAGAAAACAGAAGAAAAAAAAACATTACACACTATGCCCATTTATGATAAATCTTTTCATAGATTTTTTTTCTTTTTTACACCATGTTTTCAAAATATGGCTTATAATAAGTGTTATTTTTACTATTTTTTTTTTAGAAGTTATATTTTAAAAAAATATTTTTTTATGGAAGAAAAGGAAAAAATACACACAGACACAATTAATACATAAGATGTTTAGAATAAATTAATAGTTGATATTTGGTATGTACAATTTTAAAAATTATATTTTTACATTATATATTAAAATGAATTATTTTGTCATAAAATATAATATAAATTATATTTTTATTACTAATAACATTTTAGAAAAATATGATTTTGTATGCAATATATATATATTATTAAGAACCAGTTAATACCTAGACAATCTCAATATCAATAACAATTAACAATTTCAAACTGTTGTCAAGACAACCTTCTACTATATATGTGAGTGTGTAAATGTATGTATATAATATATGTATAAATAAGCCAAATTTAATTAATATATTTTGCATTTACCACTGTTATTATTAAATAAATAGTTAAGAACCTATTATTACATAATTAATATTTATTTTTCTAAATAAATATTTTTTATGTAGATCTTAAATTCTACTACAAACAAAGCACCCCCCCCCAAAAAAAAAAAAAAAAAACTATTAATAATAATGACCAATAAGTAAATCAATACATTCTTTTTTTTTTTTTAACTTTACGAAGAATAACTTAAAAATAATTAAAGATCTTTTTTATTTATTTATCAAGAACGTTTATTACTAATGTGTACAGTGGTTAATCAAAGAAACAATCAAAAAAATTTCTATTTTGTAAAATGATTTGAGCTCAAATAGGGTAAAGTCTCATTTTTCTTTGAGTTGTTTTATGGTTTTAATGTCCTGTGTTGCCTTTGAGTCATCTGCAGGGCTATCCTTGTTTCTTTTTGTTCCATGTTTTCCATGACTGTGTCAATGTTCATCTGTCCAGCCTATGCATGTGTTTAGGTTTTGATAGAGTTTTCAAAGCTGGTGCAGATTCATTGCTCTTTTGACATTGAACTCTTTGTGCCATTGTTGTCATTACTTGTTTGCTGCTCTCTCAAATGGCAGCCTTGTCTATTACATCTCAATTCCTGTATAAGTCCATTTGGTTCCATTTTTTTATAGTTTTCCTCCTGGTGTTCATATACTTTGGGAGAAGAGCTTTCATGTTGCACTGTTTTAAAATCTAATGTAACTTACAATTGGTGAATAAATTTAAAATGTATAACTTCTAAAAATGTTTAAATTCTTTTTTTTCTTTTTATTTAATGGCAATTATTATATTTTCATAGTTTTGTTGTTTATTATGTTATGTTAGCATATCAGCATTTATTATATAAGTTATGAAGTTATTGCAAAAATTGCATCTTCAAACAAATGTATGAAAAATTAATAATGGACTTTTCAATAGCTAAGAAGATGAAATAATATAAATAGCAAGAATTCTTATATGAAAATCAGAATAAATATTTTTTTTTTAAGTTTTTTTTTTTAATCTACATTAATTCAGTCTTAAATTTTAATTGCTAATAACTGATTTAGATGTATGTCTCCTCTCTCATTTTATTTATTCTTTATTAACAGAATGATTTTCATTAAATGAATTGTTAAATATTGTAAATCATTTATTGATGCATCTTATACTTAATTAACTAGCATGGGCAATAGATACATGGACAACCAATAGTAATCAAATAACTTATCACTCAGAAATCATATGATGAACATCACATGATCATCATTTCTTATGCTTGCTTATAACTGTTATTAAAACAGGCAAAACTCACTATACGTATTCCCACACATGGCAAGCTCGAATAATCAATGGATGTCAGAAGGCTTGTGCATAAGTGTTGATAACCAAAGCAAGAGATCAGAACTGGGAACCATGGTCCACCATCTATCAAATCTGTTACCCTAAACTAAGAAGAGCATATGCTCACAAGTTGTCAAAGACTCCTGTGAAAAGCTGATTTATAATTCAATTGGTAGTTGCTCAGGGAGTCATGTGACATTGGATCATCAATGTGTCAATAGTAATTTTAATCTATAATGTGGGTCCTATTAGTCTCATTTTAAATAGATTCCTATTATTAGAATCCTTGTTCTTGTTCATGTGTTCAAACAGCAAGTAGTAAGACAGCAAATGGTCTATCACATAAAACTAATAAATATTTTATAGCAAATATTTGCTGCATTTGTTTATTATGTATAATTTTGCTTCATAATACATCCTTATACCCTAAATTTTCATGACCCAACAATTTATTTTTATTCTACAACTAGTCAGTGGTAAAACATATAGTCCAGACACTATGTAAAGTGTATATCCATGCAATATTGTTCCATGTTATTTTCATTCTTGTGTTACTTGCATGCATAATATTTTAAATATTTTGCTTTCACATTTAAATTGAATTGTAAACATAAACACATGCCTGCTTTCAGTAGCAACATATCGTTTATATAATAAAGAAACATTAGCACTATCCTTATGAAAGGTTTTAAACAAATTTTTCACTTAGAATGGAATTGGAAAAAAATATTTGTCTACAAACTCTTACTTGCAGCTTTTTTAGACATTAATTCACATTATCTTTTCTTTTTAATATTTTAAATGCAATGCCCACATTAATTAATGGGAATTGTTTATAGAATTTGTGTTTTCAATTTCTTTTGTGTTTCCAATTTCTAACATTTTTTGACATTATTTAGCTATTGTATCTTTTCTTTATATAATTGAAATTGAAATAACCAATGAGAAAAATTTGTATACTGCATTCCCAGTTTGTTTCTCTGTTCTATAACTCTGGGATTAGTAAACGTTTAAGTTATCAGATAAGTTAAATAGAACAGGGCTCAATATAATCTATTTGGCAATTAATAATGTTATTATGAATATATGTAAAGAATTCATTTGTCATTGTCAAGCATTGGTGGCATAGTGGTTAGCATAGCTGCCTTCAAAGCAGCTGGCCTGAGTTCACTTCCCAGTCAATCTTTGACATATGAAAAAAAACATTCATTTGCCATCTTATTTGTAGTTCTATGTTAGGTTTTAAAAATAAAAAGTCTAATTGGGCAATAAAGTAGTATACCAATGAATAATACTGAATACTTGACTATCGTTAACAATTAATACCTGGTTTTTATATAAATACCATTCTACCCATGCATAGTTTTCAACAAAGTACAAAGAAGTGGCTTATAATTTTTTTTGCCACACACAAATTGAAATGACATTGTTTCTGCTAATATTACTATGATCAGACTGTACTATATCATATTAGTATCACTGCTTTTCAGTAAAGGCATTAACAATAACATTAAAAAATGTACAAGCCAAAGAGCGGAAAATGAGTAAAAAAACTCAGTAGTCAACACCATATCTATAGGCTTACCATTAAAGTGTGAGTGATATGTAGTTTAAGAAAACAGTTTTAAAAAAATAGAAATTTACAAATTTGAAATCATGAATTTTTTGCATGTGCCTCCCTATAGGAGTATGATTACTAATCCTCTTTCAGCCAATCATCATTCCTTCACCTTATACACCCAGGATGCTCTTGGTTGTATTACTTCTCTTTTCCAATTGGTGCAGTGGTAGAATGAATGATTGATTTCAATTCTTGGGTTACGGCACTCAAACTTATACAACCATTCAATTACTTAATTTTAATTTATTACTAAACTTTTTTATAATAGCATTATTCTATTTTTTATCCTCTTACTTGCTTTCTATGTTTCAACCTCAAGAGAATAAAATAGTATTATTTTGCTTCTGCTTTTAATCAATCTCTTGGGGCTATTTTTAGTATTATTTTTCATATTTGTGGCCATTTAATGGCAAAATTGGAAACTAAAACATTGATTTATCAATTCATAAAAAAATCTGAAGATGTCAGCATCATGCTACTAAAATTCCCATTACAAAACTGATTGGTAGTTTTTAATTTTCTCCATATGAGAGCACATGTGATGGTTTATGAACCTATTCATGCTGTCATTAAAGATTTTGAAAGTAAAACATATATTTTTCATACTTTTTTTACACATTTATAATTAGTTTTTCAAAAACATTTGGTTGATATTTACTTTTTTAAAAGAATAATGTAATAAGATTCAAATTTTATTGGAAATATTTAGTTTTAAAAGATTAATCAATAATATATGACCCTAACCTGTAAATGGATCTAAACCACTCAACATAACATGATCACCATTTATTATGCTTACACAAGATGTTTACACAGGGGCTAAACTCTCCATACAGTAGCACCATCAGTGCAAGCCAGAGTAATCAATGGATGCAAGAAGGTTTGTGCATAAAATCTCTATCTAGTGCCTAATCATCCAATATCCCCAGATTAGTTTCTAGCATGTGGCTTTAATCATTTAGCTAATAAAGTAAAAGGTGGCTGATTGGTTGCATTAGCTCCTAAGATTTAGGTGCAGTTCTCTCAGGTCCAAGGCTCTGCCTGATGAAAGCCACAAGCTAGAAACGAGTGCAGGAATATTGGATGAATATGCACTAGATAGGAATTTTATGCACAAACCTTCTTGCATCCATTGAATACTCTGGCTTGAAACAGGCAAAACACTCCATACAGTAGTGCCACTCAATGCAAGCCAGAATAATCAATGATTACCAGAGGCTTACACTGAGTGGCACTATTGTATGGAGAGTTTTGCCTGTTTCAATAACAATGATGAGCAAGTATAAAAAATGATGATCATGTGATGTTTAGTGGTTTAATATTCTGGTTTGCACTGGTGGTGCAACTATATAGAGTTTAGTCTCTGTGTTGTATGTAGAATGGCCTATAATTTTTTTCATTTTTCTAAAATAATAAAATTGTAATTTTTAAATAGAAATTTTATAAGCTTTAAGAAATCTGTATAAAAAAATTATTCATCCTTTAGTCTAATTTTTTTTTAATTAAAATTTTTACTAATGCCTCTAAGTAATTGTCCATCAATAACAACTTTATTACTCTTATTAATCTTTCTTGGAGTAATTTTCATTTGTAAACATATAGTGATTAATTCAAAACTTTTAAAAATATAATAAAAGATAAAGGTAAAATTGATGAAATAAAAAGTTGGGAGTTGAATTAAACCTGCTGCAGGAATTTTAAAAAGAAAACTGTAAAATAAAAAAGTTAATTATTTATTCTGATATCTTAATTTGTAATTTTTTAAAGTAAATATAAGAATGCATATTTATCTTAGTCAGATACATTATAATAAGGCTTGACATTATCTATGAGATTGTTCAAAACCAAATGCAATGAATGAAAAATACTATTGTAAGAACTAGGATAATAAGAATATGAAACAATAGACAGATTTTTCTTATGATTATTGGAGGACGAATGACATATAGGGACATAACACTTGAAAAAGAGTAAGGATTGTTATAGATTATAACACAAAATATTAAGTGTTAATGCAGATTTGGATTAAAAAATTTCTCAACATAGAATTTTATATATATAAAATAAATTAAATAATCAGCAGAAAAAAATAATTCATTTCTATAAAAAAAAAAAAAAATTAAAAAGTTTCAATTACACTCATTATTATCATATTTCTCCAGAGAAATTAAAAAACAATTACAGCAAGGTTAGTTTAAGTCTCATTTAATTAGTTAGATTATTTAAAAAACATTATTATTTGAATAATGAAAATACAAGAAGACGTCAAATTTTCCAAATTCAATAAAGGTTTATATACCATATATCTCTCTAAATAATATTTCCTTCTTGCACTTTTTACAATGCTTTTTATTGAAATATCTGGTAATTTGGACAGTCCAGAAATCTTTCTCAGAACTTTAAAATGTAATTGTAGTGCATTACTTTTTACTGTATTGATTTACAGCAGTAGTAATTAATTTATATAGTGCACATAAAACTTATGTAAATAGTCTGAACAGGCATTAACCTGTATTCAATGTGCTTTCACGCTTCCAAATCAAGATGCTTCAGATTCACCTATATAAGTGGACATTTAGGTTAAAGACAAGATGGACCATTCTTGTCTTTATAAAAATCGCTATCTTGTGTCATGGTTTGGAAGATCCCTTTATTGGCAAAATATGCTTGATTATTGCGAATTTTAAAGCACATTGAATACAGGTTAATGCCTGTTCAGACTATTTGTATTGATTTATATAAAGGCATTGGTACATTATCCTTGCAGTACATTGGAACAAAGAGAAGCATATCCCCTATTTTACCAAAAAAGATATAATGAGAAAATGTACATTGACAACATGAATGTGGTCACAATGCTTAAAGCTTCTATGAAATTTGTTTTCCCAATGCATTCATAGGGAGAGGATGTTCTGAGATTTTGCGCTCATAGATGGTTGAAATATTGATGAAGAGAGCAGCAGCTCATTGGTAAATATTTTTAAAATGTGAGTAAATTCATGCACTTTCTTAATACTTCTTTTTTTTTCATGTGTCAAAGCATCGCCCAGGAAGCAAACCTGCAAACCCGGGACAACTGCTTGTAAGGCAGCTGTGCTGACCACTCAACCACCAACACTTGACTTTTTGCATAAGTATTTATACTCACAGAAAGTGCATTGGTGTGGTTTTTCTTTTGGATAAGATTTCTGATGTATATTAAATGCATTTTGTATGTATGTCTTGTAATTTCACAGGCTACAATGGAAGTATTTTTCTGTAATATGAAACCTTGTAATTGTAAATTTTTTCTATAGTAGTTGTGTATTCACAGAAATTATCATGGAGTTTATCTTCTCTACGAGTTAATTCATGCCATTTTAAATAATGTCTAACAACAGCCTTGTAATCACACCAATAGCATTATAAGGTTTTTCGTCCATGTAAGTTAATTCATGCCATTTTAACCTATGTTTGCCAGCAGCCCTGTAATCTCAAATATTGCACTGGGAACATTTTTTCTTCTGTGTGAATACTTTCATGCAGTTTTAAGCCATTTTTTGTACCTGTCTTTTATAAAAAATTAAAAGTGGATAAAAACCAGTCCCTATTTTATATTAAAAAATGGTATAACAAAAAAATACCAAGTAGCCAATATGGGAATATTGATTTGGATGTTTAATACTTTAAGTCCAAATCAGTCACAAAATGCAAACCAAATAAAAAAGGATGGCCTGAATTTTTGTGCTGATACAAGATTGGCACATGAAGAAGTTTGAGATGAAGGGTGCATACTGATAAAAAAATTTAAAATAGACTATATAATGATTATTGATTCTATCACAAAATAGAAACCAGTTCTAATTTATGACAATAGGGTAATGAAAAATTAGCAACTATCAATATGTGTAATGATATATGGGATTTAATACCTTTAATATTTAATAAGCCAAGTGTGTTCATAAAAGCAATGCAAAATAAGAGACAGTAATTGCATATTTGAGGAGTGTTTGAATAAAAATTTGAAAAGTAACTTATTTTGATGTTTCATATACATATACACACATATCATTTTAACTTTTTTAATTTATAATATTCTATTATTTCTAATACTTTTTATATATCTAATATATTTAGAGAGATATTTAAAAATAATATACAAAAGTTGGGAAGAGGAGAGTTTAGAAATGAATTTGTATTATATTGAGGTATTTTAGATGTCAGACTGGGACAAATATAAAAAGCTATCAATTGTTATAAATTTAATAAAAGGTTTACTTTACTACAATTGAGAGCATTCATAATTAAATAGCATCTTGGGTCCTGAAATTGCAAGTATAGCCTCAATTACAAAATAAAACAAAGTTGTTGTTTTTTTTTTTGCTTTGGGAAAATCTTAATAGTTCATGATTAACCCAAGTTATTTTTTAGATTACACTTTGGTTTTCACATTATTTACAGACAAGTAAATAATAGCAGATTTATTATAGGATTGTAAATATTTCTATTGCAAATTGGCACTAATTCTCAGCATCAGTAAAAGAGGAAGTTGAATTGAATTCAATAATTCATTAAATTAAAACATAAATATTTTTTCTACATACCTTAAACATTTACCACACCATATCTATAATTTCTGGATTTGCCAAATTAAATTCTTGAAGCTTATATGTAGCTGCCTAGTGGTAGTAAATTATTTTTTATAAGAATAAGATTAATAAAATAATTATTAAATAACTTTCACAACCCTTTTGTGCTAAATAAGCACTCATCAATTGGCCCACTTTGTTATCTCTCATATATATCTTTATCATATGTACAGTATTTATCAATGGTAAATTATATTACATTTTGATTTACAAATGTCAAATTTACTCCACCCACAACTTTAATATCCTCCACTCTAGATAAATAATATAATAGTTATCATTGGTCATTTATTAAACTAAAGATTATCAAAATAATATTAATAAAATAAATACTAATTTCATTGATTTCAAAAATTATTTAATTAGTATGGAGCTAATTTGAAATAGGTTTCTTAAAGATATGTGACTTAACAAAAATATCATAATACTTACAGATGATGAACCCTAATTTTGATGATCAATTAAATTAATATTATTGATAATATTTTCAAAATCACAAATACTGATTATAAACATTTCATTTTTTTTAATTCTCTATAAAGACAATGGGCAAAAATAAGATATATATGAAAAAACTGTCTGGCATACTTAATCTAGGATAAATATTATTTAAACCATTCAATCACCAAAACTTGTTTAGCGGTATTAGCACGCTCATTACATTGCATTTGTAATACAAGCTTATTAAGTTAAATCACAAGATGTATGACTTGATTTTTTTATTATAATAAACATTTCAAAATTTCATTGTAAATATTAAGTCAAGTAACAAATGGAAAGAATTTTACTTTGCTCTCTGGCTTATAGTTTAGTGATGCCTGCACCCACAATTACATGCAGAAGGTTTGGATTCTTGCTTAGAAAAGAGGTAATTAAAAGGGTTTTTACAGGAAAGAAGCAGAAGTTTCAGAGTTCAATACTATTTTAGTTAAAGCAAACAATAAAAAGTTATTTTTATTCAAAATGACTTTAGTGAATACCCTTACAAGCTCAAGATGATACCACTAACAGAATGAGAACGATTTGATTCTAGACAATGGTCCACTCAGCAAAACAGAGACAATGAATACATCTATCAAAAATTAAGTAATTATTGGTCATGATTGATTGTTTGCTGCACCATTTAATAAATATTGGTTAGCTCAACGCTTATATAATTGAATTAAAGGTAAAATAAGTCATTTCTATATAGTTTGTAGTGATATAGGTAAATGAAGTTATTTAAGGATTTTTTTTAAAAAAGATATCGAATCTATTTCAAGATTAATTACTATCTGATGAGTAATTATTTAATTTTGAAACAGAGATATATGTTACACTTTTGAAATGAATGTCTTCGCATCAAATAAGAGTATATTTATATACATATACACACATAAACCTAGCTGATATATAAAATATGTTTAAATTGTGGTTTAAATTATATTAAGAATACTCTAAGCAGTAACTTAGAAAATTCACTTGGATATAGAATCTGTTGATGTCTATTTGACGTAAGTATATAAACAATAAAAAAGCACAAAATATTAAAATTCAATATTAAATAATTAAAGGAAGTAAAAAAAAAAAATTCTTAAAATGCTACGTTAATTGATAATTAATTTTCAATTAAAAAGCGTTAATTAACATCTACAGATATAATTTTTTTCATAATAATAAATCTTTTATTCCTTTAATAATAAAATACCAGAATTCAGAAAACATTAACGATATTGAAGGAATTTTAACTATAATTTGTAGCACAGGTTGTTTTGTTTAGATAATGTGGGAAAGTATTAATTAACCAATCACAGCAAAGAATAAATAATCGATAAGAACTGAGAGTAAATAGACAACAACATAAAGAGAAAATAAATTTTGCAGTTTGCTGCTGCAAATACTGTATTTAAATTTCTATAATGAAATAATTTTGATTTATTTTTTTGCGAAAAGAAATAAATTATGTTTGGAAATATAAATAAAATGTTTGCGTACGAATAAACTCTTCCGGTGCATAGAGTATGTGTTTGCGCGGATGTTTTTGCTTGAGAACAAAAACCCAAAAGCAAATAAAAAAATAGTCATAATTATTTGTTTTATTGTTTTATTTTTTTTATTTATCAAAAGCGTATGTTCCGATCTTGCAAATTTTGCGGGAGCGATTTCTAAGTAAACTTAGAATAAACCATTAAGCATCACATGATCACATTTCCTATACTAGCACATTAATTGTTGATAAACAGAGCAAAACTCTCCATACAGTATTGCCACCTGTGCTAAACAGAGTAATCAATGGATGCCAGAAGGCTTGTGCATAAAATCCCTATCTACAAGCCAGAAACTAGTCTGGGGATATTGGATGAGTAGGTATTAGATAGGGATTTTATGCACAAGCCTTCTGGCATCCATTGATTACTCTGTTTAGCACAGGTGGCAATACTGTATGGAGAGTTTTGCTCTGTTTAAACTTAGAATACTTTTATAGGTAACCAATATATAATGTACCCCAGCATGCCAATCATTTGTTGGTCAATAAATAGGTACCTCATTCAGTCTTAGCTGAAGAATAAAAATAAAATAGAAATATAATCGATATATCCATTAAAAAACTAAAGGAAGTGTCATATACTGACTGCAGATCCCATGATTTACGTTGTGTTCTTTTTGAAGTATAAACTATTGTGGATAACTCAATATCCCCATTTCTCCATCATAACCATTACCAAAAACATTAATAAATGAACATAGCCATACTGATAATAGAAAAAAAGGGAGAGAATAAAAAGCATATTGTTAAACATGAATTGTGCAATGGTAATACAAATAAATTATAGATAAAATAGAAATAATGTCTGTAAATATCATTGCCTAATCTTATAGTCTGTTTGTTGACATTCCATGATATTTTAACTTTTTCCAAAATGTTTTTTTTTTTTTTTAAATATATATATACGCCTGTGCCTTCAATTCACGATCCATGAAAAAAGAGATTTTGCATCTTTTATGAATATCCATAATTTTACAACTTAAACATATATATAATATGAGAGAGAAAGAATTGTTTTTCTATCATTTTGAAAGTAAAGATTTTCTCAACATTTTTTTTGTATACAATTTTTTAGCGCAAGATCTATGCAGCTTAGGAAATACATTAATTCACTTTGGCAAGCCAAGATGAGTTTTTTTTTCTTCCTAAACTATTTTATCATTTGTAGTGTAGTCAATGTTTTTGTAAACTATATAATCTTGTTATCTACATCCTTAGATTACTATTTTCAATTTAATACCTTAATTCAAAATAAAATCCTGATGAGTAATATATCTGGCTAATCACCCCCCATTTTCTCGTTATAAATGACATTATTTTTTGTTGCTATTTAATCATTATTATCAATTGTATCAAAGTTTGAATCTACAATTATTTTTCTTATGTGAAATTTTATAATTAAGTTTATTTTATATAATGATATTTTTTTCATATTTATTCTGTCTTAATTTTTAAAAAAAAATGTAATAAAAATAATTTAACAAGATGGCGATTTCAGGGGTTAAAGAGTTAACCCTGAGCTCAACATCCATAATAATATGTTATTTTCTTTATTGCTGATAAAATCTGACATTATATTACAATTGTATTCTGATGCTGTGGTCAATGTGTTAACAATCATCTGACGAATCTAGATTAACCTCCTAAAGCTTTTACAATCTAGTGAAAAATATCTAGATATTTACTGATTGCAGCTTTATTTGTGGAGTGATCGATCACCCTTTTCCTCCTTCACAGTAATGGAGTTCACTAGTAGTGCTTCTATCTTTTTTTGGTGGCTTCTTGCTTCTCTAAACTGTGTTGCACATATCTGGGTGTTATTGACAAATATATTTATATTACCAGGCATGGGTTGCACCAATGGTAGTCAAAAATCTTTACTACATTTCAAGCAGCAAATGTTGAAAAAACAAGGTGGTGAAACCTGAATGAACAGCCCTTGTTAGTTTAGCAGTGCATGATAATTTTTAAATGCTAGAGAATATTGCTATACATTTGACTGATGGTCATAAACTTGATATAGCAAATCAACAGTAAAATGAATAATTGACAGTGCACTACTGACTTAAATGACAGCAAAACTCAGAAAATTTTATATATTTCTCAAAGTAAAACTATCTAAAAAAAAAAAAGCTCTGCTACTTAAAAAAACATCCAGGTTTTATCCTAACTCCAATTGGAATGTGGAAAGCAGATCCACAAAACATTATGATACTAAATGCTTTAATAATTTTATATAACAATCCATATCCACTGCTTTTAATTCCAACTCATGATGTTTATACCTGAAATAATAAAAACCTTTCATAACATAAAGGTTTAACATATACAAACATATGTTTGTTGTTAAAATTTTTAAAAAAAACACAATAACCCTTTTATAGGTTTTTTTTTCCTCAAGGGTAAAGCAAAATTATGTTGCCTGTTCCATTGAGAGTGATATCAATTTCTTTTACTCACTAATCTCAGCATAATTATGTGACAACTAATAATTTATTTTTAACAACAATGAACTTATAGTTAGTATTATTTTTGTCTCTAGATGGCAGGCATAGTCAGGTAAGAAGAATGCTGGGTTTGTGAAAAGATAAGGGGGGTTTAGATATAAAGGCCATAGAGTTGACAGAGATTATGTTGTGGAAATGGGATGGAGCAGAATATAGGAAAACTTAAGAGTGGGGAATGGAAGGTAAAGTGGCTAATAGGTTTCTCTGGGTATAGTTGTTGAGAGATTCCTGACTTCATTTAAGGAGAAGTCACAGTGCATCATATCACATAACATCACATGGAGAGTTTGGTACTTAAGTAAGAGAAATTACTTAGATGAATAGGAGAAAAAATTGATAAATGAAGCAAAGAAAAAAAGAGACTGATAAAAAAATTAACAGTGTCTTCATATAATAAGTATGATGTAGCTAGAATTGTATAGGAGAGGCAGTAACAGTGTTGTGAGTTAGTAAATGGATATTAAATTACTAAGTACAAAGAGAAGTAGAAATACATACATTAGATGACAGAAGTGGGGATGGCAAAGGAGGCAATTCAAGGAGAAATGGGATAGTCAAATTTTTATATGAGAGATACTAAAAGCAAAATGAAAATGTTTGGTACATTAAAATTTTATGGATAATAAGAGAATAGCCAAAATATTATTTAATTGGATTATGGATAAAGAACAGTTCAACAAGATAGGTGAGAAAGGTAGTATGATATGAAGAAGATTTAGATAAAGATTTTGTCAGTATGCTTAAACAAAAAGGGAGATGATTGTGTTAGAAGTAATTGTTGAATGTAATAGTGGCAAGGAATGGAAATAGAAGAATAGATGCATTAATAAAGAATAGGAGTTGGAAAGATAGAAAACTAGTATGGAAAGTAAAAAGACATTAAATATATATAGAAGTAAATAGAATATTGGGTGTAAGTTAATTTATAATAATAGCAAGGAAAGTAGTTTACTGTTTAAGGCTCAAACAAGATCTTTAGCCACAAGGAAATATACATGTAAATGGAAAAAATAGGGATGATTTAGTCTGCAAGTTATGTAAGGAAGGCATAGAAAATATTAGGCATTTGTTCATTGAATATAAATGCCTGCAAGCAGAAAGGGATATAAATAATGAAGTTGCAGAAAAATAAATATAAACAAAGTGATTATACAGAAAGTAGGTTATTGGTTTTTATGCTGGGTTTGAAACAAAGATAAGGGGGTTTAAATATAAAGGCCATGAAGTTGCCAAAGACTATGTTGTGGAAATGGGATGGAGCAGGACCAAGAAGAATATGTAAAAAACTTAGTGTGGGGAAAGGGAAGGGAAGGTGGCTAACAGGTTTCTCTGGCCATACTGACTAAGATATTCCTGACTTCAAAAAAGGAAAAGCCACAATGCATCTCATCACATAATTTTAAATTTATTTATTTTTTGCAGACTGTGGTAGAATTCTTTTATGTTATATTTATCAAGAGAAATTTATTTTGAAAGCTTTTTTTTTTCATTTTAAATATATTTTCATTTATTTCGATGATATTTTAGTTAATAAGTAGAAAATATATTTCATCTTTATATTTACTTTTATTTTTTTAAGAATTAAAATCTTGCATGATAAGCCAGTGAATATTTTCTATATTCATATCAGTAAAAAAATCAGATATATTTTTAATAGTTTTAAAAACATTTTAAGTAATAATTATTATGGTAAACAATTTAATTTTGCTACAACCTCTATTCAAAAATACAAGACAATAACATACATAAAAAATAAAGCATACATTTTACGACTCACCTTAATTGTTTAATGTATTTGGTAAAGGTTAAGAATATCAACAAAGTAGTTGTTAAATTTTTTTAAAAAAAATACAGTCATGAAAAGACAGTAAAATAATAAAATAGAAATGGCAATAATATGACTGATTGCATGCAGAATGCATGTAGGAAAAAAGATGATTAATGGTGGTACTTTTGCAGATGGCTATAAGTGAAATTCATGAATTAGAGCTGTTAAGCATCTCTATTAGCTAGTTATTTAATACAAAGCATTATATATTTTGAGGATTAGATAATATCTTATACATTAGTTAAGTAATGAGCTAATAGAAAATATATAAAAGCTCTCATTCTTAAGATTATATATTACAGCACATTAATATATTAGTTTTCAAATTGTGGGTATTAAAACACAACATAGTAAAATTCCAAATTATCAAAACTATTACACAATATATTATATTAATAAAAATACAATGTTAGACAGTTGTTTTCTCTTTTTTAATTCTAGATTACCTTTGATAAAATTAGATATGTGCGCTGCAAAAAAATTATGGAATATGCAAAACAAATCTGCAATTTAATGATATTGTTTTTGAGCCCTAAAATATATTATTTTTAAAATAATAATTATACTGTTTAAAATGGAGAATGTCATACTTTTTTGACTTCAATCCCTTTAAAAAAATTTTGGTGTTATTTCCTCTTCAACGTTTCAACTTCAAAGTAATAGCAAACATTTTCTTTCTATTATTCACCTACATACACTTTAATTTTATATTTAGAGGATACAAAATAATTTATATAATGCAATAATAATAAATAATCTTATGAAGTATTTTCCATGGTTATCATAATTGTAAGAGAACTAAATTTGAGGAGTTACTTTGTCAGTTCTAAACTAGAAAGAAAAAAGTCCCAAGTATGTGTTAATTTTACTTTTAATATAAGAATTGTCTACTTACTCTTATCTTATTAGTTAAATAATCAAATGTTTTATTGCCAGAACTTCGTAAGAAGTTCAATTATCATGTCAGAACTGGGCCACTATTCACAAACTCTGAGGTCCAGAATTTCTACCCTTGTACCAAACTATGCAGAGCAATGTAATAATATCATGAATTAATACTTATGATTGCATAACAAACTTTAGCACTGAGACACTGTGACGTATCCCTTCGCTTATCCATTCATGACATTATGCACTTTATTAGGTAAAGTAATATTGCAATGGAATATATTATTTAATGATTAAACCAGAAAATTTTTGTCAATTTATTTTTCCAAATTCAGCAATAAATTCAGTTATACTTGATTTTCCCAGATCAAATTGGGGTTTTATCCAAAGGTTCTGTGAAATTCACAGCAGCTAGGTTTATATAAGTCAAAATTAAAATTTAATGGCTTTCATTTAATGCCTACAACTTTAAATTGATTTGAAATATTTCTAATTATAATATCTAAATATTAACTCAGTGTGAATCGAAAAATTTTGTGAATGTTGATTTATAAACAAGGCAGTGGACTTAATTAGTGAAGAACATACTAGCTTCACGCTCTCAAATCAAAATGTTTTAGATTTGCCTATATAATTAGAACGTAGATTGAAGATAAGATGGCCATTCTTATCTTTATAAAATCATAATGTTGTTAAGATTTGTAGAGGTCCCTCTTGTGGTAAAATTCAGCACTCAAGGTTCATGGTATTAAGGGTAAAGCCTTATATGTATTTATAGCTACATAATGAAAAATTGAAAGATTTCATCATGAATGAACTAATCTATCAGATGTAATCTTTATATATAAATTGAATACCTTATCTTTCCTTGCACAACACACATGCCTATACATAAGAAATAGCATAAGTACCATTCTTTAAAAATTCTACCTATGAAATGCTAAAATTTCCAGTGGCAATTAAGAGCTAATATTTAATCATAATACATTGCTGTCTAGTTACTATATACTATATTTCATCATACATATATGATCATATAACCTTCACCAATGAATCTCTTAGATACTGTAGCAACACTGTCTAATATCAAAATAAGTTGAAATCCATTTTCACTTTTTGTCTAAGATCTTACATGGATAATAGATTTAAATATCAACATTTATTAGGATAAACATCAAATCAGAAGTCATATCCACATAGTCCCTATCCAAGCTCTTAATTGCTATTCCCCTACTCCTTTTAATATATGCATACATACAGTTGGCATTGGTTCTGTTTACAGATGGCTTAATGAAGCAGGGATCAAGATATGATACTATTTTGATAGTGGAATATTTAAATTTGAAATCGGTTAAAAGTGAAAACAACAACTTCAACTTTTTAAACTCTGGATTTTCAGTATGCTGATGATGAATCTACTTGCAAAAAAAAAGATCTACATAATGTACTATGCAACTTGTAAAAACTTTGGTTTAATAATTAATGTTCTAATCTAAATACTCAAATTCTCTATTGGCCAGCAATAGGAAAAAAACCTCTATATTTTTTAGTTTGGATGATTGTCTGAGAATGCAAATTGATTTGATAGTTTTATAAGTAAAGAGGTGAGTGACATTAGATGTTAATACCCAGCATAGATTCCAAGTTAAAAGATAATCCATTATAGGGAAATAACTATTACAACTAAGCTACATATAGAACTGTGATTTTACCCAATTTATTATATGGAAATGTAACTTAGATATCCTATCAATCCAATATAAAGGCATTAGAAAAGTTTCATTTAAGGATGGTCCGTAAATTTTATAGAATGGCAAAGTTCATAAAACTAATAAATATGGTCTTCAACTTGCAGGATGTGACCCTATAGAGTCCATTCCTGTAAAATCATATCTTTATGAATGAACAATACAAGAATTTGTAAAAGAGTGTTCTATAATGAACTTGTGCATGGTGCAATATCGATAGCTCCCATTGGAAAGATAAGGCAAATATAAAATACATTGAAAAGCTACAATTGAACATGGAGCTGTTTTTTGTAAATAAATTAGATGACTGCATCACCAAATATCAAATGAACAAAAAAATGAACCATCACGTTCTGTATGTGGATATATTTGTAATTCCCAGACTGGCTTGAATAGACTTTGCAAAACTCATTTCTAGAGCAGTTTTTTTTTCTTTTCTTTTCTTGGAATTGGAATGGCCACATTTATTTACAAGTGGCTGCTATATGCATGCACATAGGAATGATAAACTTTCTCTAAAGCATTGAGTGAATTACTTTGATACTTGATAACACTGTATTATTATGTGGTTGGTACATAAGATGAAATATCACTCTCCCTTCTTATGCATTATTTAATAGTGGATAATTTGATATATACATATATATATGTGTGTGTGAACATTTGCACACATAGATATAAGTAAATGTCTTTTAAATAGCTCAGGCAGAGCCTTTCCAACAGTTTCTCATACAGAGACAGCATAAAATAAAGGATGACCCATCAGTCTTGCTGACAGCAAGATGAATGATGGTTTGAATAGCATTCCATCATTGTATTTTTTCCTAGACCAAAACAACTAGAAGCCCATTTACAATGACTAATAATAGGCTTGATTAATAGAACAAAAAAGTCAAAATATAAATCTAAAGCATGTTTCTAGTTTTACCTGGCATGGATATGAATCCTGGTCAGGTTGTTGCAGATAGATGGTTTATGTCTAAATCGCAAGTCATTGCATTTACTATAAATACAACTGTGGTATAAAAAACTTTAAGATTAGATAGTAAATCTTATGCTGCTCAAGCACAAAAATTATTTTAGAGCGTAACAGTTATATTCAATTAACCAAGCATTTTTTATAACAGATTTTTTTAATTGAGATGGATCCAAATAAAGAAGTTCTAAAACTTAATAGAGTTGCCCTGTGCTTAGCATTACGTCCTCCACCACCACATTTATAAATTTTTCAAATTATTTTTAGTTTGTGGGGTGTGCAATGTGTATCAAAATAAAATTGTCAACTGTTGCTTAACATAAAGGTGCAATACTAAACATTAGTACAGCCCTTGTAATAATATGTAATTATATTAATATTTATAAATAGATTTCAATTGCTACTAATCTTGTATTAAATATAAAAACAAAAGGTAATGGCTTCATTTTTATGTTTACAAAAGATGACGCCTGACAATAGAAGGCCATGGAATGGATGGAATTTTATCGTTTTTGTGATTATAAAATATATTAATTGCAAAGCTTACAGATTGACTTCAATAAAATAGTTTTTGACTACTAGAAATCAGATCTTTCGGCTATGAAGAAAGGTTATTAAATTTGATAGTGAATTTTGAGAATAAAATGTATTAAAAGAGACCGAAAAAATATGAAATTGCCAATACCCATCATCTGAATACAATATTGGATTGAAAACTTAACACGTGTCATTATCATCATCAACCATTATCAATCCAGTGCTTCATGGATGATGGTCTCACCAAGTTCAATCCAACTTCTCAAATTTGTATCCTCTCAGATCTCTACATCATTCCTACAAATTTTCTTAGTTCATCCATTCATTTGATGTGACCACTAAACATCACATGATCATCATTTCTTATGCTTGCTCATAACTGTTATTAAAATAGGCAAAGTTCTTCTACAATGAAAGCCACAAGCTAGAAACTAGTCTGGGGATATTGGATGCGTAGGCACTAGATAGGGATTTTATGCATAAGCCTTCTGGCATCCATTGATTACTCTGGCTTCACTACTGTATGGAGAGTTTTACCTGTGGCATTTGATGTGGTCTTCTTCTGGGTCTTTTACAATCTCTTGGACATGTTTAAAAAAATCCACATTATTAATGGTGTCTTTTTTATATATATAAGAGGATAATGAGAATCACTTTTAACAGATTTTCAATCAGATTTATTTTATTATATACCTTTATCCAAATTCTGTGAATTCGTATTTTGAAATTTAATAATTTTTATTTAATCATTTATCCACTTTTAACACCTTGTGGTGGAATATAATCATAAACATATGATCAAAAATATTTGAAAAAGATCTATGGTTCCCGAGATGCACATTTCATGCTAAACTAGAACTCATCAGTTGGCCCAGACCACAATCTCTTACACATTATCTTTATCATTGTTCAGTATATATAAATATAAATAGCAAATTACCCCCGTTTTATTGATAAATGTAAAATGTGCTGTCCTCATAACTTGATACAAATCACTTAATGATATCTTTTTTACATTAAACTATTATGTAAATTAATATATTGTACAGGCTTACACACACCTGCACATATATAATGTAATATATATGACTAAATGATCAATATGGGTAGGATGACAACCTTGGCACTAATGTGGGCTTTGAACATTCCATCATCAGATTTTCAATAAAATGGGTAGCTGAAGAGTTGTGGGTTGGAGTAGTTTGAAGCCTGTCCATTAAAGTATGAAAATTGACGATCTTAATATAAAGCTGAACACTGACTGTATATGTGTGTGGAGATAGTAATCTGGACCAACTGATGATTGCTGGTTTAGCATGAAATATGTATATTGGTGATTATTTATCTTTTCAACATGTATATGATCAGGTGAGTCAGCAATATGAGATGGGATGGAGAGCTGAGGGTCATGTGAAAATCTGAGTTTGAATCCCTTATATATTAAACTATTATGTAATGTAGCTAATTTTATACATAGATGTATTATGTTCCAAAGCTTATATTAATTGCCACAATCAGGCTGTACAATAAACTAAATTAAATTATATATCTCAAATTTTTGTTCACTGAAACTTTATTTATACTAAACAGACATTATAATTCAATACTGGCTGAAGATTAGAAGTAAACTACACATTAAATTATTAAAAGGAGAAAAACGCAAGCTGCAACAGAAAAAGATTAAACCAAGCAAATTAACTGTCGGGAAAAAAGGATTAGAAGCTGTGTAGAAACTCTTAACTAGCTAGCTTAATTCTATGAGTAGATATGTAAGAAAGTTTTTTTTTCTCTCTCTCCCTTAATTTAATATTCTATTTAAAACGTGACAAATTATTAAATTAAAAAAATATATTTTTACAGTATTATATGTTTCTATCGATATTTTTTTAGCATTTAATATTTAAAATAAATAGTATTAAAAAAAATAATTTATTGCAGTTAATATGTATATATGCTTAAAAGAAACATTATTTAACGATCTTTCAGACACGTTATGCATTCTTTCAGGCATGATATGTATTAATAATAATATTAAATAATATATTAAGTTTTCGATCAGGCATGATATGTATTAATAATAATATTAGATAATATATTAAGTTTTCTATCTATGCCGAGATAAATATGACTAAGCATCTTAATAACCTAAAAACTCATGTTCTTTAAAACTGAAATTCTAGAAGCTTAAGCTTCATCATTGTTGCTTAGTAACTTTAGATTTATCCTTTGACGATCATCAGTGTTGGCTTATCATTACGATGTCTTTAATGCAATTTATTTTAATATCTTACTCATTACAATTACTGTACATTATGAGCTTTAATTAGACTTTTGTACAATTAAATATTTATTCCAAATTCTTAAAGTAGATGGACAGTAGGTTTCTATGAGTAAGCAATTATTGAAATATCATTAATTAATTAATTAAATTTGCATCCTAATGTTACTGAAATGTATTATGACATTTAAAAATTTACATATTATAAAATTTCAATTAGTCTTTTACATTATTCAAATGAAGCATATAAAATTGCTATGAATATTATAATTGCAATCACTTATCAGAAAATAGGTCCACTCCAAATTTGATTTTGTTTTTCATTTTAACTTCTTTTTTGAACCATCAAGTTTACTGTCTTTAAAAACATTTATCGATAAAGCTTTTCTTACTTTTCATCTTTCCCAATTTTTTAAATATATCCTAGGTTCAATTGAACTTTTTACATTAATTATCATAATTTTTAAACATTATTAATCTATTCCAAAATGGGGTCTATTTTAAGTTTAATTCAGTTTTATTCACTTTGCACCTTCTTTTCTCCATCCTACTTCAACATATTTCTTTATCTCATCTATCCATCTCACATGTGATCATTTTGAATTTTTTTACATTCTTGACATCCATTTAAAAACTTTAATTGCCCAACTATGATCATTTTCTTTATCAGCCTAAGTCCATTTTTAGCCCCTTAATTTCTGTCAGTTGTTTAATTGTTTTCTCAGCAATGCATTTCATTATTGATTTCCCCCACCACCCCTATTGCTTCCGATATTCAGACCTCCATAATTCACTTTATAAATCTGAAGTTTGTTTCATATTCATAATTAAATATTAATAAAAGACATTTATGAAAATATGTTTTTAAGCACATCAGTATTTTTCCATGATTATTTTTACTAAAAGCACTTAAGTTTATTTCCATGAATAATTTTGTTGCCTTGAAAAATTTATTTCTGTGTTTAAATAGCAAATCTCAAGTTCAAAGTCTATGGATCACACTCAGCTCTGTCCTTTCCACAGTCAAACTTCTTGTGAACACTTGAGCAGTAAAAACATTTGATTATTGATTTTAATCATTAAGTTTTTATTTCTTAATTACGTCACCAAATACTTATTTTCCTTCTACTTTACCTAAAATTTTATACTTATCATAGCATTTGTATCTTTTGTTTGACTTTAAATATTAATCCAACTTTTTTTCCTTTTCTAATATCAAAATTTCTCATACTTACAAAGATACATTTTTAGGTTAATAATTTATAATGACTCTGTTTTAGATGTTGAACTATAATGAAAACCTTATGCAAAACAATATGTGCAATCTCATGACAGTTATATCATTTTCTATACTCTGTGATTTTTTGTACAGCAGCAAAATGACATTCAAGGTTTAAATTCAAGTTCCAACATTGATTTTTAACTGAGTAATAGTAAAATCTATGTTGAGAGTTGAAAAAATTAATGTGTTCTCAATCTGTCATTGGATTCCCAAACATCACATGTTGTTCTGAAAAATTAACTTTACAATTATCCAATGAATATTATGTTATATCTGTGTATGTGTGAGTTGTCATATTTATTATTAAATGGTGATTGTCAAATGAGCATTCATGATTTTAAAAAATAATCAAATAGTTTATTGCTCAGGAGTTCATAAGAAATTTGAGGACTAGATATGTCATAACTTCAATCCATGGAATCTTTTATTTGTAGAAGTTGTCATTCTATCAATATTCTACATTTCACAGTGAACTTATCTCAATGCAGCAATTTTGCATAAACTTAGATTCTGTAATATACTGTCCATTTTCTGATATAAATATCAAATTACATATAAAGACATGAAACCAGCAACACTTAAACAATCCTAATATCAATAACAAACAACAATTTTAGTCTATTGTCAGGGAAACCTCCTTTTAACAATAAGTGGAAATTCACCTTTTACTCTGCTATAATATATTTATATGGACACTAAAAATTACATCTTGACTACAGAGAGTGAAATTATCAATTCAAAGAAGTTTAAATAAACCTCATTAAACAGGTGAATATAACATGTTTTGAAAGGAGAATAACAAATAGACAAATATAACCTTCAAATTGCACTCCCAAATATGTATTACTTAAATAATAAAGCTAATAATACTCAAGGCTAGATAGGTTTGTAAAGTAAACATATGGAATACCAAAATATAAAATTACTTGGCTGAAATATTAAAACAGCTGTGTAAACCAAAATGTTTTTTGATATACTCCTTGCACTTTTTATTATTTTCATATATATATATTGAACTGGTTATTCCTTCACTTCTTTTGATCACTGAGGGCGCCACTAAGCCACTGTCGACCTAGATGTGTGGACAGCAAGGGAGGCAATTCAAGGAGAAATGGGATGGTCAAGTTTTTATATGAGAGATGCAAAAAGTAAAATGAAAATGTTTGGTAGGTTGCAGTTTATAGATAATAAAAGAATAACTAAAATAGTATTTAATTGGGTTATGAGTAAAGGGCAGGCAACAAGATGAATGAGAAAGGTAACGCAGTATGCAAAATATTTGGATAAAAGAATTTATATCAGTATACTTGTACAAAAGATGGGATTATTGTGTGTAGGAGGATTGTTGAGTGTTATAGTGGTAAGGAATGGGATAAAAGAATAGATGCATTGATAAAGAATAGGGAGTTAGAGAGATGGAGAACTAGTATGGAGAGTAAAAAGAGTTTAAATATATATATAGAAGTAAACAGAATATTGGGTGTGAGTTAATTTATGATAATAGCAAGGAAAGTAGTTTATTGTTTAAGGCTCAAATGGGATCTTTAGCAACAAAAGAATATACACATAAATAAAAAAAAATATGAGTGATTTAGTCTGCAAATTGTGTAAGGAAGGCATAGAAAATATTAGGCATTTGTTAATTGAATGTAAATGTTTGAAAGCAGAAAGGGTACAAATAATGAAGTTATGGAAGAATAAATAAGAACAAAGTGATTATACAGAAAGTGGGTTATTGATTTTTATGCTGGGTTTGGGAAAAGATAAGAGAGATTTAGATATAAAGGCCATAGAGTTGACAAAGATTATGTTGTGAAAATGGGATGAAGCAGATTATGGGAAAACTTAGGATGGGGAATGGAAAGAGAAAATAAAGTGTCTAATAGGTTTCTCTGGGTTTAGTTGTTGAGAGATTGCTGACTCCATTTAAGGAGAAGTCACAGTGCATCACATCACTTAGAAAATTTTAATTTATGATCAAAAAGTTGATGATGATAAATGCTACCAGTTAGACTCAGGGAGGGAAAGAGATCTTTAACATTATTCAGACAATTGAGGGACAGGACACAGACACATATGCCAGCCAAAAATAATTATAAATAATTTTAAAGTTGTATTAAATTAAAAAAAAAAAAAGTTAATCAAACACAATATGAAGATTTGATCTAAATTCCTCAACTTTCTTTGTCAGAGAGTGCAAGTGAATATTATGGTACATCAAATACTTCAGCAGATAAGTTTGTTTTCTTACATAAGAATTAAAAGCATTTATAATTTCTTTTTGTCAGTGATTTATCTAAACAAATTCCACTTTTCTTTATTTAGAGATTTAAAAAAAAAATCTTGTGCGGAAGTCAACATACAGTGCAGAGCCATCTTTCTCTAAAACCCGGTAAAATATCGGGATATAATAGAGATGCCATATGCTGGCAAACACTCATAAGAAATCATTACAATTTGACTTTTAAAGTTAACTCCATACAAGCAAAAAGAAAAGATTACGAATTCACGCAATCAGAAATATAAGAAAATAAAATCTCTATGGTTTAAAAAAAACAAAACATACAATCAATAAATCACTAGCCAAAAGATTTACGGTCTGCCGGAAATGCAAACCTAGATTGACTAAATTAATTTCAATAAAAAATAAGGAACAGATGAGTTACAAAGAAAACTACTAATATCTGCCCAAGCTTTTAACTATACTTAGTAATATAAAAAGAGAAACAATGAGTATAAAATATTAACTCACAATATACTCTCCAACAAAGTGACAAAGTAAAATACTAATTTAATTATCTACAATTTATAGGTTTTACAGAAATATATCTAACAAAAGAAATAATACCAAAATGATTACTAAAATGCCTATCATGTGTCCATAAAATTTAGAGATTTTACTCTGGTTAAAATAGAAATTGTTCAGTTTACCTTCAAGGCATAATGTTCTGTCCAGCTGATTTATTCCAGTGGTAAGTGCACAGTTGGGTCTATCTAGAGTTCATTAAGAAGGTTTTTGATTTCCATTTACCTAGTCGGGAGTACAAAGACAATCTTTTAGGTCATGTTTATGATATCATAGTTGTGGAGCTCTGCAGTCTGTCTTGGAAGGTTTTTAGCATAGCATACTTTTATTATGATTCTTCAAGGTGGATAGTTTCTGCACTATGACTGAATAGCAGCAATGCACAGTATTAATAAGTTTCTTAGCAGTTAGTAATAAGCAATTAGAAAACATCAATTTAACCTTCTCTGGGCTGGATTTCACATTTCACAATAAAAATAATTAGCAAATATAAAATTCTGTAGGTCAGAAGTCTGCTATTAGTGAATATACAAGTCATAATAATACACAATAAAAACACTGGGATGGGTCAAGCGTTTGTGGTCGAGGGGTCAGCACAGCCGCCTTACAAGAAATTGTCCAGGGTTTGCGGGTTTGCTTCCCGGCCGATGCTTTGACACATGAAAAAAAAACACTGGAGCTTTTATATGCAATAGTTATCTACCACCAGATCTTAATTAAAAGTTTTAACCAAAGTTAGTCTCTTATCTTTCATTAGATCTTAATTATATTTTTAACCAGAGTGATTCTTGTGTTTATTTTTTTATAATAATATCTAAATTAAATACTTTAATGTACATGCTAAAGATAAGAAAAGAGATAAGCATTTCAGTTTTATCCCGCCCCCTCCTCTCCAAATGCACAACCTCAGAGAAATAGCAGTTTAACACCTGAAGCAAACAAGGCTATCCAACTCTTATAATGAGAAAGCAGTATTTAGCCAGTAAGAACCAAAAAATTGTCACAGATACATTAACAGAAGACACATGCGTAAATCAGAACTGTATCCAGTAATCCCACTGAAGTCAAACAGAACTAGACTTATAGAGATCCGCTTTATTATTATTTGTGTAAGCCGAAGGAGATTATTAACATATTATTAATATATCAAATTTTTGTAATGTAAGGTGTATATTAAATTATTAGTAAGAATATATATATAACTAAATACCTAATGTCAGTTTTGTAAATATTTAATATCTTTTTTTAAATAAATATTTATTATTATTAATTATCAGTAGTTAAATTATTTGTTATTGATTATAAGTAAAGGGGAGAATATTACAATACAAAGTAACTAGTTAGGATAGAAGTTTTAAAATCAGTTTTAAACAAAATTATACTTATCATTTTTTTAAATAATATAATAAGAATAGTCTTAGTTTCATTAAAAATTTAATTAAATTATTTCTCAAAATCAATTTTAACTAGTTTATGACTATTTATTAAAATGAAATAGATTTTAAAAAGAATTTTATTTATTTGTGTTCAACTATTGAAAATTAAAATGAAATAGATTTTAATTGAAATTTTATTTATGTATTTCTAACTATTAAAGTAAAATGAGATAGATTTATAAAAAATTTTATTTTATTTAAAATTAATATTAAAGTAAATAGATTTAAGTAAAAGAAATATATCTAGTTTAAAAATTAATGGTAAAAGTAAATGATAATCTAGATAAAAAGTAATGTAATAACTCGTTTTGGAAAACACTTTTTCAATTTAAAGTAAAAATAGAATACTTAAACAAATTTATCAATGAAGATCTGAGATGTTAGGTAGCTAAGAATAAAACTTAATAAAAGATTTAAAACTTTAATCTCTTAAATGATAATCTGAATTAAAAGTTCGATTTGAAAAAAAATCTGAATAAGTAGTAAAATATAATTTTTTTATGGTAATTATTTCTAAGTTAATTTGTTAAAAAAAACTACAAAACTTAAAAGAAACAATAGAATTTTTAAAAAAAATAACAAAATTAAAAGAAGTAAGAAAATGTTTAAAAAGAAATCAACACTTCGAAAAATAAGACATTTGTTTAAAAGAAATCTACAATACTTTCAAAAAGATTAAAAAACAGAGAATTAAAAAAATCTAAGCTGAGTAAATAGAGCATTAGAAAATTGAAATAAATATATAAAAATTATAATGAAGAGATAAAACAAATAAGAAAATTAGAAAAAGAACAAGTAATTTGTTTTAGTAAGGATATTAAACTTAAAAGTAATTTCCAGCGAGAGTATAGAGATATAATAATATCTCAAGAAGTAAATACTTTAGAGCTAAAGATAAGAAAAGAGATAATTTATTTTACCCCCCCCTCTCCGAAAAACCTCAGAGAAAATGAAGCGAAGTATCACTCAAAGAGAAAATTTAAGAGTGAAGAAATGTAGAGATAGAGGTAACGAGGCATGGTAATAAATTGTGATTTGGAAGCCACGAAGGGCCAAGCGAACTAGGGACTATAGAGGCCTTCGGCTTTATATTATTTGAGCCGCGGCCGATTATGTAGCATATATTAATTACAAATTTGTTGTAATCGTAAGTATATAAATTATTAGTAAGAATATATATACCTAAACCTAGTCAGTTGTTGTAAATAGTTAAACTTTTGTTGTAAATAAATATTTATTATTATTAATTATCAGTAGTTGAAATTATTTAGTTCGTGTGATTATAAGAAAAGGGGGAGAAATACAACAAACGAATTAACAATTTAGAACAACGACATTGCTATTTAGGTATATATATTCTTACTAATAATTAATATACACCTACGATCCATTGATATATAATAACCAACGCCCTGACAAAAAGGGCCCTTGCCGCCCTTGCTCAGGCGGGCGCGGCGTTTCAGCCCGGCCCCCGGCCGGCCGCCAACCCCCTCGGGCGGGGCCCGGCCGCCCAAACCTCTCGGGGCGCGGGGGGGAAACCCTTTGACTTAAAGTACTCTGCGAATTACGCAATTATCTTATGTTTTTACTTTTCTTTTTAATCCCACTTTTAACAAATTAGAAAATGAGTTCTCTTTCAAGATAATTTTATTTGACCTATACGTGATTACAAAAAAAAATAAAAATAAAAAGATAACAAGAAATAACTAGACGAGGTTATCCAAAAGTCAGTAGAATATAAAATGAATGTTAGTGAGGAACTTAGCCTGTGGATGCAAGGTGAATATTATTCATCTATAAAAATGAGTTTGTTTTTTTTTAAAAAAATAGATTCAACAAACAACGAAAACGTATCTCAATCAAAAAACTTTTTTTTTTATATAATTAAAATGTTTTTCAATTTCCATCTATAATTGAGTACTGTATGTTACAGCAAGTACTCTTTTTTTTTTCATATGTCATAGCATTGGCCGGGACGCGAACCCACAACCGTCTGCAACCAACTACTTGCTTGCAAGGCGGCTGCGATGACCTCTCGGCTGACAACGCTTGACAGCAAGTACTCTTAATAAAAAAATAAAAAAATACAAAATTTTTAAATACAATTTTCTTTTAAAATCTTTAAAAATATACATTTTAGTTTTGATTTTTGGATGGTTGCTTTTAAAGTTGATAAAGCATCTGGTTCGATGTAATTTAAAAAATTACATAGTAAATTTTATATAAAAAAAAATTGTTTTGCTGTATTGTTACTCACAATTTTTTTTTTTTTTAAGAGTTTGAAATGCTTCTCTTTTTAAAGACAAGATGAGTAAAAAGATTAGCTCATGCAGGACAAGGATGTTACTAACAGTTCTTTACAGATAAATGATATAAAAGAAGAAAATATTTGCCAGGCATATCAATTACTAGATGATGTTAATATGAATAGTTTTTGATGCTTGCATTACCTTCTGGTTGGAAATAGCTAGATATAGATTTACTGACTAATATTTGGTAATTAGATAATTTGTTTATGGCCTGAACACTTGAAAAGAAAATCTTTGACTGAAGATCCTGGATTTGAATTCTTTATACAGGTATGGCAGAAAATTGCATCTTTCTTTATCTATATACAGATAAATAGAAGTAATAATCAAGAAAGGGGTGATAATCCGTTTTAAATAATTTAGATATGACTTTGAATGCAGTGATCAAATATACATCACATTTTGGTGCATCTTATTTTCTAGTTTCAAAATGACAACAGTGAACAGATAACTCACATATTTTGTTCACCTATGAATTTAGGAATTGCTTTTTAATAATCCAAACTTAGAAGTTAATAATAAATTAATGGTGATAATGATAAAGTGCTTCCTTATTACTAAATCATTGCATTCTTGACTTATGTTCTTTAGTATAGTGATTGTATTGTTCACTCTGACTCAAATGCCATAAATCACAGCTTTAGTTTTGTCATTTACAGTGGTCACACATTTTACAAATGACTGAGCAGTAGATAATTCAATTATATACATATATCAAAAATTATTTCAAAGTTCACAAACGTTTTAAAAAAATTACTCTATACATCAATTTTTTAATTAAAAACAGTTGGAGCATAATGAACTTTCATTGCTTAGTTTTAAACTTATAATTTAAAGATTTCAAATGATTTTTTTTTTAAAAAAACTGAAAATTATATGACTTTTTTTATTTGTTAAACTTTTTATTTTCAACTTTCTAGACGAGATAAAATATTTAATTTTAAGCACTAACCTTTAGATAAGAAACTAATTACACTTGCGATAGGGTTACATTATAATGCATGGTTTAAGGCAGAGGTCCCCAACCTTTTTGCACTTAAGAGTACATTCTATAATACTGGCCAGGTGTCAGGCACCATTTATTTTTTCAATGCAAATTTATAGTTGAATATTGTTAATAATACGCATAATGTACAAAAAAAATATTTATTTCAAAAATAAAATTTTAACATATAATTAATGTTTATATTTTTACACTGTAAAAGTATAGTATGCCCTACAATTTGATTAGAATATAATACAATAATTTATAAGTAATTTTAAAAATTAAATTTATTTGTATCAGATAAATAATTTTTTGTCGTGTTTGGATCGTGGCGGGCACATGTAAAATGGTCTGCGGGCACCATGGTGCCCATGGGCATAGGGTTGGGGACCCCTGATTTAAGGACTAGATGCTTTCATAGAGAATTTATACTTTTAATGATTTTAATAATTGAAAACTATTTAGTAAAATTGAAATTTTAGTTATAACTGTCACATCTAGATGGCATAGCATTCAGTATTTCAAAGAAGATCTAAATTCTCAAAAGAAAAAAAATACAGTTCTGTGCATGGTGGGTATAGACTATTTTCTTACTATGATGACAGATAATAAGCATATTTTTATTTACTATTATTTTCTTACTATGATAATGGTGAATAATAAGTATATTTATATTTACCATTTTCTCTTTTTATTCTATCATTAAATATATATGGAACAAATATATGATGTCTGCATATATCTTTTATTTGAATAAAAGTGATTTTGAGGAGAAACTTGTCTGCTAAAAATTTATGTGATGTTTTAACAGAAACCACACGCTGGCAATAATGTGTTATTGTTTTTCTTTTTTAAAAAAAAATATCTATATAATAACTTGATTTTTAATACTTGAAAGTAATGTTTCTATTATTTAAACATATGCTTTAACAAAATTTATCTAAAGTATACAGATTTGATAGAAAGTAAGTTTTATTTTATTACATTTTAGATTGAAGGGGTGATATAAAATTGTCTATCTTGTTAACATTATGGTTAATTTTTTAAATTGAAAAGTTGATATTTTATTGGTAAGACATTTTTATTATTTGATTATACTTTTAATAAAATTTATCAAAAATAAGTTGCTTATTCACTGAAAAATTATAGTTAAAGTAAAAATATGGGGGGGGGGGAGCTTATGAATATGTTCAAATCAAAATGCTTAATGGTTAAAATAAAATTATATTTTTTAAATGTGTGCATAAATGTAATTTGTATTAGCCCCTTCCCCAAATATACTAATGAAGTATGTGCCTATATCTACAAAAATTTAATTTATCCTCATAACTACTTTATTTATATCTTTAATATTATTTTTAAATCATAAAAAGCGAAAGTAATTGTAAAATCTATTTTTAATGGATATCCTTCATATTTTATTATTAATTAATTAAGAAAGTAATTCAGCTACTGCTTAAAATTACAGAGTTTTGATAATTTGAATTTTATAAGAAAATAAATGTTTGTACCATAAAATAATTTGTGGACCAGTAATATTTTACAACTGATTTTCTTTTTATCATCAATGGGTTTTTTCTCTATCAGGACTTTTAGTTTTAACAAATATATTTTTAGAAGAGATTTGTCATGTCAAAAGAAGGGAAAAAGGATATAAAATTGTGACAAACTCATATTTCTGATAAATTATAAATGTTTCCAAGACAAGCATAAGTAACTTATAAATTTTTGATTATTTTTATGTTTAGACTGGAAATGTTTTATAGATTTTTTTTAAAAAAAATACTTTTAATATACTCATGTCTTATATATATGCGAATGTGTGTGTGTATTTCTGCTAAAGACAAATTCACTACTTAAGAGCCTGATTAAATTTTATTTTTTTATAGGAATTATATGTCATTGTAACAAGAAGTTATTTTAATTAATCATGGAAATGGCTTCTTGGACTTTTTGCTTAATAATTATAAACTTATCTAAAGGAGGTTATGATATATGGCAATACATTTTCCTGCCATCCTGACCCTAGCTTTTAATCTGGTTTAAGCAAACTTGACATTTTTTGAACAGGTTTGGATTATTTTTTGGTAGATTGTGCATAACCAAATTAGCTATTTATCCAAAATTGTTCAGTAAATGATATTAAATCATTGTTAGCCAGATTATAAATCAAGGATGAAAACCTGCTTAAATTCTTATCATCTGCTTGATAATTATTGCTTTCTCCATTATTTATCCTTCATAAAAAGCTATTAAAAGAGCCATTGCTTTACCACACAATATTAGTTTTACTTAAACTTACTTATTATTTTCATCATCCTCCAATAGCCTCTCATAAAAAGGAAAGATCATTCCAATTCCAGAAAAAAATAAGGTAAAACAGCAAAGTAAAATATTGTTATTACAATTACTACCAATCATAATAATGACAACAGCAGCAATAACATCAGCAATGACAATGGCAATAACAATAACATTGATGATGATGATGATGATAATAATAATAATAATAATAATAATAATAATAATAATAATAAGAAGAAGAAGAAGAAGAAGAAGAAGAAGAAGAAGAAGAAGAAGAAGAAGAAGAAGAAGAAGAAGAAGAAGAAGAAGAAGAAGAAGAAGAAGAAGAAGAAGAAGAAGAAGAAGAAGAAGAAGAAGAAGAAGAAGAAGAAGAAGAAGAAGAAGAAGAAGAAGAAGAAGAAGAAGAAGAAGAAGAAGAAGAAGAAGAAGAAGAAGAAGAAGAAGAAGAAGAAGAAGAAGAAGAAGAAGAAGAAGAAGAAGAAGAAGAAGAAGAAGAAGAAGAAGAAGAAGAAGAAGAAGAAGAAGAAGAAGAAGAAGAAGAAGAAGAAGAAGAAGAAGAAGAAGAAGAAGAAGAAGAAGAAGAAGAAGAAGAAGAAGAAGAAGAAGAAGAAGAAGAAGAAGAAGAAGAAGAAGAAGAAGAAGAAGAAGAAGAAGAAGAAGAAGAAGAAGAAGAAGAAGAAGAAGAAGAAGAAGAAGAAGAAGAAGAAGAAGAAGAAGAAGAAGAAGAAGAAGAAGAAGAAGAAGAAGAAGAAGAAGAAGAAGAAACTAACTATACAAACTATTATTTTGAATCTCAAATACATCTATATGCAAAATGATATACTGGTTCATTACTCTATTTATTGGATATTTTCTGATGCTGTTTTAACTTCTCTTAGCATTTTTTTTCTTTTTGCTAAATTATTTTCACATCATGTTTAATTGTATCTTTCCAATGTATTCTATTCTCCGTCACATCTTTCCAATAAAAATAACTGACATTGTGCTTTTTAGAATATACTGGAAATAATTTTTGTAAAGTAAACAATGCTTGTTTCTCCACAAAAACTGTACTCAAGTTCTTCATAAAATCTTCTCTAAGAAGTCTTATATTATCCATCTATTTCACATTTCCAATCCAATGAATATGTGATTCTACAAATCATTCATCAAGATAAATATATGAAATGACCTTATGAGCATAAAAATTCTCCATCAGGAAAACAAGCAAATATTTGGCTAAACTAGACATGAATTCTTGCCTGAATCACAAATGACATATTAAAACACGAGATGGTTATAGTTTTTAAAAAAGTATAAAATATTTGGACAAGATGATGGTAAAGTAAGGAGATGACCAGACCAATGTAGAATGTCTTCATTCATTGCAATAATGAACTTGTTTATGAGAAGTTTGAAAAACTTGATAGGTACTTCTGAATAAATGGTCACTGGTAGTTCATTTTGACTTGGCAGTCCATAATAACAATAAGGTTAAATGATAAAACTATTCAATAAAATTTATATAAAGCTCAACTCAATGTTTTTGTGAGACTATGTTTAGTTATGTTTTTGTTGTTTATTAAAAATAACTTTTCAAATAAATAGATTGTTAGATTTATTACATTTAAATCCAATTCATTTCTTTTGTGATCCTGTTTAAAGGCTTATGTCTTCATCAAAATTTTTGTCCTTTAGCTATATGCAAAGTCAAAGTAACAGAGCACATATTTAGCATTAGTACATATTTAGTATTGTAGCAACATGATGGTACACCGTGTTAAGATAAATGCTGTGGTAAAATTCTGAAACTGTTAACCAAAATCACTGGATAAAAGCTTAACATTGTATTATCTGATGCTTAAATATCAGATGATCTCCTGGTCAAGCAATGATTTGATTTTCTTAAAATTATTTTTATAGTAGTCATACTGAAGTGGAATAGCCAACAACAGTATTAGAAATAAAGATGTGAACTAGCATACATCCTTCATGGAATAATGTTAAATGGTATGCTATTATGCTCACAACTTGGGGTTTGAATCTAAGTGAAACTTGAAAATAATTTTCAAATACCTGAAGATTTCTAAACAAACATGTGATTTCTTTTCTATATATCTGACCATAGTTAACTGAAACAGATATCCAATGCCTGATTATTAAATGGTTATACAGCTATTTTTAGCTGGAGAATAATCATCTTCATCACCAGATAATAGATGATCTTTATTCTTTTTTTGTGGAAAGATTTTGGAGATGCCTTTCATTACCATTATAATCTACGTTTACACTAAATGTGTACCTTTTTTTTTTGTAAGATTAATTATTATAATTTGAAATTGGTGCACGACTTTAGTGCCACCTATAATAAGATTTTTGAACATTGTACATTTCTAAAATTAAATGTAAATCTAAAAATAATTATTTGCTTTTCTTTGTTTACTTTTTTAATAATTAAAAGGTTTTTATCAATTCTTAATAACATCAATAAAAGCTTGTTAATTATCCTTTCCTTGAAAATTACGCTGAGAAATAATAAAATAATATTCTTATTAAAGAAAGATTGAATTAGAAAAGTTTGAAATCTCTAATGAATTTACTGAAATAAAATTATTAGTCACAAAACAATGTGCTCAAGTGTGAATAAAAAAAAAAGATAATTACTGTAATTTTACAAAACACTGATGCTATTAATAATAAAAACGATCGAAATTTAATTTTTTATTTATACTTTATTAATTTAATTTTAGATATATTTGTGTTAAATATATCTTGGGTCCATTTGAAAATAACACCACGTGATTTCTGCTTACACAATATTGTTATGTAGCAAATCTGTTTATTTTTCAGTTTTGCCGTTTAGTATAAGCTTTAATAATCTGCCTATATATTTGCCATTAGAAATACAATCCTGTGCAATTTGGTCCAGTAATAGAGTGACAAATTTGACAGCTTAAGGTACAATTTGGTCCAGTAATAGAGTGACAAATTTGACAGCTTAAGGTATCACTTTAATGCTTAAATGTCACATGACCACATCATCATCATGATTATTATTGTTATTAATTTAAAAATATTGCCTCTTGAAATATATAATTTCAATTTGAGTAGAAATTTATAAGTCACACTGTCACCACCAAAACTCCACAATAGTGCCTGGTGAGGCTTGGCTTAGAGTAAAATCTAGGAGCAATACAATTGTTCTCACAATATGGTAGACATCAGTTTGCTTTTAAAAATTAATATTAGCATTAATTATTCTATCAATTCTAGGAAAGATATTTATTAACATCACAATCATTTATATGACTAATAGATTACAGAGCTGTATGTGCTTATTAATTGTGTAAGGATATATCTTATCTATATTAATGGCAAAACTTGCAAATTAATGAAATTGATTATAATTTCTACTTGTTCTGAATATAATTAGAGGTGTACTTATTACCTAAACAGAGGATCACATTTAATAGCTATGTTGTGCTTCATTTTTACCACTTTGAAAGAAAGCAAGTGAAATTTGCTTATATATAAGGTTCAAACCTATTCTGATTTGTAATGAATGATGTTGGATCTTGGTGCAACTTATGAAGTGAGTTCCCTTAAAATCAGAACTGTGAGTTAACTATTCAGAATTTAGAAATTATGTAATATCTTATGTATTAGTTCAATAATGAGATAATAGAGAGGACTTTAAGGCTCTCATTCATAATATTATTAAAATCAACACTATAGAAAACTTTACATTCAATGCCAAGTTTGATTTTAAAATAATAATACAGTAAATCACATCAAGGATCAAAAAAAAAAATGTATAAGTATGCATTTGATACTGAACTTGTGAATGCAGAATAATATTAATCTCTATAAGTATTTTTATTGTGATTAAACATAAAACCATCATGACAACATTGTAATATAGTGTCAAATTGTAAATAATATTAATCAAAATACAATAACAATAATTATAATGCACAGTTGCATTAAGGCTATCGTTTGTGTCTGGCAGGACTATTCATTTTCTTTAAAACTTACAATGAGTAAATTTGGGTTAAACTTGAAACAGCAGGAGCAAAAAATAGACAAAGCTGATTTAAATCACTTGAACATGTTAGATGATGTTAATGATTTTACAAATAATGAGAATGAATTTATTACCTAGAAAAAAAATTACTTATATATAAAAATTAACAAATCTAGAGAAAGAAGATGAAATAATAGAGAAAGAGATGGAGAAGATCAGAGGAGGATTGAAATTGATTGTAAAAGTTGAGTATTAGAAAACAAAAGTACAGTACTTTGGACAATTTACTAATATTTTTGGAAATAGAATGGATAAGGCTGATAACAGAATTAAGTTTCAATTAATGGTTATCCTTAGAAATAACTTAATGTTAATACAGCATACCTACGTGCCTTAAAAGAAATATTTTAAATAAATGTGTTTTTCCTATATTTACTAGAATATATAGATCTGAGTCTTGGACATTTAGCAAAAAAGCAATTCACACACTGTAAGGCATATTAATAATGTGAAAAACTAAAACCTTCGATGGATGCACTTTAAAAATGCTTATGTAATGATTGCATGTGGAATTCTCAATACAAAAAAAAACAAGCCAGAAATATGAGAAAAAGATGGAACCCACCTTCTTCTCTGCTTAAATTTATATATAAATAAGCCAGACTCAAACATTCCAAACTAAGAGTGTAAAGCTTAAAACACCTTCACATTTAATTCACTAAATATTATATATAAATAAACAACGTGAAATCTTTCAATTTACATCAAAGTAATTTTCAAATCTAATGAAATTATAGTAACAAATGTAAATATATTAAACTTATTAAGCACAAGCAGATGATATAATAATAACATGAAAGGCTAAAACCTTCAACAGATGCACTTTAAAAATGTTTATGTGACAGCCAATCAGATGTAACAATGACTGCACATGGAACTCTCAATTCAAAAACACAAGCTAGAAATATGAGAAAAAGATAGAACCCACCTTTTTTTCTACTTAAATTTATATATAAATAAGCCAGACTCAAGCATTCTGAACTAAGAGCATGAATAATCTCCTTGCGCTTAATAAATTTAATATATTTACATTTGTTACTATCATTTCATTAAATTTGAAAATTGCTTCATAGTAAATCGAAAGATTTCACATTGTTTATTTATATATAATATTTAGTGAATTAAATGTGAAGGTGTTTTAAACTTCATACTCTTAGTTCGGAATGCTTGAGTCTGGCTTATTTATATATAAATTTAAATAGAGAAGAAGTTGGGTTCCATCTTTTTCTCATATTGCTGGCTTGTGTTTTTGAATTGAGAGTTCCGTGTGCAGTCATTATTACATCTGACTGGCTATCACATAAAGCATTTTTAAAGCACATCTGTTGAAGGTTTTAGTCTTTCATGCTATTATTATATCATCTACTTGCACTTAATAAATTTAATATATTTACATTTGTTAGTATCATTTCATTAGATTTGAAAATTGCTTCGTAGTAAATTGAAAGGATTTCATGTTGTTTATTTATATATATTTAGTGAATTAAATGTGAAGGTGTTTTAAGCTTCATGCTCTTAGTTCGAAATGTTTGAGTCTGGCTTATTTATATATAAATTTAAGTAAAGAAGAAGGTGGCTTCCATCTTTTTCTTGTATTTATGGCTTGTGTTTTTGAATTGAGAGTTTCACGTGCAGTCATTATTACATCTGATTGGCTGTCACATAAGCATTTTTAAAATGCATCTGTCGAAGGTTTTAGCCTTTCATGTTATCATTATATCATCTGCTAGTGCTTAATAAATTTAATATAAACCATTAAGCATCACATGATCACATTTGATTACTCTGTTTAGCACAGGTGGCAATACTGTATGGAGAGTTTTGCTCTGTTTAAATTTAATATACTTGTAAAGTATATTGTAAAGTATAAAAAGATGGATTCACAGATTGGTGGAATACACCAGTAACAAAACTAATAGATACAGGTTAAAAAATTATGAGAGTAAAATAAGTGAATTTCATAACTAGAGATAATTATAAGTAAATTCCTAAGTTAAATCTTAAAAATAAGAAATCTACAGAGAAAATATGATAAAATGGAGAAAGAGGTGGAGAAGATCAGAAGAGGAGAAAAAAAAAGGGGGAAAAAGAAGAATAAAATGAAAACAGAGGAAGAAAGAGATGGAAAAGATCAGAGGAGAGTAAAAGAAAGAGGAAAAAATGGAGATGGAGAGAAGAGCATGAAGAAAGAAAAAACAGTTATAGATATGAAGAAGTGGAATAAACTTTACAGTGCCTGAAAAATAATAGTACATATGATATAGGATTAAAATATTTTATTGCAAATATAATTTTGATTTTCAGAGAGATATGTGTGTTAGCAAAATGATTAAATTTATGATGATAAAAATAACATTATTAGTTATACTATATAATAAAGTAATAACCATTACTACAGCTTTGCTTTATTGATTGCAAACGTTACAATATTAAATTATAATCCTCATAAATGATCATTCCACCCCATTATTATCACTGTTAGATAATCTTTCGAAATGAAATAAATGTCATTTTCTTCTCTTACTGTTATTATTTATATATATAATAATAAATCAAAAAAAAAAAAAAATAGCGTAAAAAATTTTGAATTAAATTATCTTTTGAATAATGTAATAATATTTCATGCCACCAAATTCTTAAATATTTTCCTTAATCCTAAAACACAACCACTTTCTTTCTTATATTTTGCGGTCCACTAAGCAGGTGATATTATTTTACATCCAGCAGGGGGTGCTGTCAATCAAAAGATCAAGTTTTATATTTGCAGTGAAAATTGCACTCTCAGAAAAAATAAGACACAGACACGCTATGAATAAAAAATATTAGTTTAAAAAATTGCTCAAATAAAAATCAAATAATTCTACCAGATTTAAGACGAATTAAAAAATAAGTGTATATTACAAAAAGGAAAAAAATCATGACTAGAAAAATAAGAGTTTGAAATAATGGCGTTTGAAATAAGACTTCACTCTGATCTTAGGTCTGCTTTTCTTCCAAGATAAGATTTAAAAAAGTAGGATTTGATTTTGTCACAAAAGGTTCTTTAATCTAATTCAAAGTGATCCCAATTCAACTGACATTTAGAAAACATTTGCTCTTAGAAAAAAAAAAAAAAAACTAGACTTAATATCTTACAAGTTTTGATAAAAACTGATCAGAAATGTTACACTGAAAAAAAAGATAAGGATAGAAAAATCAAATAAATTTTTATTTTAAATAATTTATTTTAGGAGTTAAAGAGGGCTATTCTAATATTTTTTTCTTAATTTTGATGAAATAAAGCAAATTTCTAACAAAGATCTTATAAAGCACGTTTGTGTATAGGTATATAATATGACCATATTAGTTGGCTGGTAAATAAATATTTATTTATTTTAGTTAAAGTTTCTCGCTATTTATTTGCCAATAAAAATTGGATGTATGTGCTAGGATTCAAATCTAGTTAAGAACTTTGAAACTTTTTACTAAATGATTGATCATTTCTAAGACACATGAAGATTTTTCCCATTGCTAATACATACAAATATAGCTAATCAACAAATCATTGATGGGTTAATGGCAGTCTAGTTATTTTAATATAACTAAAACGAAGATAAAACATTATGAATTTTCATCGCATAAAAGTTTTTTATTAACCTAGTGTTATCTTTCTTTCATCTTTCTTCTGTTGACAGTTATTAGAGTAATCTTCCCCATACAGTGATTACTACTTCAGAGCTGCCCATCCTTCTTTATTTTCTTACTGATAGCTAGTTGAGTTGGTTATGTGCCAATTACCTAAAAAAGACTAATTTTTGCTGAGAAATTAACTATCTAAAAAAATGTTTCTGCTTTATTTGGATTGAATCTTAATTGACTCCATTAATGAGAACAACGTAGTTTTTTAATTACGACTATGTTGCAAGGTGTCTATTATGACTGATTGTTCATTGCTGGAGTTGGGTTTAGCAATTGCTTGCCATCTCATCATGTAAGTAAATATACATATGGTGTGGTGTAGCATTAAAAGCATTAGTTCTACTTTTAGTATTTAAGTTACTTGCAAGGTCAAGAATTATTCAAACACCAATGTTTCTGTCAACTCACAATAACTCCATATGTACAGTTAATGAATTCCCCCCTCCCTTCATTGCTACACTTTTTTAAATTGGTGCTCTATCTAAGAATCTCTGGTTCTATAACTATCCACAGTCAAATGAGCCTTATTTTTTCAAATATAGGAGATATATTTTTGAAAAGAAATCATAAAATTCTTAAAGTTGTAGCCATGTGGATATTAAATTGTTCAATATTCATTAACATAGAAAAAATGGTGGAAAGTCTTTTAAATATTAGGAAATCATTTAAGATCTTTGCCTTTTATTAATTTATCTTAAAAACTGTTGTGACCAACATTTCTTCCTATGTATTTTTTTTATATTATTTTCTCAGAGGCTTGACAATTTCAGTCAAACGCCCTAACATTTCTTTTGCTATCTTTTATCATAGGAAATGTTAAAAACTGTAGCTCTTAAGCAAGTTTCTCTTTACACTAAGTTTATTACTAAAGACTTCTAAACTAGAAAATTTTGGCAATATCAATAATCACCAGAATTGTTATTAGTACTTCTCATTAAAAAAAAAAGCAATAAATTTAGATTTAGAGACATAATTAGCTAAAGTAAAAACAAACTTAAAACCAGCATAACTATTACTAAATCTAGAATATTAAGATTAGCATGGCATATCATACTATAATACACCATATACTCCTTAATTTACACTTTACAATGCAGTTAACATAAGATTTATTTTATTTCCTTTCTTACAGTTTCAACTGTCCAGCAGTCATCATCAGAGCTATTATCTCAGTACCCTTTCTTCTGAGATAATAGCTCTGATGATGACTGCTGGACAGTTGAAACTGTAAGAAAGGAAATAAAATAAATCTTATGTTAACTGCATTGTAAAGTGTAAATTAAGGAGTATATGGTGTATTATAGTATATATAATTAAGCAATGCAAATAAGAAATGGAATAAAATTTAATTCATGGCATATCATCTGAGATTGAGTACAAAATGGAATTGAATCTACAAGATTATGGTCAAAGAAGATCACCATAAAAGCTTTCATTTGTAACTTATTCAATGAGGATATTTAAGACAAATATTTCATATATAGGAAGTGCTCATAAAATTGTTTATGGATTAAATATATTAAATAATCATATACTGTATAAAGCAACACCCAAAAAAGATTATAAAAGTAATAAATAATAGTTTAAATAAAGAACTCTAAAAATATAGTATATAGTATTTGCATGATTAATTACCAGGTGGTAAATATAATTTAAGAACTCATTTGACAAAACCCATCATTCAAATAACCATATTGAATTTTTTACTCTGAGCTGAGAATCAATCCAAAAATTTTTTTGGCTAAAATGAGCCACTTTAGTATTATGCTAAAGGATGAGAAAGATAGTATGATATGCAGAAGATTTGGATAAAGACTGTGTGAGTTCTTATACAAAACGTGGGATGATTGTATTAGGAGAAATTTTGAGTGTTACAGTGGCAAAGAATGAGGTAGAAAAATAGATGCATTAATAAAAAATAGAGATTTGTAGAGATGGAGAACTAGTATGGAGAGTAAAAAATGTTTACATATATATAGAAGTAAACAGAATATTGAGTGCAAGTTAATTTATGATAATAGCAAGGAAAGCAGTTTACTGTTTAAGACTCGAACAGGATCATTAGCAAAACATAAATAGAAAAATATGGATTAGTCTGTAAATTATGTGAGGAAAGCATAGAAAATATTAGGCATCTCTTAATTGAATTAAATGCCTATAAACAGAAAGGGTGCAAATAATGAAGTTGTGGAAGAATAAATATAAACAAAGTGGTTATACAGAAAGTATGTTATTGGTTTTTATGCTGGATTTGGCAAAAGCTAAGGGGGATTTAGACATAAAGGCCATGGAGTTTATAAAGATATTGTGGAAATAGGATGGAGCAGGATAGAGAAGAATATGGGAAAAACTTAGGCTGGGAAATGGAAAGGGAAGGTAAAGTGGCTAACAGATCTCTCTGGTCATAGTGGCCGAGAGATTCCTGACTCTGTATAGAAGTCACATCACATCAAAGCATCAGTGAAGGAAGTTCTTTAAGAGTAAAAAATATTAAGGAAATAAAAATGAAGGTCAATAAAGCTGTGACATCATAGGAAATTGCATTATAATATTTATAATCAGGAAAAAGTATATGTGTCAAAAAATGTATATGGTTATTTAATACAGATCATTAAATATTAAAGCTCTACACATTTTAATGTCATGGCCTTTAAATTTATAAATTTCATGTCTAGTTTCATTACTTTCAGCTTTCAAATATCTTTTGAATTCCCAAGTAACAAATCATTCAATTATTTTTATTCTGCATAGTATGGTTTTAGTGGTAAAATCATAGTCTCTACAGTTCAAATTCATAGATTTAAGCATGGTCTCCATCAATTATAGAGCTCAAATTTCTTATGAATTTCTGTTAAATAAACAATGTAATTAGTTATTTTTTGCTAAATATTAACTTTGAACACAAGACTCTTATCCAAGTTTGAACAAAATATGCATCTGAATCAGAACAGAATAGTAAATGTTAAAAAAAATTAAATCAACAACAATAAGAGTAAATTCTCAGAATATCCACCAGAATGATATAAAAGTTCATTATTTTATGATGTAGCTGTAAATTTAAAAAGTTAGGACAAATTAATTAAAAGAGCAAGCAATAACAAAGCCCTCACTGCTATCGATGGAGCTATAATTTTGTTACATTGATCCAGTGTTTAATTATTCTTATTTAAAAGAACGTAACACACAAAGTTTGTCACAGCAAAAAGACAACTGGTGACTAATCTTTCTGAGTGACCTTCAGTGTCATCTCTGAATCAATACATGAAACAGTAACAGTAAAATTATTCAGCACAAAAATTTTATGACACTATCATGTTTGGATTATGAGTTACAAAGTAAAATGTGACATTTTTTCATTCCTTAACCTACAATAGAAAACATTAAATTTTAATTTTAGCAAAAATTCTATTGAAAAATTTGAAATGATTCCAACTATGTATAGGAATAAAACCATAAATCAAAATAACATTTTCCAATGTTTTGCAAGATTTCATGATAATAGAATATTGAATATATTAAACATACTGTCACATTTTATGTCATAACTCATCATCCAAACATGATACTGCCTTAAACATTTTGTGCTGAATAGTTAAATTATTCACTATGTAACATATACATTGATTCAGAGATGTTCACTGGAGGCAGACTGGAGAAAGAACCAGTCACCTTTTTATTGAGATATACTGTTATCACATATTATTACAATTATTATTATTATTTCCAATGTGCAGAATTACTAATAACATCAATAATAATGTTAACTATAGGAAAAATCATTTTGGATATTCTCTTTTATCTTCTAGTGAGAATGGTAACATACCTCACTTTTCATTGACTTTAAAAGTAAATATGTCTGCTAGCTTGAACAATTCTAATTTTACTTCATTCTTATTGCATTCAACACAAAGAACAACTGATAATTTTTTTCTAATATGTGAGTGAATCTTTATTCAAATGATGTTAAATTATTTGTTGAAAATAGTTTAAGAACTAAGATTGTTTGCCATAAAATTAATATGAATAATACTAAATATTATTGCTGTTATATTTCTGCTCTTGTACATAAATACAATAAATTATTATCCCTAATTTATGGGGTTGTGGTGCATCCATTATCTTTTTTGTGGCTCTTTGGCCAATTTTTTAAGGCTTTGGTCAAATTTATCTTTTTTTTCCTTTCTATCTCTTTTATTTTCTTTATTTTCATTTACTTTATTTAAATTATCTTTTGGATAACATGACAGGCCTTTCTTGTTTTTAAGTGAATGTTAGAGGGATTTGGTTTCATCACTAATTTCCTGCTTGTTTTTTTAATATTATACAAACTGACAGATCTATGCAAGAGGTTGTACTCATTGCTATTCATAAAAATGTTTTTTTTTTTTATAAAGATCTTCATTTTATTTTTCTTTGTAAAATTACCTTAAATCACTATTAAATTTATCATGATTATTTCCTAATTTTACTTGGAAGATTTTTTCATTGGCTATAATAATGTTATTATTACTGTCTTCTAAAGTTTCTACTATAATTACAGTTTTGTAAATTTTAGGGATTTAAGCAATATAATCCATTTGATAATGATTCTCATCATATTAAAACAGGCAAAAACTCACTACACGTATTGCCACACAGCAAGCTAGAATAATCAATGGATGCCAAAAGGCTTGTGCATAAAATCCCCATCTAGTGCCTACTCATCCAATATCCCCAGACTAGTTTCTGGTTTGTGGCCAAGCCTTGGATCTGAGAGCACTGCACCTAGATTCTTCCGACTATTAAAAAAGACAGTATCAGATTGTTTTTGCATTTATTTTTATGGTTAGTACCTTAAAATTCAATTGACTGGGTGAGGCTTGTTTTTTAACAAGTATTTTCTAAAAAGTCATTTGCTGAATAGCATATTGGAAAAGTAGCAGAGTTAGCTACTTAAACCTATCTCTTGATTTAAATTTTCTAGATTCCTAAGCATCACAAGGCAATTAATTAAATCTTGCATTGAAAATGGTCACACACACACATATATATATATATAAGAGGGGATTTGAACATAGACTTTCAAGCTCCCTTCAGCCATCCACTCCATCTCACACAAACAATACACATGACCACACACATGTGAAAAAGATAAATGATCTCCAATATTCTTATTTTGTGCTGAACTAGCAGTCATCAGTTGATCTAGACTGTCATCTCCCACACATATATATCATAAGCGCTTGGCTTACATTAAGATAGCAAATCTTCAAACTTTAATAGATTGGCTTCAATCTACTAGATCTGCCAACTTTTCAGCCATCCATACGATTGAAAATTTGGTGAAGGAACACTCAAATTCCTTGTTGATGTCAATGTTATTGTCATGTTGACCTTAAGTCATATAGGACCTTGTTCATTTAAATACCTAGAAGAGGGGTGGACAGGATACATGCTGATGCTATAATATTTTTGAAATACAAGCATAATTCATATACTTGGAGTTGAAATGTAATATAAGGAATTTAAACACAGACTTTCATGTTCCCTTCAGCCATCTATTCCATCTCATACAACTGATAAACATAACCACACACATGTGAAAAAATAGATGATCTTCATTATATGTATTTTGTGCTAAACCAGCACTTATCAGTTGTTCCAGATCATCATCTGCCATATATATATATAATCAGTGTTCAGTTTATATTAAGATAGCAAATCTTCAAACTTTAATGGACTGGTTTTAATCTACTCCACTTCCAACTCTTCAGCTATTCACATGATTGAAAACATAATGTATTTAAATGGACATGGTTTTATGCAGCAGAATGACTTAAGATTAACATGGACATGACAATAATGTTGACATCAACAAGGGGTTTGGGTGTTCCATAATCAGATTTTCAATGGTATTTATAGCTGAAGAGTTGGAAGGATGAGTAGATTGAAGCCAGTTCATTAATGTTTGAAAGATCTGCTATCTTAATATAAATCTAGCATTGATTATTGTGTGTGGGAGATGATGATCTGAACCAACTGATAAGTTCTGGTTTAGCATGAAATACATATATTGGATATCATTTATCTTTTTCACATGTGTGTGGTCATGTGCACCTGTGTGAGGTGAAGTGGCTAGCTAAAGGATCTGTGCTCAAATCCACTATATAACATTAAACTCCAAATATATGAATTATGCTTGTATTTCAAAAATATTAACATATAAATACATGACAGCAGTCAATATATATATATATATATTGGTATTTATAGAGTTATATAAGCAGCATTCATTATTATAAAAAATTGAGTCATTCCAACAGTAAAAATTAAAATTAAAACATGAAAAATTAATTATGATTTTTACAAAAATGATTTAATTAAAGTGCAAGTGATCTGCACAATACATTTTCAGCAATATATGAACCAATGTTCGCAGATAAAAATTCCCTACAAAAAAAATATATTAGGTAGTGATTTATAAAATTGCATTGTCAATATTAAATTGCATTAAAGGATAACAAAAGATGATGAATTCTAATTTAAAATTACTCGAGAAATTATTAATTTAAAATTATACATAAAAAAAATTAATAACAGTCAAAAATAGTTTATGAATTTAATCAACATAAATAATTTCCCTTTAAATAGACTAAGTGGAATTAAACAAAACAGATGTACAAAGCAAAACACGATCATTGGGAAATATGACATCCACAGAAATAAGATGTTAAAAATGTCAGGTTTGAATTTAAGATGCAGCCCTCTTTTATGAGTCCAAAATTTGGGGGGAAAGTTGTGTCATATAAATTCAAAGTAATCCAGTAATCTAGTTTCCTTCACCATTTGTTTCAGCAATTATTTTTATCATTCATTTCACATGTGATCATAGTATAGCAAATCTTTTAGAATCCAACTTGAACACTAAGTATTATTATCTTTTTAGTAACATAGCAACTTTTTAATTTCTTCTATGACATTATCACCTTCTATTGCTCTCTCATCCATGTATTTTGCTTTCATTCCTTATTCCCAACTGTTACTCCCATCATATATCAATATTCTGTTCCAAAGCTTAATCTATGTATTACTCTTTTCTTTCTCTCTCTCTATATATATATTGAACCATTTTTCCTAATTGTATATCAGGTTTTAATTAATATTTGTATTGGATCACTGGTTATTTTGGGTTATTTAACATTCTCTAATATATTTTTCGTAAGGTAATCAAATCATGACTTCAACAAACAAGTGAAAAAAAGGCGTGTAAAAAACACAATTATATTTTTTGATTACCTTTAAACCCCTGTGTTTCAACAATGATTATTCTTATCTAAGCAGTTTATATTATGGATGCCAGTGTTGGCGTAAGATTCGTTAACATGATGCTGTTTTAGAAAAGAAATGTTTTAACATTTGTAATTAATATTTCCATTTGACAATTCGTTTATTTAAAGGCAATTATAAAGTTATTAACTAGTATAGAGTTATGGAAAGAAGCTGATGTATTTTTTTTAAAAATTTATAATCATAATATATATATAAAACACATATTGTCCCCTCCAGAACATGGTATACATGAATAAAATGTTAACTAATAACAAAAAAAAAATATTTCCTGTTAAAGATAAAATAAAAAAGTCTTGCATTGGTGATCGAGTGGTCAGCGCGACTGCCTTACAAGCAGTTGCCCGGGTTGCGGGTTCGCGTCCCGGCCGATGCTATGACACTTGAAAAAAAATAATAGATAAAATAAAGAAAATATTACATGAATGCATAAAAAAATATTAAGTAGCATAATGTATTTTATAAAACAGAAAAATATATTTAGACATTTTAGATTAAGATTTTAATAAAATCTTTGTAGTTCGATAGTAATACAAAAGGCACATTTCTCAAAAAGTAATTACTTATTATTAGGGGGAAATGCTAATGCCTTACCGATCGGATTTAAGTTATAAGTACCTTTTTCTTGTCAATTTGCTTTATGACATTTGATATTGTAGTGTTTCTGCTTGTTTTTAATTTCTTTATTAATCCACTACAGTTCTATTGGCTGGCAATGAATTTGTAAATAAACCTTCAGTCTACTTCAGTCTATGGTTCAATAAAAACAGCAAACTAGAAATAGGCACACTTCAGCTGATCAGAGCAGAATTTTCAGTAACATAGGATAGATCTAGAGATGACAGACATATTACCCTTTAGTCTACCATTGGCAATATTTTACTGCTATTTTTGAAGGCTTCTATACTGGTAGATCACTGATGGTTTGATATCAGCCACTGGTTATTTCAGCGTTTAACACTGCTGGTGACTCCAGGCTTTAAATGCCTCAAGGTTATTTAACTCTTTGCTACAAACAAATGAAAGAATGAATCAATTAATGACTGAATTATTGACTTATTTAAATGCATCTGATCCAGATATATACACAACTGTAATTAGTCATTGCTGTTTTTAATAAGCATCATTTCTTTAATTTTATTTTTTATTTTTATGTCTGCTTTCTGCATGGAACAATTGTTCATTGCAGCTTTCAAATTCCATTTTTGTTGCCTAGCAACAAGGTCCATTATTAAATTTTTATTAAGCAAAAAGTAACAAAATACATATTTTTTTTTTATAATTTAAGGATAGTAAGCTTTATAAACATATCTGCAAACAAAAAAGCATTCATTATATATAGATTCTTTTAAATTTTTTCTACTCTGTTTATGTTTATATGTGAAGAATATATTTTTCTTTTGAAATTATTTTAATAATTCCTTTTTTTCTTTTGTTTAACCTTTTAAGAAAATGCAGGGACAAAAATAATAATGGCTAGAAATAGGTAATAAGACTAATTTTTATTTATTAGTACAGCTTCCTTCCAACACACTATATGTGAAACAGACTTTGTATCACTGACTGGTACAATATACATATATAAACTAAGTACTGATTATATATATATGTCTGGGGAATAATGATCTGAACCAACTAATGAGTGCTGGTTCAGCACAAAATGTGGATATTGAAGATCATTTATCTTTTTCATGTGTATGTGGTGATGGGGATATTGGTTGTATAAGATAGAATGGGTAACAGTTGGGAGCTTGAAAATCTGAGCTCAAATTTCTTTTAATTGCATTAAGTTTAGTACAGACAATATATTTATATTTAACTATTATATATATATATATATATATGTGTGTGTGTGTGTAAACAAAGTAAATCAAGCAATTATATCCACATAAACAATCATAAATTTATTTTACCTTTGATGTTGCTAGAAAACTATCAGTTATTAATTAATAATCCTGAGGCTAAACAAGTTTCCTCTAGTACTCTATAATAGCTCCTTAGTCATGAATTTAGTTAGAAAAAAAGAGTTATAATTCTTCAATTTTCTTTGTTTACAGCTAGAGATTATTAAAAGTGCATATCAATGAGCCATCTTTTTTCCAACTAAAACAAACATGATTGGGAAACCCGTGAATTTGGAAGTCATAACAATAAGAACAGTCTAATACTCTGCAAGAATGCAGAATAGTGACAAAGTAAATAATTTAAGATATAACATTTGTCTCAGCATTGCTTCTAGGCAATACCTTGTGTTTCTAAGGTACTAATAATCCAATTCTCACAGACCACATAGTATGATAATTTGAATAGTATATAAAGGTGATTTATATATATTGTGTGGGCATGTGTCTTAGATTTGAATTTTTCATGGATTTATAATGTAAAGAAATTAAAGAGTCTCTGTAAATTAGCTTCAAATGTGTTTTAGCACTTTAAACTCAGGAATTATCAATGGTAATTGGTAGTTTCTCTAGCAATATAAGAGCTAAAATACATTTGAATCTAATTTACTTGGAAATGCTTCTACACTTAAATGTGTTCAAATCTAAGGGATAAATAACTCTCTGGATGTTTAAAAAAGTTGTGATCTTCTGAATCCTGGATCTTGTAAAATTAGCTTACTGTGTTTAAATCCATATAACATCCTGGATTAGAAAAAATATATATACTTTTATTTCTAATTAAATGTATGATCAAAAGCTATCAGGAAACAAATAAAAAATATAAAAAAGTAGTTTAGCCTCAAGAACTATCTGAGGCAATTTATAGCTTCCTTGGCAACATCACTGCTAAAACACATTTAAATCTAATTTACATCAAAATGACGCTACACTTTAATTTGTTTATATATATATAGAAACATTTACGTGGAGTTATCCATTTATAATTACTTAATTAGAAGCCAATAAGGGTGACCATATTAAAAGTGAAACAAACTATTAGGATATTGCATATATGACTTTAGACCATTCAAAGAAGTATGGAGAGATACATGTTGGGAGTAACAAGAAGAGATCAAAAATGCAATATATGGGTAAGAGAACAAACAAGTGCTACTGACCTCATTGAAAAAATTAAAAGACTGAAGTGAAGTTGGGCGGACATATTGCTAGAAGAGATGATAATAGATGGACAATTGAAATCTTAAACTGGATTCCCAAGAGATTGTAAAAGACTCAGAAAGAGACCACATGTGAGATGAATGGATGAAATAAGAAAGTGTGCAGGGGTGATGTGGAAAAAAAAAAAGCAAAAGATTGTAGGAGGATTGAAATTTGAGTGACCTTCACCCTGCAGTGGATTGATAATGTTTGATGATGATGATGATGATGATGACACATGTGTGTGTGAAAATTAATTAGTAAATGGAATTTCTATTATATAAATGATGTTAAATCCACAGCCAAAGTGTATTGATGTGCAGCAACCAATAACGCCGGTTCGGTGGGCTGAATGAAAACAATAGCAAATCTGTCCAAGCTATTACTAATCAAACAGTCACTCACATTGCTATATGAGATAGTAGCTGGATATTATAGCTATAAGAGTTGAGATACAATGTATAGCAATATTTCTTACAACCAACCAAAATTAAAACTCTTTTCCTTTTGATTAATAGTAGTTTTATGCAGGCTTACCATTGTTTTCATCGAATCTACAGAGCTGATCTTATTGGTTACTGCACATCAATACATCTTGGCTGTGAATTTAATTCCATTTATATAACATAAATCCCATTTACTAATTAATTTACATCTACATTAACCATTAAAAATATTAAATTGAATATATATATATCATTGATTGTATTTATATACTGCACTATTTCCATCATCCAATATTAAGTATTGAATGTGTTTAGAAAAATTTAACGTTATTTAAATCTTCCAATTATATTCAACTGTTGGTAATTCAAGAGGTATTATTTTTCTCTCTTCTTCAGGTGTTTCTGGCCTGACAAATGGCAATACTAGCATTGGAATTGAACCTAAACCCTTAGATTTTGGAATATTAAATTTTTAATGTAAATCTGTTACTAGAAGATTTAAATAATGTTAGCTGGTACAGGCCACTTGATGGTGGCATTGCTAGCCAAAACAACATGAATGTGTCATTTACAAGGTCCTAATGACCCCAAGAGCATTATGCTCAAAACAACATGAATGTGTCATTTACAAGGTCCTAATGACCCCAAGAGCATTATGCTCATTTTTCACAATTCACACTTGGCTAATGTATTATTAGTGTATTTAATCATGTGACCTGTTCTTACTCTGTGAATGATCGCTATTCTCACTGTATATTATTATAATACCAAAAAACTTATTACTGTACAAAATTTTTTTCACCCAGTACATTGCAATGTGTTTTTGTGTAGCAACAATGCCACCAAATAACCTATATTGGCTAAAATATTTAGCACCCAGTACAGTTATATTTACGTGTTTTTGTCTAGCAACAATGTCATCAAGCAGCCTGTACCGGCTAACATACACCATTAATTTTTTTCTGAACACATTCAATACTTAATATTAGATGTTGGAAATAGTCCAATATATAAATGCAACTAAAATATCATCATCACAAACATTACAGAATATACCAATATATGTCAGTGACTTTCCCATTTTCTGTCTTCAATATTATGCAGTTCTATATACGTCATTTTTGAACAATCAGTTGGAAGTAACAGCACTCCATAATATCTTTACGATTTACAATATAAAAAATATCTTAATACTTTGAGGGACACCATCCCATATGAAAATTTGTGTCATTCAGCACTATGATGGAATGATGATTTGATAGCTCAAGATTTCTGGATAAAGACTCAATCAATCAGTTCTCACACTAGAATATCGCATTATCTCCCAAGCAATAATTATTTCTGATATTCATTTTCCTGCAAATAATTTTATTTTAAAATGTTTTTATTATTCTAAAAAACTATTAAATTGTCTCAATAGCAGAAGAGTTTTCTGGAAGCAATGATCTCCTTCATTTCTTAGATGGAAAAAAAAATGCGTCTGGTCTGTCTCACTAAGCGACAACTATACTTTTGAGAATGTGATCATCAGTAGTGAAAATTGTCCATATTATATGGAGAGATGGACCGACTAGATATTACCATCTAAAAAGGTCATAATATTTAATATTCAGAGTGAGTCAATACTTATCATATGCTAATGAATGTGAGAAAAACTTTACTGCGCACATGAAGAAAACAATGCCACACACATGCATGCACATATATAAACCAATTGTTAGCATTTATTTTCCCATTTTTTCTCATACTAGTGAAGAATTAAAGTAGACTAACATAAACAAGTTAAAATAGTTATTGGCATTCAGTTCAACTCAAGTCAAAAAGATTAAAAAGTTTAAAAATTAATCAGCTGTAAATTTAACATAAAACCATGAAGTTTTTCAGACGTTAAGAAGCACATTGCTTCTTCGAATTTGATGTAAAAAGCTAAATACTGACTGATTTGAAAAAAACTTTGGATTTAATAGGTTTCTTGTGAAAATTAAGATTTTTAAATTGTTGTAAAAGAAAAAAGTTTTAAGCAGAAACAGAATTTGCTTAGAACAATTTCATAATTGCAATGTGGTGTAAATAAAACCTAAGCAAAAACACTATTTAGTTGTTTTTTTTCCATATGTCATAGCATGGGGCTGAGAGGTGAACCCGCAACAACGGTCTGCAACCAACAGCTTGCTTGCAAGGCAGCTGCGCTGGCCTCTCGGCTAACAATGCTTGACAGCACAATTTAGTTTAGTTTAAATTATTACTGTTAATTATATTGGGTCGATATTACTACTACTATCACTTTTATATTACTTTTTAATAATGAAATGAAATATTTATATATCTATACACAATGATTGGATTTAGTAACTGCATATGATAGAAAAGAATGGCTTTTGTTGATAATATAATGAATAGAAGAGCACATATTAAAAAAAAAGTAGTTTTTGTTGTTGTAAGATAAAATGTAACGTTTCAAGTTTTTACAAGTGATATAAATGAGTAATAAAAAAAGCCTACAAATTATTACATAAAAAAGCTTCACCGCAACGCTTCAGCATATTATTAATTAAAAAGAGTGATAGACAAATATCCAAAACATACTACTTCTACATCTATACAAATATATAGCGACAAACTCTTAATCCTTGTAATTTATTTCTTAAAAAATGATGCCCTGTGCAATTCAATGTAATAGCAAAATAGTAATCTCAAGGGAGATAGTTTTCGAATTGAACTCAGCCTTTCACTTTGATGCACAAATATAACACGCCATTAATACTATGTTAACTATACAATTATTTTTATTAAAAAATATATACCTGACAGTGTTAAATTTTTTTAAAAATAATATTAAATTGAAATTTAATAAATAATTAAACAGTTAGTAGCTTAGGAGGTCATATGAGATTTGGGCATTCTAAGTGAGCGAGCCCTGACTCCAACATTTTTACCACTGCTCTACCATAGTATACAATCTAACAAGGCCAGAAGTGAATCAATAGTTGGCAAATATTGGATAACCAACATGGTTGATTATGACTGTCATATTAAAACAATTGACCCTCATTTCCATCAAACTTATTAAGGTACTTAATAATTCCCAAATTTTATAATAGATTAATCATTAAAGCACATGGCTCTTTTATGAATTGCATTTGTAAAAGTAAAAGATTTAATTATTAATAATATGAGCAAAAGATATGAAGCTATTCAAAACTATTTTCACATATAATCGCATTTGATTTTTCTATATACTATTATGTATTCATAAACCTATATTTTTGCTAGTAGTTGCATTAAAAAGTCAAAAATAAGATTATGTTTATGCTTATTAATATTATAATTAAGTTTTGTTATAATGTAGCAATGAACATATTAATAATACCAGGTCTACCAAAAAAAAAATGCAGAAAGAAATTGTGCTAATAAAATATTAAGAAATAGCATGTTACTAAACCTTTAGCATAGACAAATATATACTAACTTATACATAGTTAAAAATAACTATTAGATTAAGTGAAAAAATCTTAAATAAGAACAATGTTAAAATATCACAAATATTAATATTTAAATCACTATTTATTATCATTTACTAATTGTTAGATGTATTTCATAACATACTCAGACATCAACAAATTACTATAATTGTGTAATTTTTTTTGTTATGTTATTTAATAGTTATTTATAATTCACTGTAAATGATTATTCACTTACATTTAATTACAACTACACTTGTGATGTATAAAATTATAAGGTTTGAGAAATACTCTTAAAACATTATAATTTCATGCAGCACGTGTTGAGGTGATTACTTAATGATTGTTTCAAATAAATACGTCACTTGATAAATAACTTGTTATAGAAATTTACATTTAATTAATGATTTTTTCTGCTTCCCCTTTCCTCCGAGACTATTAAAAATGAGTACTTAATGGGCCTGCTTTGGGAAATAAAATAATGCCAAAATTACATTATTATTGTGAATATTTGAAATACATTTAATTTTGTTTTTACAAATTGATGATGTTTGTATTCGTTCTTATGGATAACATCTAATAGCTAGCAAAAGAGATCTTTTGGCGGTTACTGATTTGGATGTTAACATAAGTGAGAGTTTACCCTATTGCTCTCATATAAGATTTATTCAGGTCATCTAAATTATTTTTATTATATTACATCAGAAGTAGTTCTATATATATATATATATAAAGAGTTGGAGAGTGGTGAAGATTGTCCATAAGTTAAAGTTTAAAGATTTCCCATCTTAATATAAACTGAGCACTGATTGCGTGTATGCGCAGTAGATGGGGATCTGACCCAACTGATGAGTGCTGGTTCAGCACGAAATACATTTATTGGAGATCATTTACCTTTTTCACATGTATGTAATCATGTGTATCAGTTGTATAAGATAGATCAGACATATGTAGGGAGCATGACCTTATAATTATATTAAGTTTAATATATATATATATATATGTGTGTGTGTGTGACAGATCTTTTATTACTAATTAAAGTCAATGCAAAAAAGCTATTACTGGACACTGAAATAAAAGAAAAGTGGCTTAGCCTTGAGGTCTATTAGCAGGACTTGATGGTTTCGCTAGCGCTATTACTGCTAAAATACATTTATAGCTTGCTGTGATTACAACATAAATACATGCACATATATATATATTGTAACGGGATAAAAAGTTGCCCTACAGGTTTGGACAACATTTTATAACTGACATAAAAAATGATGATGATGAAATAATCTTTATTATTGCCTTTAAATTTAGAACACTATTTATAACAGATTAAAATGAGAGTATCCTCTTCTTTTAATGCCCACAGATTTGAAATCATTTGTAACAAATTGAGAATCTGCAGTGGGAAATAATACAGCATGAATAAAATATAGCCTGGTCATTAATCATTCTATGTATCAAAATAAAAATGAGCTCTGAAGTTGGATATCATTTGTAACTGAATAAAATATAAATAAATAAAAAAAAATACTAATTTTATATTGCCCTGTGAATAATAGTATCATCCATAATAGAATGAACATTATATATTAAGCTGAATGAATACCAATTACTAAATAATTATTCAGTGCCTGTACTTTAAATAATCTTTTATCTAATCACATATACAACTGTTAATTATACTAAAACAAAACAGTAATGGTAATCTTTATTATAGCATCATGAGTTCAAACAGCATTTAGAATAAACAGAAAACAAACAAAATCATCACTTGAAATACCCTAAATATAATTCTTGCTTAAGGTATATTTTACTTATAATCAACAAATCATTCATATAATACTAAATCATCCATGCACTTTACTACTGTTACACAATGCTTTATTTACCACTATCTTTTGCAGTTTACAGTTTCGATGGAGCAATCTTCTTCAGAACTGCAGTTAGGAGATATAAAAGTTCTGAAGAAGATTGCTGGGGCAACCAAAACTGTAAAAGAGGGTGGTAAATAAATTATTGTGTAAGAATAGTAAAGTGCATGGATGATTTAGTATTATATGGTATACATTTGGCAATGCAATAAGAAAGAGTTGTTATTATACTTCTTGAAGAACAAATCATTCAACAAATGAATTCTAATATAAATAACAAATCAAACACTGTTTATAATAATATAAATATATACTACAATTTAATGATGTTCATGTCAAAATAAAATAATTCATGAATGATTAATAACTTTAGTATGTCCTATAAATTTATAATATTCATAATATCTCAATAGAGATCCAGTAATTAATTTTAAATCCTAATTGAATAAAATGATAAATAATATTAACTCAGTCATGCTATACTCATATATTTATTTACTATTACTAATCATGCTATTTATAACAAGATAAAATACTTAATAATAATAATGTAATATCAATAAATAAGTATACACCTGGGTCTCGTTTTATGCGATAGGTTCCTCAGAAAACACGCGCAAACGAAATCGCGCAAAAATAGACGTAACTTACCTTGAAAAAGGGGGTATATGGACTGTGATTTTTCAAAACTCGTGTAAAAGCAAAGCACCAACATAAAATTACTTTAAAATTCGCGCAAAAAAAAAAATAAGGAAATAAAATATGACTAATAAAAATTTTCAAATTTGAAAAAAATTGATACAAGACAAACTTTTTTTAACTATAATATTTAATTTTATTCAAAATAATATATTTTTATGCATAATTTACAGTACAGTAATTTTCATTTTTTTATACACGTTTTAATTATTATTGCTATTTGCCAATAAACAGGTTCATTTGCAAACTGGTAAAAAATCAGATTTTAATTTTTAATTGTCAAATTTAATTGTGCCCACTGCTATTACTCATCTTTTAAAAATAAACTTGTGGACACTAAATGATTAATAATTGATTACATTCTTTTTTAAAAAGCAAAAACAGAATGTGGTTTAAAATGCGAAATTAACACGTACAATGTTTGAACAAATTTACATTATAATCTTGTAAAATTTAATGTGTGTGTACATAAAATGTGGAAATCATGATTTTAATTTCATTATTGCATAAAATACTACTATTATAAAGCACTGAAAATATTGAAATTACTAAGATGAAAGTCGAATTCCAATAATGTGCTATTACTTTCAATATGACGTAAGTTTTATTATTTAAAGTAATAGCGCATTATCGGAGTTCGACTTCCGGAGAAACGTGAATCACGTAACTTCAAAATCACATTAAATAAATCCGCGTAAAAAGAGACGCAGGTGTATAAGATAATCTTGAATCTATAATATCCAAACATAGCAGCATATAAAAGAAACAATAAATTTCTATTGGATATTTACTTAAATACAATTAACTAATCATATTAATTTATTTTAAATTTCCTGTAACTAAATTATTAAAATTGTATATTATAACAATCAAAACATATAAAAAAAATTATTAGCATTTATTATGATCAAGTATGAATATAAAAATTTAATAGTTAATTGGATTTATGATCCATTCTAACTAAATTTAAATATAATTAAATTAAATCATTCTGACTTACAACAGAATAAAATATACTACTTTCAGCTTTATAACTGAATAAGTTTAAGATCTTATTGACCAACCATGAACTCAATAAGGTATCTATCCAATCAATAATAATTTATAAAAAACACACAAATATTTGATTGTGATTATCATATAACGTTTATATTTAGTTAGATAATAATTATTGAATTCAATATATATATAAGACATATTTTGCGGGTTCATTGGTGTTAAAAAATTTAAATATAGATATACCAACGATTCAACTTGATCACACAAGTCATTCACTGGGTGATTGTAGCACCTCTACAACTATCTTTCTACCTTTTATTACCCAGTGGATGACTTGTGTGATCAAGTCAAAACGTCGGTATATCTATATTTAAATTTTTTAACATGGATGAATCCGCAAAATATGTCTTTTATATATGCAACCCATAAAAATCTTCGTATCAACATATATATATATATATACCATACTCATTTACCAATCATTGGATTTGATTTCTGGATTATGTAATATAGTTATTTCAAATAAATTTTAAGATATAGTTGGTTTATCTTGTCTATCTCGAATGTTATTAATTAATGAATTCATATTGCATAATTGAACAATAATAAAACAAGTTTATTTGATTTAAGTTAAATTAAAATTTATTAATAAATGAATATCAGTTATATAAGAAATATATATATATATATGATGAGTAGATAGTAAACAATCAATATGTACACATACAAACTAATACACATACAATAAATCATCAATTATTTAATATGAAATATATATATCTATGTAACACGAATTTGTTGCAGAACGTTTAGACTTTCTAAAATCATCATCATCAACCATTATTAATCCACTGCAGGATGAAGGTCTCTCCAAGTTCAATCCATCTTCTCCAATCTTTAGCTTCGTTTCTCCACATCACCCCTGCACACTTTCTTATTTCATCCATCCATCTCACATGTGGTCTCTTTCTGGGTCTTTTACAATCTCTTGGAATCCAGTTTAAGATTAAAATACAAGATAGTTTAATATATATATATCTTCTATACTTTCAATAAATATAAATATAAATCAATACACCAAACTTCTTTTTAAATCTTGTTTTTATATGACTATTATAAAAGTACAACCAACCACCAACATTTTGACTATTTTGCAGTATAGACTTTATCAAGGCAACTAAAAGTAAAAATACAAATACATAATAATAAATATAAATATTCAATATTCCAAATAATTCCAAAAATAATAAAACATTAAACAAATACTCTTTACCTCAATCCCTTTCTATTACAACAATCTCAAAACTTTATCACATTTCTTATATTTACACATATATACTTATCTAAAAATACCTCAAAAAAATCAATTAACAAATCTATTATTTGTTCTTTCACTTTCAATTAATTTAAAAATACCCCCCCTCAAACACCCTCCTCCCCATTTAATTAATAAAACAATTATTATTATGTATTTGTATTTTTAGCTGCTTTGATAAAACTATATTGTAAAATAGCTGAAAAATTGCTAGTTGGTTATATTTTTATAATAGTCATATAAAAACAAGATTTAAAAAGAAGTTTAGTGTATTCTGAAAAAAAAAAAGAAGTTTAGTGTATTGATTTATATTTATTGAAAGTTATGTATTATTTTTGAAAAGAAAAAGCATGTAAGTGATATTTTAAACTTCTATAGTTTATATATATATATATATATATATATATATAACCATCTCAGTATATATATATATATATATATATATATATATATATATACTGAGATGGTTGTCTCATGGCATACAGCAACATAGTAATAAACATAGACAAAAAAATTCTGTAGTTATTTTCTATATTACACTGGAATAACAGTTAAAGATTAAATTATTTTGAATTAAAAAAATATATATATTATAAATTAAACATTTAAAAAAGTCTAATTAATATTTTATTAATTTTGATTTTGAAATTAAAGCAAGCATGTTTTTAGGTTACAATGATATAAAATAATTCAAAACAAAGCAAAACTCTTCATATATATTGTTTTGAATTGTTTAATAACAATTATGTGCTAGTATGAGATAGTGGTCATGTGATGTTTAGTGGTTTAATACAATAGATATACTGGTAATTATAAAAATCCATTATCTATTTTGACTAGCAATTTTTTTAAATTAAAGTTTGTATAACATATTTTGAGAAAAATCCTACAAAGTTGTTTTTCAAAGGATTAAGGTGAATTAAAAAGAGTCATTAACTTTTTTGAAACAAGATAAAGAAAACTTACTTTTAATTACTGTGTTTTTTTTCTTTAATTCTACCCTGACTATAAAATGGTTGGGAAAAAGATTAGAAGAGTTTTACAGATTATGACAGCATGATGTCAATGAAGTTATAACTGAAGGCAAGAGACAGTGTATCTAGCCACTTCTAGTTCACAATGGCAGTTTGAATTCACATAGAAATAAGGAACCTGATTTTTCTGTGTTTTATAGTCTATAATGTATACTAGATGGGTGGCTTGCCTGAAGTACATCAAATGATAGAGACCAAATGCAAAGCCGACTGAATGCAATCAGATACTTGGATTATACCTTTACTGAAGATAACAATAAGCCAGTCTATAGTTTTACATGGGACCAGCTTACCAAGAGATTACCATGCTATATACAGTTTTATTAATATGCAAAGAAGCCAGACAAAGGTACTTAAGCTATCAGCTGGTTTTAAAGGTCAATAATTTTTGATTAAATTATTCATTAAAAGTAGAATATTGAAATAAAATAATAAAAGATCAGTTTCAGTTTTATTTAATAAAAGTGAAACTCAGAAACTTTCTTTAGTATATATATATATATATATATATGCATTGGTTATGTATATATGTTTTTGACAATGAATTAATTATGCTTGGTGAAAATATAATTTAATAAGTTTATTTGTTAACTAATAAAATATCATTAGGATATAAATATCTGTGTGAACTCACATTTGAATGGGTACTCAAACATATATTAAATTGATCATTATTATATAATCTAAAAATTCATATAAGTCTATAACAATTTGAACATGTTAATTTTTAAATTATTATACCACACATCTGAGTGCTTATATATAGGTGCATTTGTAAATCACAATGTAATAGTTTATATCTTTTTGAATGAATCAAAATACTGAATTTATATTTATAGCATAATTAGCAGAGTTTAATTTCATTTTATTATTTGTAATTAATAAATTTATATTTCATTGTTAAGGTTATTTCAGTGAATTTAATTAATCCTAAAATATATTTAAAACATGTTAGGATTATATCTTTTGGTCACAGTAAGTTATAGAGCTTTTTCTCACTGAGCTGGATTTGGGCATAATGGTCTGTTATATAAAATGGGTTTATATTTAGTGTTTATGGACATCCAATTGATAATGGATTCATTACTTCTCTAATGCTTAATGGCACAAAGGGAATATTCTTTTAAAGTTAATGCACTACATTTCATTTTATTTATTTATTTAGAAATTAAGTTTATAGTTGGCCAATACATGAATGGTACCAAGTGACCAGAGGGCATTGATGATGACCAGCAGTGTTATATATTCTAATGGATTGGCACTTTTAGGTATCTGCATCCAAATTATTATGTTGTATTGCTGCCCTAGATTTGGAAAGGGCTAAATAATTAGCCTGGTTTATAGTAGACCTATTTCACATCAAGTCACGAGATTGACTGGCGATTTATTTTTATTGTTGATCATTCATGATGATGAATGATTATTATTTCTGTGTAATACTAATGAACTTATATGTACTTATAATTAGTTCTGTGCTGATCTTGCATGCTCCTCATATTCATGGTCATCATCCCAGGTTCACTTCAAATTCTCTGTACCATTATAATATATTTAATAAAAACACACTTATATAAAGAGGAATGTAGTTATTTGTAATATAAATTTAACGAAAAAAATAAAGTGAATACTTATTAGCATAAAATATTTTTTAAATTTCTAATACAAGTGATATACCTGAAGTTAATTTTAAAATCAATCAATAAATAAAATGAATATTTTAAATATTAAAATGATAATTACTGTGCAGACATGACATAAGTTTAATCTTAGGAAATTGTAACTCCCTTATATTTTGGTATGTAAATAGATCTGGCATATAACTTAAAGTTATATGCTATTTATCAATGAATACAATGCATTTTAAAATGAAGAGAAACAAATATAAATATATCAATAATAATGACAAATATAAATAAACAACTTGAATGAGTTTTTAAATACGGTATTTCTGGAATGGCATCATAGTTCTGGTATCTATTTTAAACTATAAACCAATAGTATATCCTTGTTCCAAAGAAGATATAATATATTCGTGAAAGGTTTTAAATTCAAAGCACATTTGATCAATTCCAACATTTTATGTATAATCCAAATTATTATTTCAAATAATAATTATTTGGATTACATAAAATTACACACATATGTACTAGTTTATTTTCATGATGACATGAAGAGATATCCTTTCATGAACAAATATTTCAAAGTATTGTGAATGAATAGATGCTAGTTTTATCTAAGATAATAAGATGGGAAATTAAACTGAATCATATCTTTAAAAAAGTTGATTAATCAATCTAATAAAATTACACAGACAGGTAGATATGACCCTTGTGCACCTGATGTTTGTATTCTGTTTTTGAAATATGGGCAACATTCATTTTAAAAGATAAAAATATTCTGATTGTTAATAATGTGGCAAATTAATTTCAATGATTTTTTTTCCTTTTATAATAAATTGTCATTTTCCCATAAAATTTCCTAGACATTCTGTTCAGTTTATGGGAAGACAATGTTGCTTATTATCCCTCCATTTTGTTCAGTTAATTATATACTTTTAAAGTAAATAAAAAATCATGCAAAAAATTTATATGTGCTTCTGTTTAAAGCAAAAACAAGAGAGCGAATGAGTTTGAATCATTCAGTCCTAATTATAAGATTTTTTACTGATGTCAGTGTAACTATAATAATCCTTTATTTTCACTTTTTTTAAGTGATTTCCACTAGGATTGCTCTAATAAAAATGTGTATTATACAACAAATTAAGTAAATATTTTAGAATTATTATATGCAATAAACATCCTTATTTCACAATACCAATACTATTTTTTATTTCAACAAAAAATAAACAATTTATACTACATTTTCAATATATTACATTGAAAAAATATTTTTAGACATATTTCTTTAGTATAATATCATACAAATACAAAGAACAAATATATTTAAAATATTAAAACATTTACTTGTATTATTTATAATTTACTATCGTGAATGCAGTAACAAAAAGAAAACACAACAAAAGAATAATTTTATCCAAACTATATGCTATATTATTCACATATTCATTTTTTTTTAAATGAATAAAGTCAATTTACAATCTTATAATACAATTAATAATAAACAATTTTATATTAATATTATCATAGTCATAGCAACACAATTAATATTTCATAAGTTAATATATTCACCATTCAAAAATCAAATAAGAAAGATAATAAAAAAATATGATTGACATCTTAATACACTCGACTATAAATATGAAGTCTAAGAACTTCGAAAGCACTTAGTGTATATAAACTTATAAACAAAATTAAACTTCTCTAGCAAGTGTATTAGTGCAGAATTATTAGTACACTATATATATATATAATAAACTGCTGAATCTACTGTACTCTTGCTTTCACCATTGTGTGGTATAAATCAACAATGTTGATTCTTTTAAATAAATAACATGTTTCTCAAAAATTACTAAATACAATAGCAAACAAAGTTGTGGATATGGGCCTGAGGTATCATGACATTTTGTCTAAGATGACATATAAAAAATTGATCAGTGTTATATTAAATGTCATTTAATCCCAATTTCTATATGCACTTGATGTTATAATCACTTATTCAACCTACTATAACGTTAAGCTTCCACACTAATTTTATTAAAATTAATTCATGATAAATTTCTAGCTTAAGCTTCATGGTGATGGCGTTATCTAATTTACGAAGTTCACAACCAGGGGTTCAAATCTTAGTGCCATTAAGAGATAAGCTTTTTCCAAATAAGTCATGGAATTTTTTTAGATAGTTAACTTTTAATTGACATAAATAGTCATCCAGTATGATAGTCAGCTATTTTTAGGTGAGGTACAAATGGGCAGATAAGAATCAGCCATTGACTATAAAAAATTTAACATGTCTGCAATAAAATCCATCCTATAACATTGGTAAGGAAAAGACCATAAACCAATGAATAATGATTTCATGGGTTAAGAATGTGAGTAATAATCTAGAGTAATTTGTTTGCATATTTGGTGGAAGTATAGGTATCAATTAAAAATAGTACAGTTATGTACTATCAAGAATCTTTAAAAAGATAATAATATTATAAAATTTGCATCTACAAAAGTATATTTTCCACAAGACAGAATTTTATAATAAGATTATAGTCTTTATTTTTAGTCACCATATTATTCCTGAACAAACTATTAATCTGTAATCTTTGATCTCTTGCTTATAATGATAATAGCTAGAAAATGGCCTGATTGGTTTAGAGCAATAGTAGAGTCTCTAATCCTGGAGCATAAAGTCCTTAGATCAATTCTAATTCACACACTTTCAGTTCTCAAACATTTTTCTTATGATCGATAAGGTCAGTTGATTATTATTTTATAGCTATATTGGCATTTAATTCCCAATAGTGCTTAGTAAGTAGATGGCTATGGATCATGCTTTATTGGAATCTAGAAAAATTTTTCAAGGTTCATTCATCTAGGCTCCAGATACAATGTAACAAAAATAATCAGTAGATATACCAACAACTTCTGCCAGGAAATTCCCAACTTGAGGTATTTACACCCAGAAGGTATGGGAAGTTTGTCCAGCAAGTACAATGAATATTAGATAAAATAAGTATATTATATTATTAATATATTCCAAAAACTTAAAACTGAGTCAAATAACTATGAAAAGGCATTTTTAAACCATATAACTTAATAGCATTGAGTTAATTTTGGGTGATTTCTCATGGGAATCATAATACAAAATTAATTAACTAACAACACCAGGAGCAGGTTGGCTATATAGTTTATAAAATAAGAAAATTATTGTAATGATAAATGTAAATTATAAAAGTCAGATGTTCCATTTTTTTGACAATGGGACACAAGATTTCCTGTTGATTGAATTCCAGTCTCTTGCAATAACCCATGCCTCCTTGAACTTTCTCTTAGGATCATCCTCTCTCTGCAGATGGTCTTAGTAATTCAAGGGGGAAACATGTGTCTTGTAGCAAGCTCATGCTCCAGGGAAATTGACTTATATTGCCGATCTTGTTTTGCCTTTTGATTCTCATAGATTTATTAGTTTGAGACTCCCCTCCAAAATAGTTATATTATCAACAATTTTGAAATTCCATGTTGGTACTGTCTTTCATCCTTACCAGCAACATTTCCGACCTGTTTTTCAAACATGGTTACAGAGAGGTTGCATACACTTTTTTTCTGACTGTGAGGTGCAATAACTCAAAATGCCTGCTTATGATTTACTTGCCAAATAAAGCTTTAATGAAAATGTAATTACTATGTAATTTCTTATTATAATGAATAGGGGATACTGGGTAATTTATTAAAAGTCAAGGATGTACAGAGATCAAAAAGGTTGGGAATCCCTGACTTCTGCAATAAAGCCTTTTTAAAAAATTGTAAGAGCAATTTAATTTATCATGCACTAAATCACCATTAATTTATTTAAAATCTACATAACAAGGTGAGAAATAAAAGTTGGCTTAGCAAAAATAAATACCTTCACTTTAAAAATATTCTTGAAAACATTTGAAGTTTATACATTTTTAATATTGTTTTTAAAAAGTTGTGAATAATATAACATAACAAACATTTTTTTTAAAGATGTAATCTTACATAAAGAATTAGTCAAATTGATTGTACTCTGACGCCGATCACTTTAGGTAAATACCTTAACGACTGTTACTGATCATTTATTAAATATATTGTAATTCCATTGCTAGGTTAGAGATATAGAGAAGTATTTGAAAAGGAAGTTGTTGTTGAATACCCCCCCCCCCCCCAAGAAACATTCAAAATAATAAGGCAACATCTTGACTCTTATTTAATAAGCAATGATGTAAATTTCCATAATTTAAACCATTATATAAAAGATCAATATATTTAAAATCAATAGATCACACAGACAAAAATGCTGTTATGAGAAAATCAGTGAGAGCATTTATTCTTGATTAAATAAATAAATGAACAAACTGAAACATTTTAAATCATAAAGCAAGAATATAAATTAACTTTACAACAATGTGTACTTTAATCCAGACTTAAAATAAAATTTAAAATGCTTTTTATTTAATTTTCTTTGACCACAATTTTTTTTTTAATTTTCTTTGACCACAATTTGGATTAGCACATCAATTTAAAATAAAAACAGAAGATATTCATAAATTAATTAATTCAGTCAAAAATAATTTTTAGTTTTAGTGCATTGTACATCCGCCTAATAAAATAAAAATGTTGTCAAGCATTGGTGGCCTAGCGGTTAGCTTAGCTGCCTTCCAAGCAGCCGGCCTGGGTTCGCTTCCTGGTCAATGCTTTGACATATAATAAAATAAAAATATTTTTCATAAAATATTTTTTATATGAATTTTTTAACATTCAGACATTTTGCAATATACTTTTTGTAACAATTCTCATTCATATATAAAAATTGAAAATGTAAATAATGTTGTATTTCTAATTTTGTAATTAAATTTGTGCATGCACTAAAAATCATTTGCAATATTTTTCTAGTTTATGAAGACAATGTTTTTTTCTTTTAAGAAAAGCAAGTTTTAACTAAAATTTAATTCTTCATTTTTTTTTTTTTTTTAAATTCTATTTTAACTAATTGTGAATAGTGAATATTGAGTGAAAGTTATGTTCCAAAAATATACTGCCACCTAGTGTACGTGACTGAAAATTTAATGAACTATTATCATGCATTTTGAAATTTGACCTGTCAAGATTGTTAGACTGGACAATCAGCTGGATAAGCCTGAAATATTTCAGTGTCATATTTCATTGTCATGGATACCTAACGTGCGTACAAAATTTGAAGAAAATCCATTTAATAGAAGTATATTAAAAACTGGCAACAAGATTTAACCCTCTAAATAAATAAACAGCATTTATTATTAATTTGTGTTAATTAAATTAATATCAATCATTAGATCCAGATCTGATAAAATAGTAATGTTATAGAGGGGATTATTTTACTCACACATCAATAAACATCTATTATTTTTATACTTATTAGGTAACTGATTGAGTTTTCCATTAACAATAAGGATTAAAATAAATTGATTAATCATGAAGTATCATTTAAATGAAATGAAGAATCATGTTTGAAAACTGTTGGAAAAGGCATTTTTTAATGAAATAATTTAAAGACTATTTTACATTTTATCTATATACAATTAAGTGATTCACAGGAAAGCAGTCTTATTGTCTCTAAAGTGTACATTGGTCAGGAGCATTATCACAAACTGATTATATGCATGATAATGGTAATAGTAATTTGTCAATGTTATTCTCCATATCATTAAATATTTTTTTTACTTACGTGATATGATGTTTGAGCATTGGAACAATTAGAAGTGAAATGTGATCTATGATTGTTTAAATCTGAAGTTTGCCACAACACCATTGTATAATGAGAAAAAAATATTATAACATTTTAAATTGAAGATTTTTTTATTTGAGAAAAAATGTATTATTTGTATGTATTATTACTGCTAATTGTGATTTGTAAATGAATATGATGTAATTATTATTATAAAATAAAAAGATAACTATACAAGCCAATTCATAAACTACCAATATGCCCACTTGTATAAGCTGGGTCTTTAGACCATTTATTTGTTATCTTGTAATGCTGTTTTTTAAACTAGTTTACTCTTTTTTTGAAAGAATTCAGCTTTATAATTTTGCATGCATGAAGTTTTACTTTTTCACTATATTCTTAAAATCCAGTCAATTTTGCATTTCTTTAGAGAATATTTAAAGACAATGTTTGTTAAATAAATTGAATCCACCCCAACCATAAAACAATGCTGAAATTCAACATCTAATTTTTTTAATATCACTATGTTCTGAAAAGCATACAATTGCTTTCATGAAATTACCATTAGATTTTCAAAATATTATATGCATCATAAATAAAAATGTTTGCTTTTCATGCTGTATCAATAGATTTATATTCACTTCCAAGTAAGAATGTTGGTAGGAATTCTAGATTGAAACATAGACAAATGCCTTTGGTGCTGAAACATCACAAGTGTCTGAATGACTAATCATTTAATTATTTATTTGCCTTACATAGTATACTGTGATGGTTTAGTGGCAGATCACAGCTCAACCCTAACACTTCAGGTCTTTGAATGTAATAAAATCATCCAAACAACAGACCATTTCATTATATTAAATAAATCCAATCTCAAAGATACCTTATAGTCCTGAGATTTTAAAAGACAGCTATTCAATTTCTCAAAAAATCTGTACAAGAATTTGAAGATAAAATATATACTAGAAATAACATAAAATTTAATAACTGCTTACAGTTTATTTGTTCTGTGTGTGAACACTTAATTACACCTATCACATTTATGAAAAGTCTTATTTTTAAAATAAATTGTTTTGCAATCATTATTCAAAAATAACATCTTTATTCTGAAGATTTAGATATGCTAATTTTCACAAGAAAACTTGAGTTTTATTCTTTTTTTAGTTAACTGCTTTGTAGCTTATCTAGCAAAAACTCTACTATTGGTTAAAAACTGTGTATCTAGCTATTATCAACTGATTGGTAATGATCCCAATTTAATCCGGAGGTCAGATATATATATTAATTTGCTGGTGTAAAAAGAAAACTAGTACAGTAATAAGATACAGTCTTCACCATAGATGAGAATGCTATAATAATTCTACAAATGCTAAAAATTTGGTTTATCTTTTACAAAACTAATTGAATAAATCCATCAAAACAAACTTTAATGTCTTTGTTTTCTGACAGATATTTATAAAGTACTATTAACCCTACACAACAGATCCAAATGATGTTTTAACTTGTGTGATGTATTCAGCATGACTATGGTTTTTTTTATTTTAATTACGATTAATTCAAGATATTGGTGTTATAATATATTCTAAACATTAATTGAACACATATATTTTGCTTCAATAAACTACCCAATATGTTTATCTTCTTGATGGTGGCTGAGAGAAGAAAAAATGACATAATCATTACTTATCATATCGTTAACGCCAACTACTTAAACATAATTTGGTGAATTTCTTTTTAGGACATGATCTGCCCCATATTTCTTGAACTTATTATTTAGTTTGCATTTTGAATTAAAATTGTAAAGACATTCAGCAAATGTTTGAATTTTTACTTTTAAATGCTATGATCAGTTTAAGTTTAATATGTATCAAAAGAAAATCTTATAATCTAACTTTTCTCAGGGAAGAAACACAGATATGGCAAATGTGTATAAGAATTTTTCCAATATTTTGTAAATAAATATACTTCTAAATGGATATTTATATTTATTTTCATAATTTTTTGATTCATCATCATCATCATCAACCATTATCAATCCACTGCAGGATGAAGGTCTCTCCAAGTTCAATCCATCTCCTCCAATCTTTAGCTTCTCTTCTCCAAATCACCCCCTGCACACTTTCTTATTTCATCCATGGTTTTATTGCTTTGGAATTCATAAGATGCTCAAGAATGACCCAAAGATCTTCAGAGTCAGATATCACGCAGGGCAAAATAAATAACTGAAAGGCTCTAATGCTCAAAAATTTATAGGTAGCTTGAGAGCCTGATATTCCAGAACTGTATGCAATCAGAGCAATCTAAACTCCTGTATTTGTCACTCCACAACTACCTTGCAGCAAGTAATCAGATGGTTTTCTGACATAGTTCATGAGATATTTGAGCACCAGGAGTAGCTGACTTGGAACCACAATCTGTCAATTGTGAATTTTAGAGGCACACTACAATTAGACCAAACTATTCAGGTAATAAAAATAATCCTATGACTTTTGGTTTGGAAGTTCATAAGTTTGAATGCTGAAAGTAATCAAATTGGAATCCATCTAAGACTTTATACTCCAGACTCTGATACCTAAATCAAGGAGAACGAAATATAATCCTTATATTAAGCAATGTAGAGTTGATACCTGATTTATTGAACATAAAATTAAATAGAAAAATTTTGAAAGCCAGTTTTTCTGGAAAAGACTACACTTGAAGGATGAAAAGAATCCTTAACCTCTTCTGTAAAAACCAACTGATTGCATTCAAGAATGTAGTCAACAATCAATCTATTTGTGAATTCAGAATTAGTGATTCTACAAACCTATTTAAAAAATTTGGATACACATGCTTTTATGGATGAGCATTAATGATATACTGAAGTTTTTTTTTCATTATTTTAGAGAATAACAAAAAGCAAATTAACATTATAATTAAAAAAAAATTGTACATAAGAAACTGTGTTAAAAGGATATCAAGTCATAGCTGACTATAAACAAATCTTCTAGTAAATGTATTGACAAAAGTGTATATATATAGAATTAATTAATTAACGCATCTACTATATTTGTAACCATGCAAATTTTCCAGATTTACAGTCTACACCTACAGTGGTAGAATTTAAATCATAAGTTATTATTAGGTGTAAAAATGTTCCCATCAATCTTTCTCATCACAGAACAGGCAGTTCTTTAAAATGTACGTACATATAATGAGAAAGATCAGGCTGAAAAATTTTATGATGGATGATGGTTCAGAATTTATTTATGACCTTTGGACAAATTTACTGCAAATCTGAAAGATTTGATTAGTTAAATAGATGTATATCGAAATACAGTTGAGCATTTCTGTATATAAGAGTCTAAAATTTTTTAACTAAGAAGTAATCAAGGCAACAACCAGACTAGATTGAAACAACTGATGTAGTAATAACAAGAGTATTTGTCTGAAGTACTTTTAAGCTAAAAGACCTCAGACAAATACTACTGTTATTACTGTATTACATGTTTTCAGCTTGCACTACTAATTTTAATTGCTTATATCATAGTTAAAATATTTAGTTTATTGCAAGGAAATTTTCAGTTATATTTCAATACTTATATCCATAAACCCATGAAAGTCTTTAAAAGACGTTCAGTGTTTATAAATGTAAATAGTGATACATTCATGTGTATATACATATTATGTTCCAGTGAGATGGTGACAGGTGATTGGTTTTTTTCTACAAGCTTTCTGAAGTGCCATCTGTAAATCATTACATGTATTATGTAGTGACATTGATAAACTGTACACCTAAAAAAACTTCCAGTGTTACTATATCTGGATCACAAATTATGACAATAGGTTTTATAAGGACAACACATGTTAGAATCAATGTGTAACATTAAACTTTGTTTTAAATTTGACAAAACTGCTATCAAAACATTTGAATTATATTTAGCAATTATTTATGAACAACAAAAATGTTTTTATGTGGTTTTCAAGATTTCACAATAGCAGAATGATCATTAGAGATGATCCACAAAAGTACACAACACGTCATCACATTTTGTGCAATAATATATAATCCAGATATGCTAGTGTAAAATTTTCTATAGTAAATAGCTGAACTATGTGGTTACACAACCATATTTTATGTCAGAGATACATTGTGGGCATTTCGTGGTGAAACTCTTTTTATCTTTTCATTGGGACAACTTGTATATGTGTATAATATAAATTAAATAACCTTTAAATATATTACTACAATGTGAAGGCTTTTCTAATAGTTTCTTGTAAAAAAACTGGTGAAAAACAAATCCTAGACATATGCTGGACAATAATAATTTTTTAATGGTTCCACTCAGCTTTTAGCCAAAAAATTGCTACATATTGAACAATATTAGAAGGATAGCTGACTTAACTGCTTGAAAAATTACTTGAAAATAATTTCCAGTTTTACTAGATTGTGAGCTTGATAGATGGCTATTCTAACCACTCATTATATATATATATATATATATATATATATGAATGTTTTCATGGGTTATACATATAAAAGATATATTTTGTGGGATCATCTGTGTAAAATTTTAATTAGATATTCCAACATATGAATACTAGTAATTGCAGATGCAATGTAAACAATGTCTATAAAGACAATTGTAGAGATGCTATAAACAGTGTTCACAATAATTGTTAAAACTTCCACAACAACTAGAAAAAAAAACAGGTGTATAAAATTGAACCAATTGAAAAATAAATAAACAACAAATAAAACATTCAAAATCTTCAGAGTAATTTGTTTTTCAAATTTTTTTACCAAATATCAGGAAGTTTGTATGTAGCATTTCTTGATACAATTTGGTCTTTTTAGTACCTCAACAGCTTCTGTGATCATACACTGATGTAGGTTTTCACATCTGAGTAGGATCCTGGTCTTAAAAATATTAATATTGTGACCTGAATGCATATTGTGGAGTGAAAGTGCTGATGATGATGAAGTTTGCTTCACTGCATTAACATGTTCATCCCTTCTAGTAATGTGATGATTGCTCATACCCACATAAGAAGACTTACAAATCCACATTAAATCTTATAAACTCCTTGAGTCTCAAGAGAGATTAAATCTTTATACTTGGTTAGACAATTACTAATTTTTTGATAAGGAATGTATGCTGTCTGGAGAATACTGTTAGTGGCTCCTTTTATATAAAAAATACAAACCCTAATAGTTGTTTTTTTTTCTTTTTGTTTTTCATTTCTGATATTTTTAGATTGAAATAAGGCTCAGTTTATAACCTTTTTTATTATAACTATTTGCTAACAATACATTATTTATATGGTGTATTTCTTTTTCAATATACCATCAATCTGAAAGGTTAATTGCTCTGGTAAATAGTATTTTGGCTACAGAAAAAATCTACACTGTCAGTATGTGTAGTTTTTTTGAAACACTGAGAATGATAAAAAAATATTGTTTCTTATTGACAAGAACATCAAGAAAGGGCAGTTTCCATCAAATTCTATTTCCATTTGTAAATGTAATATTTGGATAGATATTATTTAAATGTGACAAAAAATCTTCCAATTTACCTTTGCCATGTTGCCAGATGACAAATGTATCATCTATATATCTCAGCCAAATAACAGGTTTTGAAGGTGCTGATTTTAGAGGACAAGTTTCTATACCTTCCATAACCAAATCAGCTATTATTCTTGAAATGGGAGAACCCATATGAGTACCAAAAAATTTTTTCTAATGTTATCCATCATATATAAATTGTGTTTGAAAGACAATGTTTAGACAAAGCAAAAATATAGTCAGGCAAAGTATATCATTGGGAAATTATATTCAAAGCTTCAACTGGAATATTTGCAAATAAAGAATCAACATCAAAATTAACCAAAATATCATCTGCATTAACTTTTAAGTTTTTTTAAAAGAGAAACAAAATGTATTGAGTTTTTTATACATAAGTTATTGGGTTGTATTGTAGGTTTTATCAAATCAGGCTTGTGCGATCAAGTCAAAATATTGGAATATTTAATATAAATCTGTCTTAATATATAATTCAAGTCCAATGTAATCAAAATAAGAAAGAAAAAGAAAAAAAAACAACAATTATTAGAAATTTGTATTCCTCATATAAAAAAAAATACAAACAATATTGGACATATTCTAAAATGCTACAATATAAAAACATATCAAAAAATTAGTAACATCATACCCGAGCCTAAAGATTTACTTCATCTTGGGGCTCATGGACTTTATGAAATTTCATGTGGCCTTTGTAAAGCTTCTTATATAGGCATGAACAATCATTCCATTAGTACTAGAAAAAATGAATATGCTAATATAGTTAAGTCACATTCATCCTCAGCAGTAGCACTCTCACTCCATGCTATGAATTCAGGTCACATTTGATTTCTCTAATATCAGGATCCTATCCAGATGTGACATTCTCTAACAATGTAAGATCAGAGAAGTAATTGAGATACTAAAAAACCAAACTGTATCAACAAATGTGATGTCACATGCAAACTTACCCCATTTTGAAAAATGCCCTCTTCAACTATCATTATAATATTCTATTCATCACTCAGTTGATGACTTGTGTGATCAAGCCAAAATGTCAATATGATTTATAATCAAAATTATACATAAAATGAACCCATAAATTATAATATTTATATCTGTAAACAATGAAAATCTCCATATATATATATATCCATTACAGTATATCATGTACTTAAGATGGAAATATTATAGAAGCATTTACAAATGGTTGTTTAATATTATATATACATACATATATATATATATATATATATGCATACACACATTAGGAATGCTTCATGCTGGCAAGTTATTATCACTATCCAATATTATTTGCTTTATCATAACAGCCTACTATATTAATGGATGTGACTTTATAGATATGATGTAAATTATAACATTTTTATATAATAACACATTTATAATTCAATATAAATATAACTAATTTGCAAATTCGTATAGTTAAAATATATACTTCATAGTTAAGGTACCAAATTCAAAGTGTACTTTTTCTTTAAGACTTGATTCAAGTTTACGTAATTATGAGGGTTTTAAAAAGATACTCCTTAAACAAAACTTGTTGAGCAATTGGCAAATGCTCATTGTTTATACTTTTTTAACATTTCAAATTATTATTTAAACAGATATAAAATAAAAATGTATTTGTAAGATTAATCTGAATAATTTAGTACAATGACTTGGAAGTAAAATTTATTTCTCTCTATATGTTTTAGTGCAGTGACTCAGTGATTGACTTCCTGAATAAACTCTCAGTTGAATAAAGCAATGAAAATTTTAATTTGCATCAGCTGACTAAAACTGTTATGCTCAACCCCCAATTTAGAGGCCAACTGTTTTTGCCATATTTTATGACACAGGGGTAGAGTGTCTGGTTCTAGAATGTAAGTCTCTAAGACCGATTCTAAGACTGATTCCAATTCTGAAACTTCCAGAATGTGAACTTCTTATGATCTTCAGAGCAATAAACTTATTTAATTATTTATTTTATAGCAGGTTAAAAAACATTTATTTATTTATATTACCTATAACACTGTATTAACTACTCTTTAATGACCTTAAGGAATCATAGTGGATGTCATGGCCTGTTTTTTCCCCAAGATGGATTCAAATGAGAAATTGGAGTCAGAAAGTTTTTATCAGACACATGAAAAACTCTCAAGTTAATGCTAAGCCAAATATTATCCTATAAGTAACATCTAAACATCTGCTGAAGTATAACTTTGTCTGATCATAAGTGTAAGAATTTGTTTTTTTCTTTTTAAAATCATATTGGAAAATTCAAAAGAAACACCAGGTATCATGAAGTAGTTAATGCCATTAATTATATTTATATCCCAGCAGAATAAACAGTAGTGGCTCTTGCATGCCTTCAATATATTATAATGGTGTCATTTAGTTCTATTTATCATCTAATATTAAAAATTGAATGTTTTTATAAAAAAATAACTTTATTTAAATTTTCAATTTCAAATGTTAGCTATAGCACATAAGTTAATATATACACAATGTTTTGAGTGGTATTATTCTCCTCTCCTTCAGGTGATGCTGACCTCATCAGTGACAGTATTAGCATGGGAATCAAACCTGATCTTCAGATTATTGAATACTGTATTAAAAAGTAATGCTCTACAGGATGACTCGGTTAGAGTGCTACCTTAAAATTTCAGTGTTCAAGAATCTCAAGGTCCAGGTTTTATTCCTGTGCTAGCACTATCAGTGGTCAGGAATAACACCTGATAAAGGAAGGAGAATTATATTACCAAATGTTGTGTATATACTAACTTGTGTGCTATTACTAACAGCTGAATGTGAATTGAGAAATTTAAATAAAATTATTTTTCTAAAGTCATTCAGTCTTTAATATTAGATAATCCAATATATAATTATTTTAATTACTATTAATAATTAATAAGTGTAACGATCACAGTATTTTATAAGTTTCATCTGAAACAGTGCCAACCAAATCTATTTCACTTTTGTACCACTTGACAGCCTACTTTCCACAAATTGTATTTTTAATGCATTGCCAAAATGCTTGCATTTAACATAATTGATATTATTTCAGATGTATAGTCATAATTGTAAATAAATAGCTCAATGGTAACAATAAATATGAATGAGATAATAAATAAGTAATCCAATTGCGGTATTGTTGAAGTTTGTAAGAAATTCAAACACTGGAGATATCAGAAATGGAACTGATTTGAGAAATTTACACTCCAGAATCCAACACACAACCACTGTATTGAATCATAGTGCAAAGAATAACTGAATGGCATTATTGCTCAAAAGTCTGATCCCCTACCACTGCACTAAATCATAATAAGATGAGCAAACAGTTCTCATACATTTGCATTTAAATTCCAAAAATACAATAAATTCGAATAAATATATCACATAGTATAAATTTAAAAAACTATGTTACATTAATTAATTGTCATTTATGCACTTTCTTTCATTATTTAACGATTTAAGTGGCAATAGAAAAGGAACAACTAAACTGGATAAGCTGTTTTACTTTTATTAAGAGTAAGATGTTCTGCTAGCAGTTAAACTTGTGATATTTTTGAAAAAAATAGTGAAGTGTCACTTTATATGAAGCAAAGACCTAGATTGCTATAACTAAAAGAAGCAAAAGGTGGAAAGGTTTAGACACATGGGGCTGGAGAATAAGAAATAGGCTACAAAGAAATAGGTGCTCAAAAAGGGTATATGAAAAACCAAATGCTATAATATCATGAATCTTCAGGAAAACACGAGATGAAAAATGTTTGCTCATTGATCATATTAAAGAGTAAAAAAAAAGATTATATCAGACATTACTATCAGCAGTAGCAGCTATTCGTAAAGAGTATGTGTCATTTCACTGCTAGAGAAAAGATAAATATACAAATAATACATTAAAGATAAGATTTGTGATGATTAAGTAAACTACTATGTGAACTACTAATTCAACCACATGTAGAACATGCTGGCACATTATTGTTTGATTTTTTCAATGATGCAATTAAAAAAAAAAAGAGGAGATTGGCAATCTAAGTAAAGGTATATAATAAATATTTATTTAAAAAATTGAAATAATAAGTGGAAAATCTTTCATTGCATAATCTGCTTTAGTGATAATGTGTGATAATGGAATATTTTTATCATATACTTTTATAACTTTTAATCATCACCATCAGTCTGCAAAAGTAATTATGACTGGGAATTTTTGTACATTTTATTTATATGATTTTTAATCATCATCATCATTAGTTATGTTCTAAAAACAGGTTTCAAGTATCAATGTAATAATCATTCTAGATTCGCCTTTGCACCCTTTTTTTCCCTCACAGCTCTTTCTTTTAGATCAGTCAGCTTTTTTCTTGTTCCTTTTCCTCTTACTCTCTGTAGATTCTGTCAAACTGTTTTTCATAATTCTTCTACCAGCAAGATTCTGCATATACAGAGAATAGCTCCTTTGCTAACATCAGAATTACCTTAATAAATTTTCATTTGGTCTTTTCTACGCGGCGAATCTTATCTTTCTCTCTCTAGTTAATAATGTCATTCCTTTATTTTATTTAAAATAAAACTGATTACGAACGTTTAATACTTTTTTATATATGAATAATACATATAGCTTCCCTTTCCTAATGCTACTTTAATTACATGATAATAAAAATTAATAGTGGTTATACTGATAATAACGCCATCTATAATAATGCAAAGCAAAAAATGTATAAGAATTCTGCTAGAGCTGCAAAGGGTTAAACCTAAACTACATCTTTCTTTCCTCAGGAATTCCAATAATGGACTAACCCAAGATTTATAAACACACACACACGCATTGACATTTCTTTTATCAAATGATCATGGGATTTCAAATATATATTGAATGATTTTTTTTTTCATTAAGCAGGTAACAATAATTGCACAAATAAACTTGAGTTAAACACCTTTGGGATAATCTGCTAATGTCACAATAAATCATTAATAATCTCCTACTTAAGATTTCATCAGAATAGACTAGGCTAAAGTGTAGTCACATTGATTAAAGAGTTGTACATAATCCAGCAATACAAACCGCCTTTCATTGATATTCCCATACGATTGAATCTGCATTCTACCACTAAGATCGCCCTATCCAGACAAACCCTCAATATCACGCAGACCAATCAAAGGCTAAAATAAAAATCCAGTAAATAGTGGCAAAAATTTTAAATAACAGACGACTTTTCTTTCTAATGCAGAGAGCCATGTTTCTTTCAGAATTAAATTTACTTCCACACACGTAAATTTTAATCATTTTACAATTGAACAGCAATTCAACATTCCACAGACATTAAAAACTAATGCTTCGGCAAGCGCCGTTTTGCTTTTTTAACGAAAACAAACAATAACAATTTTAAAAAAGATAAAATTCCACGTACTTGCATGTTTATGTCCAGCCCAACATGAACTCCTCATGCTACGTGACCCCAGGCTGCCTGTACGCCCGCCTGATTTTTCCGTCTTTTGTCTAGAGTGCCCACATGTGGCTACTTGGGGGCTGTGATGCATGACAAGACGATGAACTGACCAGTGTCCATCAGCTCAAGTCTCCGAGTTTATCCTGTTAGACATTTTCTCACTAGTCAACTGATAATCAATTCAGTCCAAGTTTGATTTGTAAATGTAAACTTGCATAATTAGATGTACATTACATCATCAAGCTCCGAGTCTGCTCAATGGAGTACGCTCCAATCGCTACCGTACCTTTCCAGAAATACTCTCTAACACATTAGTAAAAGAGAGTAAGTATCCTGGCTACTTAATATAAAGCGGCGTTGAACGATGAACTTTGACCCGCAAGGGAAATCATAACTAGCTAATCAATTAATGGGCAATTGCTAACATTTTACCTATGATAATTTATGAACGTTTTTTAATTTTTATTTTCATAAATCTTTTTTAAATTATGTTTTAAAATAAGCACGGACTCATGCATATGTTTGCGCGCACACATGCATCTTTGTACATATGTTCAAGTCTATATATTTAATAAGGGGAAAGTGTCATTAAACATAGAAGTAAATAAATATTGACACATAGATGGGTGTCGAATACTTTAATCCTTTTTTTTTTTTATCTTAGATTTATTGATAATCAGTTTTTAGGCCATATTTTTTTGAGAACTAAACAATTTAATACAAACATTTTTCTATAAATAACGAATTATAAAGCCAAATGATTTGAAATTGCAGGAACGAGAAAATTATTTCAAGGTAAATAAATCAAATCTCAAACAAACGTCAATTCTTGATATCCAAAACCTCGTATTCATAAAAAAAAAAATCGAGCGTAGTCAAAATTAAATAATATACACAGTACACACCCGTGCACCCACACACACATATATACCCTTGTTAGTATTGTTAAAGTGAGAGTGTAATAGTGCTGCAATTCTATTAATAAAATGAATGAAAGGAATTGTATGCGATAATAAACAAAATTCTAATACAATACAAACAGCAATAATATTTTAAACTCTTTTTAAAGCACTCAACAGAATACAATTACCATAAGTGTTCTTTCTATCTTGCAGAAAAGTCCACAAAGCTATAACAACTAATTCAACTGCTTCTCTATTAGTATCATCATTGCTTCAGTTTTTAAATCTTTGCAGTGTATTCCATTCTTTATATCATCTAATAAGATCAAATTTTAAAATGTTTTCCTTACATTAACTTCCATCATTAAACAATTTTTTATTTTCAATATAATATCTAAATCTCTTCCTATGTCTAATTTTATACTATCAATTTCTTTTTCATCCATTCTCACAAAACTGTCTCATTTGTGATTCTACCAATTAATCCTCTCTACTCTTGTCCATACTCACATTTCAAAGGCCTTCAATCAATTGTCTACATTACATAATCATACAACAATGTAATCCACACATAATAATTGATTGATGACTTTCTTTTTAACTTCCTTACTATTCCCATCATCATCATTCCCTCAACCATTTTCCCAAATATTTAATTCCTTTCAAAAGTTATCATCACTATCCAATATTATTTGCTTTATCATAACATCCTACTATATTAATGGATGTGACTTCAAAAATATGATGTAAATTATAACATTTTTGTATAATAACATATTTATAATTCAATCTAAATATAACTAATTTTAAAATTCATATAGTTAAAATATATACTTCATAGTTAAGGTTACAAATTCAAAGTGTACTTTTTCTTTAAGACTTGATTCAAGTTTATGTAATTATGAGGGTTTTAAAAAGATACTCCTTAAACAAAACTTGTTGAGCAATTGGCAAATGCTCATTGTTTATACTCCTTTAACATTTCAAATTATTATTTAAACAGATATAAAATAAAAACTGTAAACGCAACAAAATGTATTTGTAAGATTAATCTGAATAATTTAGTGCAATGACTCGAAAGTAAAACTTCTTTCACTCTATATGTTTTAGTGCAGTTTTTGAGTGATTGACTTCCTGAATAAACTCTCAGTTGAATAAAGCAATGAAAATCTTATTTCCATCAGCTGATTAGAACTCTTATGCTCAACCCCCAATTTAGAGGCCAATTGTTTTTGCCATATTTTATGACACAGGGGTAGAGTGTCTAATTCTGGAATGTAAGACTTTAAAACTGATTCCAATTCCAAAACTTCCAGAATGTGAACATTTTATGATCTTCGGAGTAATAAACTTATTTAATTATTTATTTTATTAATATGCAAGTTTTTAAAATGGATAAAAATGCATTATCTGTGAAGATCTGAATACAAAAAGGGAAATAAAGTTATCTGCTTCTGTCTGCTGTGGAAAAATAGGTCATAAAGCAAAAGATTGTAGGTGAAAGCAGGAAATGTGTTTAAATTGACATTTAGCACGCATATGAAAAAATTTTGAGTTCAGGGAGAGCCAAAAGATAACTCAGGTGCAGAAAAATAGGGGAGATAAACCTTTTAATACTCACATTGTAAAAAAAAAACATAAGTTGAGGGATCACAGCAATTTATGATGAAATTGCAAGTCTGTGGAAAAGTAATTACAATGGAGATAAATAGTGGCTCAGAGATATCTATAATATCCAAAGTAGATTAGAGGGTCAATTGCTGACATTAAAATAGAAAAACAGATGTTAAGGCTCAAGATATATGCTCAATATGTAAACAAAAACATGCTGAAATTACTGGGGTGAGTAAAAGCTCCAATTAGATACTAGGAGAAAATAATTAAATGACTGCAATATAATAAAAAAGAATATTAGCCCTATAAAAGAAAGAGAATGGTTCCATGCAATAGGAATCCAAATTAATATTGTTAAAAAAAATTTCCTTGAACAAGAAATTCAAAATAAATATCCAGATTTATTTAGTGAAGAATTGGGTATAATATTAATGGGCTCTGTAGAGATCAATCAAGTTAGTTGAAAATGCATGTTTGGTTGTGTGTAAATTGCAAGAAATCCCATTCACACAGAAAACAAAGAACTTAAATATATAAAATAACTTAAATATATAAGATTTCATTACAAATACAAGAATAAAACAGAATTTAAAAACAAAATAACTATTAAGTTTATCTTTTTAACAGGTTCGAAATAATAGATTTTACAGTTATTTTACAGTAAATCAAACAAGTATTTATTATTGGTTTTATAGGTTGAAGTAAAAAAAAATATTTGAACAATTAAACTTTAAACTGAGGATTTATTTAAATTTATTATAGTTATAGTTTTGAAAATTAGTCATGAAGGTTATTACCTAACTCCTGGGCAGCGGCTTGTCTCTTGGCTTTGGTCTCTGGATAGGCAGCAGCTTTCTACTTGAAGTACTATTCATCGCTGTTGGTTTGTACCATTTAGGCACATAGGATAGAAACGAAGATCACCATTCCTTGGGTGTGATGAACAGCACAATCTGCCTAACTACTTAGCCATTCTAAAATTTAAATGGGCGTGGTGGCTTGCAGACCATTCTAAAATTTGACTTTGACTGAGTATATATGTAGCAAAAAAAAATAGCCTATTTACACTTGCTCATAATGAAATTACATTTTTAATACCAAAATTTTCCCAGTGAAGTTAGCAATTAGCACCTTTAAAATTTGATATTTTTAGAGACCTAAATAACTTTTAGCTTTTGTTCTAATCCACAAACAGGAAGTTCTCTTATATTTGCCCATTTACTTTCCCACAAGATTTTAGCAATCGACATGGTTGGCTAAATCTTGTTTACATCTTAAAATATATTTCGACAAACATTTATTGTCATTAATAAAATTTTGATTTCATCATCCAGCCATACTAAACACAGTTGTGGCGTGATATAATTTTTACAGATTATTTTAAAGTTTTTTTTTTTTTCCATATGTCATAGCATCGGTCGGGACGCAAACCCACGACCGGCTGCAACCAACTACTTGCTTGCAAGGCGGCTGCGATGACCTCCCGGCTAACAACGATTGACTAAAGTAATTTTAAAAATAGCAAACGACCAAATAACAAGATGTTATATATATGATGGTAGTACATGAAATATATATATAGATCTAAGCAAAATAAAGTATAAAATTGATTTAAAATTTAAACTAAATCGCATTTTAAATTGTACACGATCTTTTAAATATGTGAAAATTGTTGTGGCAAGTAAAATAAAAACTTTATTTAAAAAAAGATGTGTGCGCTTCCATTCCTAAAAAAGTCATGCTTCGTTATTGGTATATATATATGCTAACATGTATATTAAATTGTGTACATTAAAGTCTGAGTGACTGTGGAAAATAATAGTCTGAGTGACTGTGGAAAATAATATTCTGTACCAAATTTGTTATTCTTATTTAGGGGTTCAGTGAGCTAAGACATGGAGCTTGATTGTTAGAACTACATCCAAAAAAGACATTCTAAACTTACAATGATAGGCATATTCTATAATCATTCATCAGTATTATTAAGTGTTCTGTTTTGATTTTTACTTGCTTGTAAATTTCATATAAACTTTGTCATTTTTCTATCTTTATTTCTATTATTATTACTACTGCTATTCTACTACAACTGCCACTGATTATCTTAGTCTATTTTTGCGTTTGAAGTTTTATTTTCTACTTCAATTAGATGAAGCACTTTTGAATTGATTTACAATTAATTTTATCAATTTATCACATGATCACTATCTCATCCTAGCACATAATTGTTATTAAACAATTCAAAACAAAGCAAAACTATCCATACAGTAGGCCATCTTGTGCTCTTGTTAGCACAAGGTGGCACTACTGTATGGAGAGTTTTACTTTGTTTTGAATTGTTTATCAATTCATATCAATAGCTTCCAGGTGATGTCACCAATTTCTTAATATTTTTAAGCTGTTTGTATTTTGTATTTACATTTGAGAATAATGCAATAGTTATAGAAAAAACAAATTTATTGTAAGATGTTCTTTAATGATTCAATTAAACAAAACTGATTCAGGAACCTCAAGATATCAAAGTTTATGAATCAATATGTAACTGAGAAAAATTAAATCAAACGTCTACCAATCAGTTTGGACTTGGATGCTTAGACTCAGAATCAACTGACTGTGGAATAATTAAATTAGCACCAAAATTTTTAGTACCTACACACAATCATTTCAAGTTATGCCATTTTTATAAGTGTAGGAAATAAAACAGTTTTTAAATAATCTACTTTGTGGCAAATCTCTTCAACAGCCTTTCTTAGATAAACAATGTTATATATATATATATATATATATATATATATATATATATAACATATATATATATATATATATATATATATATATATAACAAGATAAAAGTTAATTATACATCCATTAGCCTGGAAGTCAAGATTTATTTAAGAAAGTAGAAGATTAGTCACAACAGTTCTATTCGATTAAAATTACTTTAGTATTTTCTTTAGTGGTAAATTGACCCAAGAATCACAATTCCTTTATTTAACTACTTTTCCATTGCACTATATTGTATAAGACAACAAAATAAAATAATTCCATTGAACAACTCATTTAAATTGCTAATTAACTTTCTTGTGCCCCCCCCCCCCATTTTGTAAAAAAAAATGCATTGTTTGTAATATATGTGCATATGTGGCATATCCATAAAATAATTTGTCTACGATAAAAATAAAAATATTTTGTAACAATTTATATATCGTATGTATATATATATATATAAAAAAGGAAAAATAATATGAGTTACTGTGTAATGGATGGTTATGATATATATGGTGGAGTGAAGATAACAGAACGTTAATAAAAATGTGAGACTTGGACACTAAATAGAAAAACAATAAAGAGATTTCAGACTACACTAAGAATTATGGAGAAATGCATATTAGGAGTAACAAGAAGAGATTGAAATGCAATCCATGGGTAAGAACCAAACAGGTGTTGCTGACATCATTGAAAAAAGACTGAAGTGGAGTTGGGCTGGACATATTGCTAAAAGAATGGACAATTGAAATCTTAAACTGGATTCCAAGAGATTGTAAAAAACCATAAAAAGAACATGTGAGATGGATGGAAGAAATAAGAAAGTGTGCAGATGTGATGTGGAGAACAGAGGTTAGAAATCAGAAAAGATGGATTGAACTTGGAGATACCTCCATCCTGCAGGAGATTGATAATGGTTGATGATGATATATATTACGCTATAAAATATAATAAATATGCATTTAGAAGTAAATAATAATAATTTTTACAATTTTTCTGCTAAAAAATGTGTGAATAAACAACAGTTTAAATTGCCAATATAAAATCTCAAATTACATGCAAAAAAAAAATCCATTTAAATTTAAAATTAGTTTCATTATTAAATATTATATATATCACATTAAAAATTTTCAGCTCTATTAGTTTTTATAAATTAGACCTCTAAAAACATTTATTAAAATATTTTTTTTCATAATAGCTTTGCTACCTAGCATATGGCTTTTTTTAATACAAAAATTTCCACCCATTTATCAAAACTGTAATCAATGTTTAAAATTTTTTAGCCAAATATATTTCTAGCAAAGGTTAAAGTGATAACACAGCAGCCAACTTATCTTGGCAACACAGCTTTGAAACATTGTAACTATAAAGTATTGTATTAATCTTCTAGTATTGCATTAGCACTGTGATGATTTAATTGTTTTTCTGTCTCTAAGCTTTCAACATTAATTTTAATATTAAATCATTATTATTTATCAGAAATACATAATATTTAAATACATGTATATTGTCTATATTAAACTTAATGTATTTGTAGGGGACTTGAACTCAGACTTTCAAACTCCCACAGCTATCCAATCTGTCTTATACAACTGATATATATGACCACATACATATGAAAAAAATAATCTCCAATATAGATATTTTGTGCTGAACCAGCACTTATCTAATGATCCAGATCACATTCTCCAACACATATATACAATCACTGCTCAGTTTAATTAAGATAGCAAATCTTAAAACATTAGTGGACAAGCTTCAATCGTCTTCACTCTCCAACTCTTCAGTCATCCATATCATTGAAAATCCGTGGATGAAATGCTCAAAGCCCTTGTTGATACCAATATTATTACCACATTTAAAAGTCTGAGTTTAAGTCCCTTTTAATTTGAGATATTTTTGTTTAGAAATGAAATAAATACTAAAAAAATCATATTTAATTTTACAGATATTGAAAAAATTACATTGTAATCAAAACAATATGTTTTTTTTTAGCATCAATGGTCAAGAGGAATAGTTTTATTCAAAAGACAAACAAAAAAATTTTTATTTGACATTTGTTTTTTTTAAATGTGAATGAACAAATATCAATATCTGATAAATTTTCAAATTATGCTTTAAAAAATTAAATTTTTCTAATAATGTTTATAGTATCGCAATATATTCTAATAGACTATTAAGGATGGCATGTTAGTAAACAAATTCCACTGTAAATTGCATTGTTAACATTATGGTTAAAAATATAACATGCATTTTTAAAATAAAATACATACAAAATAAATAAGTAATAATCTATGTTCTTGATTTTTAATAAGTACAACACAAATATTGTGCAAAAATAACTGCAAAACTTAATAAACATTATAAAAAAAGTCAAGATTTTAGCCATTCAAAATTATTTTTTTGAAGTAATATCGCAAAATTCAAGACGTGCAAAAAAGAATTCAAGACTACTGAGGCAGAGTTTAAAATTTTGTATTTCAAGATGCCACATTTCCAAAGTCTGTAGACCTTTTTTTTTTTTTGGAATTAAAATATTAGAATTAAATATGTGCAACGTTAGCAGTACTTCAAATAAATGTGATATCTCTCAATAAGCAAGCAGCTAATTGAATTTCCTGATTTCTTGTACAAATTGTCTCATTGAGAAAATTAAGGAAATTCATTTTGCTTTGTATATGTAATATAAATTTATGTTAGCTAGTAAAATCTTTGTTTTCATTTTACAATTCTTGTTTATATTAGTTTGAATTTTAATATACCCAACACCTGTGCAGCTTATGGATAAGAGGTTGACCTTTCACCTATGTTTTTTTTTTTTCAGGCTTTATGTTTGTTCCACTGGAAGCACTGTTGAAATAATGTTAAGTTAAGTGATCCTGAAATTTCTACATTTGAATTCTGATAACGATATGCAACTGGTTTTATTTCAAATATATATACACACAAACCTATGGATAATAAAAATGATAATTGTTTAAATTTTTGGCAGAGTTTGAATGTTTTAAAAAAGTTGTACGTTTATAATGATGGGATTTTAAACTGTATTTGCTGCTCTTCAATTATGACATATTGCGATTGCATTGTGAGATAATAAATTAAAGGTTAGAAAATTATTATTATTATTATTATTATTATTATTATTATTTAATAATCACTTTTTACACCACCCCCCAATCATGGATAACCAGACAGTTACAAAAATTGCAAATAGAAGAGTGATTATTGATTAAAGTTTTATCACTTACTATACTTACTAAGGCATTTGAAATTTAAAATTTACATAAATATTTTTTGCCTAAAGTCGGTTTGAGTTAACTGGTTAAAAGAGTATGATGATGATCATGGAAAATCTTAAAAAATTTTAAAATTCAGACAAAACAATAAAATTTTGAATCATTGATTTTACATAAACAATTAAAATATAATAATTATTTTAAAGCAATGATTATATCTAAAGTTACAATTATCATTTAATATTTTCAAACAATTTCTAATCTTTTAAAGTTTTCTCTATTCATAATAACAAAGATTTGTTTCTAAAAATGAATATGAATTCAAATAGAAATAAAAAAAGAAAAAAACCCATTAATATAAATTATTACAATCAAAATCATTTAACTAAATGCAAAACCATAAAAAAAAAAAAAAAATACTTTTAGAAAAAAATTTTCTCATCAAATAACATAAATCTTCTGTTAGAAGATATTTACTTAGTATATACTTCCAAAGTAAAATATGATATATATATATAATAACGGCATTGTGCTACATAAATGAACAATCTGCCAGCCACAGGTCTCTAGCCAGATGTTGTGAGACATAACACATTTGGCCATTTCTTCTAGGTTCTTGACCATTTATGGGGTCAAGAACACATCTCTAAATACCCAATGATATATCACAATAGTACTAGAGATAGTTTATGGCTATTTGGAGTGAGGTAGATGTTTTAGAGACTAATAAAATAAGCCAAAAATGAAATAAAAATTTAGATTATTATATGTTATTTATGGGGGGAGGAATAATACATATTTATTTTTGTAATATATGATAAAAGAGTGAGTTGAAAAAATGAGAAGAAAGAGATGGCTAATCTAAATAAGTAAATACACGTAAATAAATAAACCAACATACATAAAGATAGGAACATAATATGAATCGAGATTGAGAAAAAGAGCATAGAAAGTAAAAAAAAAAAACTATTTCTATTAAGAGTTTCTAATATCTGATGAGTCACTACGTATGTCTACAAATGTTTGTAACTTATTTGTAGTTAATCCATCTATTTAAAAATCATTTCTGTAACCTATCATCTACAGATCCTAGTGATACCATAGAATAGTGTATTTTTCTTATTCATTAATGCCTTCCTACTTTGATTTACTTATAAATAAATAAAATAAGTTAGAGCTCTCTAAAGTAATTGTGTTTCTATAATGTGGTATCACATGACAAAAAAGTACTAAATGTTAATTTTTAAAATGTAAATGTAATTGGATAAAATATTTAAATAAACTAAAGACATGAAATTTTCCCAAATCATTTTATAAGCATCTTGAACAGCACCATAGTTAATCTAGTTTCTTAGATACAAGGTTTCAAAAGACAAGAAGATTCCTAAATCTGAAAAGACAAACAGGATTCCTTCTATCTGGTAAGATATATAACTAAAATGTTATTCCATGTGTGAAGTCAAAATACAATTGCAAAAATAATTAGAGAAATATAAAATTAAGGTATAGATTTATTATGTTATAGATTTATTATAGTAATATATATATATATATATATATATATATATATATATCATTAAAAACCAGTCTACACTTAGACAATCCCAATATTAATAACAATCACCAGTTTCAAACTGTTTTCGAGGCAACCGACCTTCTTTTAACAATAATACATATATTAAATTTAAAAAACCCATCAAAATATAGACGTTAAAAGCTAAAGCTAAATTAATCAATAAAATAATCAAAATTGCCCCAAATTTATAACAAAAACAGACTAGTCGCAGAAATAAACTCTAAAACACAACCCATAGTTTCACTGTTGCTTATGTTTTAGTCCTTTAAACTTAAAAAGACTGCTTGTGGCAGTGAAACCATGGGTTGCGTTTTAGAGTTTATTTCTTTGGTTAGTCTGGTTTAATTGTAATATTGAGGTAATATATAAAATTGTAGAAGAAAATTAATCTTTCACACATGTGCTATTAGATTAAATTTATGTGCATTCACCAGTCAATAAGTGCTTTAAAAGTATAATTATAACTAACAATCTATCCTTCCAGCTTATTTTTATATAAACCAACTCTTATTAACTGTGCTTAAATCAAGACTTAAACTTATTATGAATCTGATATTTCAATTAGCAAATTATTTGTACAAATTTAGTTTATAAATCACAGAGAAGAGAAAGTTTCTCATTTTTATGTATATGCAATTTTGAATTATATTAGTCTGAATATATATGTAAATAAATAATTTGCTGATAATTTCCTTCCACAAGATTACAATTATATACATTGCTAAATTATTTATTTACATATATTCAAACTAATATAATTCAAAATTGCAGGTACTTATAAAATGAGAAACGTTTGTATAAATAATTTATCAATTGAAATATAAGGTTCATAATAAGTTCAAGCCCTGGTTTAAATACAGTCAATAAAGATTGGTTTATATAAAAGCTCTAAGCATAAGTGTTACATATAATTTTAAAACATATGTTGATGAGTGAATGTGCATAAATTTAATCTAATAGTGCATGTGTGGAGATTCAATTTCTCACATGGGATAACAATTATATGTATCACTAAATTATTTATTTTCATATATCTAAATTCAGTGCCCTTTTCATATGTATTCATCCTACTCTAAAGCAACCTATCTTAAGTTCATTGTAAAAGATGCTAAATTTTGGAATATTAGCTGAAGTAATAATGATAAAGAGTAACAAAAGCAATTAGATAAACAGTGCATCAATTCCAACTTTGGATGCTAAGGAGGCAAAATTCAGAAAGTTGTCATAGTATGAGAATTTTAACATCTATCACCTATTGATTACTCAAGCTTATAGCAAATAGTTTTAAAGTAGGATGATTATATCTGCATTTGGAAGCAGATAATTAATGATGAGAAAATCATGGGATATTGATAAAAGATATTTCTCTCCTGGTGTAATATGCTGTATTAGTCAAAAGTTTTTCTGCACAGATCATATGATCAGAAGCTCTGGTAATCAAGTGAAACATTTATTTCCTTTTAAAATTATTATATAATTCAATAAACTCATTTATTTCTTCTGAGCAAATCATTTTTCTAGCACTGACTCATTTCTTTTGCTTCTCCTATCTCATTTCAATAAAAGTTTTGGATACTTAGGGATAATAACAGACACCAAAATTGGTGATCATGGGAGTTTTTTTAAATTATATATGTTCAAGAGCATAGTTACCCCAAAACCACAATGAATATGTTTTACTTGTTAATATTAAAAAATATCAATAAATCAATTATAAATTCCTATTGAATTTTAAAAAATAGCAATAAATGTATTATAATTTCCATTTATGATATGTAATTAATTACATTTTTTTAACATACCATATCATGTATAAACACCTAACTTTTTTAAGCAAATGAAAAAAATCAACAGGGGAGAATACTTCCACAACAGTGGTGATTCAGAAGCTTGTGCAGAAAGACTGATGAGTACTTTATAATAACTTCCAGGGAGAACAACTATTATTCTTATGGATGCTATTAAAAAAAATGTGGCTGATGTATGTATGATTTATTCTGATAACTGGAAGGCATTGAACATTATAAGGTAAATCACAGATATAACTTCATTTTTACAGGTATTTTTTTAAAAAAAATTCCCTATAGCTTGAATTATTAAATTTCTTTTATTTAAAACTTATTGTTGCTGTTTTGTGTTACTTCTGTGAATGAAATTTATAATATTTATTGCTATTTTTTAAGGTTAGCATAAATTAATTACAATTTATTGAGTTAATATTATCAAGTAAAACATATTCATTAGAGTTATGGGATAACTACGCTGTTGAAAATGTGTAATAAAAAACAACAACATGGCTACCAATCTTAGTGTCGGAAATTATCTATAATCACCCTTGGTGTCTGGAATTATTCTTAAATACCAAGTTTTGTTAAATCCAATATGCTATTTTTCTATTCATTTTCTTATTATAAAAATTTGCATAAGAAATATATCTTTTTTGTTTCCATTACCTTTATGTTTTTCCATTCTCCATACAATTTATTTTGATTCTCTTTCACACTCTCCATCTTAGAAATATAAGCTCAATGCATTCTCTTCCATATATAGAAACTATATCTACAGTACAATTCCTATTTCCACTTTTTACTTCATTTCTCCTGTTCTTTCATCAGTTTAGTCAGCTTATCACAGGAAACATTAGTGGCATCTATTTTCTAACCCAAAAATCACAATTTGAGTATCGAATTAATTCTTTAGACATATTTTCCCACTCTTTTTCCAGATGTTTTTTACTATGACAATGAGATTGTACTTTTGTGCAACCATATGTTTTGATTTTTAATCAGATGCAAATATATAGTTCATTCTTCTTCTTTTAGAGCTAGCATTACCATAATTGTTTGTGATTGGCTGCTACAAATGGATGACCCCTCAACAACAAAATTTGGATATACACTTATTTAAGCAATAACTGTATGGATAGTTAGATTTTATAGATCAACTATTTAAACACAATTTTAAGCCTATTTACAAGTTGATTTTTTTTTTTAATTCAGAGAATTTAGTTTAAACTCGGTCATGTGTGTATGTTCGTATTTATTAAAACTTTTAGAAAGAAAAACCAGCTGAAAATCAGTCTGACTTTTTTTTCTCACTTATCTTTTCTTGAAAAGCAATTTATAATTATATTACAAAAATGTGAATTTAAAAACTCATTTCTATATGTCAAAAATCAAATGTCTTATAAAAAATGGGATTAAAGCTTGATTTTTTGGTCAATTTACTGTGAAAATTTTCAGCCCTACAGTATGTGATATGCAAAATTTATTAAGTTTACTAAGATTTTTTTCCCCCGTCTAAAATATTACAAGCTTAAAAAAAAAAGGATTTCCTCCCAAAGCTCTTGAGTTATAATTCAGCTGTCTTAGAAAGTAATGAGATTTAACATTCTTTTTTCAGCTATAATTTGTTAAAAGATGCAATTTGCAAAGACAAATGTAGTTTTATTTATTGAAATAATGGTAATTTGTTTATTTTTTATTGGAAGCACTTATAACATTAGTTATTATTTAAAGATAAATGATAAAAAAGATGAAAGTTAATAGAGATGTTGATGGCAAAAGATTTAGCAAAAAGAACACAGAAAAGTATAAATTCGCATTACATTTATTCCTCACTCATTAAAGAACAAAAGGGTTCTGATTATTGGCTAGGTAATATGGCACCCTTGTGAAGATGTCACACTGCAGAAATATCTGTTATGTGTTAGAAGTGCCCTGAGTGATTGAACCTAATGATAGTGTGGCAGACTTGAGAATAGCCCTACATAGCTTGCTACAGTGGTAGTATAGCAAACTATGGAGTTCAAGGTCCAATGATAACAACTATTTCTGCCATTTCTAGTGCATGAACATCTAAACAAAAAACAATTCTTTTTTTTTTTATTCTGCATGGTTTAGGACACTGGTATAGTGGCAGATTCAGAAATTCAAAGTTCACAGATTAGGATTAAGCTCTGTTATTTCCATTGCTTGAACTTCTGGATTAAGAGATAGTGATTCTATGATTAAAGCTTAACATATTATTTGTAATGCTCAAACATCACATAACCACTCAAGCAACTAATGATTTTTTTAATTTTTATATTTTTTCTATCAGAAGCATATTCTGGATTCCAAAAGAAGATGCTATAAGTTTTTATTGTTTTGGTAACTCTAAATCACATATATGCCAGTATTTAACATACTGAGTCACTTTAGACTGAGCATTCACAACAAAAACAATATTATTTTTAATCATGTTTGACCAAAAATAGTGAAGAAGATGATCAGATTGTTTTCTGGTTGTACAAACAGAACTCTCAAAAATGAGCAGACAGAATAACATTTTAGAATCATCAACCCCCAGTTTCTATTTACTTTCAAACTAAATAATAGATAAATAATCATATTCTGATTGTATTAATATATTTAACAAAATATAGATTTTTTTTTTACCTCCCATTATATTTTAAAAAGTTAAAAATTATTTTCTGAAATTATCTTTGTCATCTTCCTGGTTACTCATTTCAGCATTGGATAGAAGTGTAGATAAACTGATTTGAGGCTATTCTTGCCTTCACATTTTTGCGTGCTTCTAACACTGTCAACAATCCATTCTGTGATGTTATCCATTACAGTGTTGGTCATCATTATTTTTTAATCCATTCATAATCCTAATTATGCCCTCCTTACCCAGTGTGTCTGCCTTTCTTTTCACTTTGCCATCTCCAACATTGTATTTATGCAACTGCTTTCTCCAAAATCATTGTTCCATTGTTCCCAATGAAAAACTAATTATTACTGAATAACAACCACTTGTTAATTCTATGCTTTTTATCATAATATTTTAAATGCTTCATTTGTCTTTTAGACTATATATAAAAATATAATTAAATGAATCTTGATTTTATTAATCAAAACATTTTGACTTTCTTATGAAAATCAACATAGAATCTCTGTCTGCCGTGATGTGTGTGTGTAACATCCTGATTGGAAGGTATTAAATAGTTGTTGGATGTTGTTATATTTGCTCTAATGTCAGTTTATGAAATGTTGATAGTAATGAGCATTTAAGAAAAATATGTTGTGTTTCTGGTTCAAGATAACATAAAGTATATAAATCTTGTATTTCTTTGTAGTTTTTTTTAGTTTCAATAATAATTTATTATTTCTAATGTATACAATGATATCAAACCAAACATACTAGGTTTACATTGTTGTTCTAACTATCTTGTTATTTCCATTTGGAGTTCAGTTGAGTCTATGTTGTTGTGCTCTAAGTTCAAGATGGTGTGCACATTAAATCAATCAGATAAAAAATATGTGAAAGATTTAATGTGCACACCATCTTGCACTTAGAGCACAACAACATAGACTCAACTGAACTCCAAATGGAAATAACAAGATAGTTAGAACAACAATAGTAAACCTAATGTGTTTGGTTTGATACCATTGTATACATTAGAAATAATAAATTATTATTGAAACTAAAAAAAAACTGCAAAGAAATACAAGATTTATATACTTTATGTCATCTTGAACCAGAAACACAACATATTTTTCTTAAATGTGTCTTACTATCAACATTTCATAAACTGACATTAGAGCAAATCTAACAACATCCAACAACTATTTAATACTTTCCAGTCAGGATGTTACACACACATCAAGGCATGCACTTTTTTTGTTATATGCACTATGGAACACAAGGTGTATATTCATCTTCATCAATCTCAAGAGACACTTCATCACACTCACAAACACATATTTAAAAATTCAACAAAAAGATCATAAATAGTAGAAAAAAACACTTATTCAAGTACCTAGTCCATAATATAATAACATTTAGGTGTATAACAATACACTATTGTTTTATAGAAATAAATACACAACAACAAATATAATACTTAAATAGTCATAAAGACAAACCATATTACAAAACTGAAAAACTATAACACTGTGAAATAATGTTATATTATTATTTTGTATGTATTTCGATGTTTTTCTTGTAAATAATTCTAGAATTATTTATCACAAAGAAGCTATATATATTTAAACAAGTACATAAAGTTTTTTTAAAACTTAAATTTAAAGTATACATTTTATATATCACACATGCATATTTTATGTATTGCTGTGTGCAGGTTATTATTAACTTTGACTCCTTTTATAAATTTTATGCACCTGTGAAATGTTGATTATTATTGTTAACATTATGCACAAATTTATTTCTATCAGTATTTATTTTTAAGGTAGCAATCTGAAATTCAAAAACATTTCAACATTTTGAATCTAATCAAGTTTGCTTGCATAATTATAGAAATCTGACCTCAGTTCAGTACTTACATATTTTGAGGTTCCTCATTTTTTAATCACTACATGGCCTATATATTCCTCAGACAGTAAAGTAAGACTGAATCAAATCTCAAACTCATTCTGATAAGAGCAATAAACTAAAATGAGTAGTCTGGGAATATCAATAAACCAATGTTGGACAGAGATTTATTAAGCATTATAGCATTTGATAATTATTCAAGCTTGCATTAGATGAAATAGAAAAAATATAAAAGTATTATTGACCATAGTTATTTAAAAAATTGAAAATACCAAAATATATATTCTAAATTGGTTTCAAATGTATACAACTATGAAACAAGTATGGATTCAAAACATTAAAATACTTTTGAATTTCAGGCTGTAAGCTTAAAAATAAAAAAATAAAAATAAAAGACAATTTGATGTAAGCATTACATTCTAAAATAAGTGCACTAAATCCAGAGCCAAAATTTTTCATTGGTGAGAGGCATGTGCTATGAAGCTAATCTGTGAATATAAATCGAATACGGTCGAATGCTACATGGTAGTGCTTAGTAAATCCCCTATCCAGCACAGTTCTATCCATATCCTCTCATATATTCTAGCTTATATGTTTCATCAGTGGAGAAATTTGATTCTGTGTTTAATGCACTTGAATTTTTAAAATATAAATGCTCCTTTCACACGACAACCCAAATTCCAAAACATTTTAGCATTTGAAACCAAGATTGTTTGCATATATATATATATATATTTATATATATATATATATATATATATATATATATATATATATATATATATATATATATATATATATATATATATATATATATATATGAAATCATTGTGATGCGATATGATGTACTGTGGCTTCTCCTTAAATGAAGTATCTACATAGTCTAATGCCCTCTGTTCTTTTATATCTATTGACATCTATAAATTCATTAGCCACAATTTTCATAAAGTTAACAAATATCCCATGATTCCATCTAACACAAATATAGGAAATATATTTCCCCTATTTCAGTTCTGTACCTAATTCAAAGTTGAGTAATCTGAAAGCAAATGCTTGTGTTTAATAAATTTCTATCCAACATTGTTTTACTGATTCTTTGGTAATGAGTTTTGAATCTGATACATCTTTTTCAATAGCCATTTCTTATTTCTTTTTTGGGTTTGGTTTTATAATATGAATGATCAAGAAATATATAGATGGGATAAATATTAAGAATTGGGAATACCAAAATATATAGATAATGAAATTATTTCAGATCTGTATACTACGCAGATAATTTGGTTTAAATTTGGAACAATATTTTTTTTAATTTGAGATTAGTATCTTGACAGTTAAACAAAGACAAAAAATAAAAGAGAGTTGTTGGGGGATAAGATGCTTTAGAGTTGGGAAATCCAGGTATACTACATCCAAGTTCAAAGCCACTCACTGATGAAAGCCATAAGCTAGAAACTAATTTGCTGATATGGACAGAGTATGCCTAGATAAAGATTCAATAAGCATTGCCATCTGGATTTTTTTAATGACTAAAATTTACAGTATATATATATCATAACTGAAATAGCCAAGTTAATGAATTAGTTACATAAAAACATTGGATAAAATAGTGTAAAATTTGTTGGTTTTATTAACATTTGTAATTAAATTAATAATTCTTTCACAGTCCAATTGTGGCAAATTTTATTTTTAATGTTAGCATCACAACTTTGACTACAATTTTGCATTTTTTGTTATTTCTCCCTCTCTCTTGTGAAGTTACAATAGTCATCATCATAAACAAATGTTAAATTTTAAATAAAAAAATATTACACACACACACGCACGCACACACACATATATATATACTTTTACACACGCATAAGAGCAAATGAAAAATACTTTATTAATTCCTCAGTTCTGTTAGTTAGCTCATCTTATACTTAAATAAGGCTATAACCTTAGAACATGCACCTTGAGTGCTTAATTTATTACAAGAGAGACCTCTACACAGTTAAACACAAGATTTGACTTTATAAAAATAAGAGCAGCCTACTCTTATCTTCAACCTATTTTTTCTAAATTATATAGGCAAATCTAAAGCATTTTGATTTGGGATCATGAAGTTAATAAAAGTCCACTATTTCCATTAAACATCACAAAATCTCTCTCTTGTAATAAATTAAGCACTCAAGGTGCAAGTACTGAGGTTACAGCCTTATTTAAGTATGTTATGTGCTGACATTGTGCTTAATAGGAATTGATATTTAGCTCATCTTATTAAATTAGAATCTATGATTGCATTTCAAATAAAAGTCTAAACATGTATATAAGTATTATGTTACATTGCAGATTCAAAAAACAATCGCTGTGATAATAGTTATATACAGTCCTTTTAGATTTTGTTCATCTAAAACTTCCTTTTTATGATTTTATGAATGAATTTAGATCAGTGATGGAGAAGGGAAAGTGGCTTAAGAATAAAATGTTCTAGAACTGAATCTCATCAAAATAAAGTAAAACAACACCTCAATTTATTTAACTGAACACCACAGCAAGGTGCAAATATTTAACTTCTCGGACAAATAATTATATCTTTTATTATTTTATTGGTTATCAATGATCTGCAATTTATAAATACAATAAAAGTGATGATTCCCCTCATCTCTTTAATTAGATATTTTTCTTAATACCATGTTCATATTTGTATTTTGAAAGTTGTCTTAACTTTTATAATAAAATAAATTACAAACTAGAGCATTTATTTATTCTAACTTTCCATTCTAATGATGGCTTCTCATTGCTTTCAAAATAAAATGATTTTATAATATATTTCACCACAAGTTAATGCTAATAGAAGCAGATTTAATTACAATACATGTAGAAATATGATATTATGTCATTGTTTACCAGGGTGGCATAATTGTAGTTAGTGTTGTTATTCTTTTTTTTTTGTTTTTATTATATGTACATTGATTATTAACATATATAACTATGATTGATAACCCCTTTCATTTTCTACTTTAGATAATGTGAACAAAATTTTCTTCAAATAATTTAATTTCCTTGCAGTTTCAACTTTCCAGAACTACATAAAATATTTAAATACATATGATTACATAGAAATAAAATATTTTCTTACAATTATACCTACATGATTTATATTTTAATCACATGTGTACAAATATTCATAATTATTCATCTTAGAATTTATTTATCTTAAATTATATTTTATTGTTTTATTTAATATTTATATTATTTGTTATAACTTTTACATACACTTTTATATATATAATTTATATTAATCTCTATTTATTTTTATCTTTATATTTTTGTATTTTTAACTATGAATTAGATTATTCAATAAAAGCATTTAAAATTTAAATTTATGTAGTTAAGTCTTTTATTACTCAATTTTTATTTTTTGTTTTAAATCATTAACTATTCTTAGCTGCAAACTGTGTCAACTGGAAAATATTTAAAGTTAAAATATTTATATAACATCTCCCTCTATGTCTATTTTGTAAAACTATTATCTTTTTCTAATTTAATTTTTAATTCAAATTATGATTTTTGTATATTATTTTAGTAAAGTTTTTAATCCTAAATCTTTATTTAAACTTGAATTATTTTTTTTAAATTAATATAACTATTTTAATTTTTTATCTTTTTTATTATGTAATAAATGATATTGTATATAATTTTTTTTTCAAATCTGTCCTGTTTTTATCGAATGCATGTAAATGTGAAACTTTTATTCCATTTATGTTAGTTAAATCTTGGATTGATTGAATTTTTGGTTTTACTTATATAATGGCATTAATATTATTAATCTGACTTTTTTCATATTTAGCACATATACCCCATTTATGCAGTTTTTAATATTTTCATTATAATTATTTACTTATTATTTAATATATTAAAATTTTTTATTATTTTTAAATTTATTATATATTTATATTTTCTATTTAATTTGTTGTTTTTATTGCAAGTTTTTATCTTTATATAATTTAGTTGTTTTTTTATTTATAAAAAAATATGCATAATTGATAACATTAAAAAAGATATAATTGAAAAAAATTAAATATATACAGAAATAAAAACTTAGAATAATAATGTACTAAAAAATATAAATAAAATAATTCAAGTTTAATAAAAAAAATTATTAATGTGGTAAATTTTTAAAATAATGAATTAAAAAAATCGTATCATATTAAAAACTGCATAATTGAAGTAAGAGGATAAAATGCAAATAATGTCATATTAATAATATTACAAGTAATTACATAGGAAAATAAAGAATTTAATTAATGTAGGATCTATTTACATGCATTCAATAAAAACATGACATAAATGGAAAGATTGTATAAAAATGATTTACTGCACTAAGAATAAAAGAAATAGGAAAAACAAATTATGTTAAATAAAATCAGTAACTAAAGTTTAAAAAATATTAAAGTTTAAAAACTTTACTAATATATATTATACAATGAGCGTTAATAGCTCTTAACAAGCTTTTCTGAATATCCCTATCCCCAGACCAGTTTCTAGTTGCTGGATGTCATCAGTGAGATGCTAGAATATTCAGACATTAAATCTAAAAATACAAGCTAAAATACAGCACTTATGTAATAGTTAACTATTAAGTAGAAAATCTGAAATTTTCAGACATCTATATTCAAATCCAGCTATCAAACTTAAATAGCCATATGGGACTGAACTAAGTTCAGATACACCATATATTAATAGTTTTAATAATATAACATCATCAAAGCCTCAGGACAAATTATAATTGCAAGGAAATCAAGCCATACATCACGTGACTTAATATAATAAGCTGGTATTACTGATGTTATATATATATGCATTAAAAATAAATAAGTAAAATGAAATAATATTAAAATATAAAAATTGGGTAAAAATATTTTAAATTTATAACTTTATCAGTTAGTGACATTTGCATGATTTAAGTGAATCATGTTTATTTTTATTTTTTTCCAAGGATTATTTGATTCAGAAATAGCATGATTGTTCTCCAGCTTTAGATTTATCTATGTAAAGTTGTTGTTGTTTTTTTTTTTTAAAAAAATCAGTTTCTACAAGTATGCTTTTACTGATTTATTAATTCCCAAAAAAAAAAAAAAAGAAAAAACATTTGAAGAGGTGAGTATATTATAAACAGTCAACAAGATGAAACATCTTTACACTATTGTTAATCATAAAAAATCGTGCCTTCTAGGTGTTCCTTCAGTCTCACCTTTATGTAAAAAAAATTTGGAATAAATATATATATATTGCTTGTTTATTAAATATTTCTGATTATTTTTACACACTAATTGGTTAATACACCTTTAAATCAAAAATAACATACATATATACTTTTAATTTTATTTAGTTGTATTTTATTTTTAAAAATAGAAATTAAAAAAATTGACCTTAATATTTATTAACAAAGAAAATCACAATGTCTATAATGGCTATATCTGTCAGAATTAATATGGTGTTAAAATCTTTTCAAATATTGTAATAATTATAAAGCAAATACCAAATCTTTAAGCAGAATTTGTTAGATTTATCATAAATCCACATTGCTTGCATTAAAAAATTATAATATAAAATAATTTGTTTATTTTGTGAAGTGTATTTACTTTCACATCATATAAGATTCATTACATCATTTGTTCTTAATTATAATTCATTTATTCAACATTTGAAAAAATGACTGTTTTGGATTTATTACATTTGTAAAATTAATTTTTAAAAAATTCAAGTTCAATTTATTTTCAAAAACCTCCACCAGGTGTATCAATAGAAAATGCCATTATTCAAAAGGGTCAAATACAGAAAATTATATTTCAAAGAGTTTGACTGAATAATTCAATTTATAATTAAATATATATATATTACATATAAAAGTTATAAAATATTATGCTATAAATATTAAATAAAATAATAAATATAATTTAAAATAAATAGATTTCAGATAAATAAATTGTGAGGTATATGAATACTTTTGCAATTGTAATTAAAATATGAATTGTATATTTGCATATAATTATAGTAAAATGTTTTGTTTTTACATAATCATATACATTTAAATATTTTGCAGCTCTGAAGAAAACTGTTGGTCAGTCAAAACTATAAAGAAATAAAATTATTTAAAGAAAATAACATGTATTGCACAAAGTAGAAAAAGAAAGATGTTATTAATCACCCTTATAATATATAGAATATGTAATATAGCAAAATGTTTTCTTTTTACATAATCATATACATTTAAATATTTTGTAGTTCTGAAAAAGACTACAGGACACTTGAAACTGTAAAGAAATAAAATTATTTAAAGAAAATACTATGTATTTTCACAAAGTGGAAAAAGACAATTGTTCAGTAATCATCCTTATAATAGATAGTTTCTGTAATATTTTATCTTCTGACACAATTTTTGAACTAAAAAAGCACTTTAAAATTAAGTTTTGTTCTTATACACCAGTGTGTGGAACAAACAGCTCAAAAATATACACAATAGTCTAAGCAGAATTTAAGTGCAAAGGACAAAAGTATTCAGTAATATTATTGACATAAAAACTATTTCAAAAATGTGGCATAAAAACAAACCTATTGCAACCTTACAAACAAATAAATAACATTATTCCAGAGAATTATTACCATATATCTTTATTATGTGTTTACTTTAAGTTTTTTGAAGGAATGATATTTAAACAAATCACCAATAATTGAGAGCTATCTGCCCACAGTGCTGGTTCGGTTTACACTAGAAGCTGGTATAACTTAGTTTTAATTGTTAACAAGTTGCATTAAAAAAGCTTTCAAAATAAATTAAAAACTAATGCTAGCTTTACTGATTTAACCTTAGTAGGTCTTTTTTAAAGGTTTTTAAAACTCATAAATGCAGCAAAACTATATCAATTTATTTTCCAAAATGCTTCTTCAGAAGAAAAAAATCCAAATAATACAAAATAATAATCTTAGTTAAAAAAAGGCTTATCATAGGATCCAATGTTCTCATATTCATCAGTGATAATCCAAATATAGAATAGAAGAAATACATCTATACAGTGACATTACCTTGATATCATAAACAAAAATCATTTCTAAAAAAAACTTCCATTATAACTTGTATAATATTAATATCGTATGTTCTTTAATACTTTTTACAATGTTTTTTTTTTACAAGCCACTATTGACAGTTTTGATTACCCCAGCAATCTTCTTCAGTAATAAAGAACATAGATGATACTAATATTATATGGATTTGGCAACACAAATAAGAAAAATAACGTTATAAATTTTATACTCAACTCCAGAGTCTATTTCTAATACAACAACGATTATGTCTTCATTTTTATCCATACAACAGAAAAACTATAATATCAATATAATTTTTAGGAATAACCTCTATGAAAAGATAACTGGTGTTACTTGTTATAATGCAAATACTATAGAGATAGCATTCTTAGCACTAGTATATGGTACTGGTAATGAATACTGTGAAGATAAAGTGTCCATACTAATTTCTAGATACTCAATTAAATATTAACATAAGAAATATTGCTGCACTATCCAATCTATTCCTATTCCAATGCTATTTGTTTGTTTTTTTTTTACATATTCTTCTATCAAATATTAGAAAAGAAATTACCCCCCCCCCCAAAAAAAAAAAAAAAAAAAAAAACAGAACAAAACACTATTAAGAATATGACTTGCAAATAACTCAAGATATATTTTCACTACCCAAGATTTTTTTAAATAAATATCCCATTTCTGGCTGATAAACTATGAATGTACTAGCCAAAGGATTGTGGAGAGGGGGTTTCTTACTAGGTTTCAAACAACTAACTTGTCTTTTATCAGATTTAGCATTAAAGCCAGGTGGATTTGATTTTTCTTAAATGCAACTGGAGTTTCAATTCAGGGTAATCCATTCTATTTGGATTCACTTACTTCATTAATAAAATTTAATAATCAGTATGTAGATGTAAGCAACTACAATTAATGACTATTGAATCTAAATGTTACATTGGATTAAAAGAATTACTAAAGCCTATATTAATATTATTAGAATCTTTAAAGGTTTCTTTGTGATAACGTTGATATGCTAAGTAAACAAATAATTGAAATCTAAGCAGTTATTATGCATCTGGTCTGGGTAGATGTATGTAGATGTGCAACTGCATTACATAAAAATATAATTGCAATTTGATGAGACCTTCATTAGTGGTGGAAGAATTTCATTTTCCTAATGACGTTGAATCTAGGATTATCTTCATTTGGAAAAAAAAAAAACCCATCAAAAATAAATACATTTGTCGAAGCACATATGCTAGTATTATTATAAATATTTATAACAAAACTTTTTTTTTTACTGAAAGGTAAACCGTATTCCAATATTTCAATTTTGAAACAGATTCAGTTTTAGGAACATTAGAAACACTTGTAGTTAGTTGTTCAAATGGGAGAAAAGAAAAAAAATAAATCACATCTTTTAAAATACTGTTTTCGAAACAGTTTTCAAGTATCTTTACATAATCAAGAGATAAAAAGCACAACTTTAAATCTCAAAGAGAAACACTCTTAAAAAATCAGACTGGCACCTCTTGAGTAGATAGCTGAAGTCTTTTTTTTTTTTTTGCTTATTCTCATAACATTAGTCTCATCTTGCAAAAGTTTACAAGTGTAATTAAGTATACATTGCATTGTTTCTGTCTTTTTAGTATAGCCTTGTATATTTTTAATCTTCTTTTCATTTATATATATATATGTGTGTGTTTGTATAGAAAAGCCTCTAATAGATTAAAAGTACATAAGAACATGAAGATAAATATTTTTTTTTTTTTTACATATGTCATAGCAACGGCCGGGACGCGAACCCACAACCGTCTGCAACCAACTACTTGCTTGCAAGGCGGCTGCGATGACCTCCCGGCTAACAACGCTTAACAAGATAAATATTTTTGTGTTGCACTGATAATAAATATATTAATTGTGTGATGCTTTTAGAAACTGGCAATTAAACATCTCTTCTTATGCTGTTAAACAATTACCATATGCAGATGCAAATGGAATAACTTTTTATGTCCGAGTATTATTACGATGACAAGTTATGGCAATCGCATTCGTAAGATTTAGCATCAAGTTTAGCTTATAAAAACATCTCTGTAAATTTGATACTGAATCGTGGGAATATCACTCTTCATACTTGTCTTCCTCCTAATATTTCATAAAGTAAGTTTTCCATATTTTGTTAGCTGCAGCATATTCAATTAATTTAATATATAAGGCACTAGGATATTTCATCTGCTCCTAAGTGGGGGAGGATGGTATGTACCCATACACTCAAACAATTTTTTTTTTAAAAAAAGACCATTCAGTCATGGTGTAAGCTCATTATTTACATATTACTAAAACACTTTATCTCTTTGTACTCTTATGTAATGATTTAAAATGGTTTATTAGCAACTCACATGAATGCAGAACCATCATAGTTTGCTTTTAGATCACATTAACATTTCAGAGATTATGCTTTTACATAACCATCTTAGTCAGCTTGGTTAAAACAGTGATAATAATTATGTACAAGAACTATTGCAAAAAGTTCTTAATGTTTAACCTATCACTTTCAACTTTTGAATGTTGTCTAGTCATTTGATTATTATTACATGCTATTGTTATAGTTTCGGTGTAAGAGAAAATATTTAGATTTTTTCGTCCTACTGTTGGTTTCAATATTTTTTAAATTTTATTACATTTGTGGTGCAGCAACACTAGATGAGTAACAAAACTGTTTATGAAATTCCTTCTCTTTTTTGAGAAAATACATTAAATAAAAAGTCAGGTAAATCTATTATTTGGAAATTCATGGTTCATTTGAACACCCATGTGGCATGTTGAGAATAAACAGCCTTTTTTTCTAGAAGTTTGACATTAAATCCTTGAAATTAAAAATAATCCACAGTTATTCATCCTATAAACCAGATAAGCATATTAAAAATGTCTTAATCACAGTTGTCTATTGCCTCCAATAAAAAAACTTTTTCAGCAGAAAACCCAATTTATGTAATGCCATACAATAGCATCACTCAGTGCAAGCCAGAGTAATCAGTGGATTCAGAAAGATTTATGCATAAAATACCTATCTAGTCCCTATTCACCCAATATCTCTAGACTAGTTTCTACCTTGTGGCATTGGATCTGAGAGCACTGCACCTAGATCTTAGGAACTAATGCAACCCTCCAGTAGCCACCTTGTAATTTATTAGCTGATTATAAAGCTTTGAGTCCAAAATGAAACAAAATAATGTTTTTCAATTTAAGTTCATTAGCTTGCTTAGTCATATCAATCTGAACTCAGTTCAGCATTCATACTTTTTGGTGTCTTTGGTTCTTTAAAAACCACAGTCACCATAATCTTATTAAGAAAAATTGATATTAAACCACTAAACATCATATTATCACCATTATTTATGCTTACACAAGCTTACAAAAAACCAAAAGGTAAGGATGCTGAATTGAGTTCAGATCTATAGGAATATACAAGCTAATGAACTTAAATTGAAAACATTATTGTGTTTTCATTTTGAACTCAAAGCTTTATAGTTAACTAATAATGTAAAAGGTGGCTACTGAAGGATTGCATTAGATCGTAAAATCTACATGCAATCCTTTCAGATCCAAGGCTCCTAAAAGCCACAAGCTAGAAACTAATCTTGAGATATTGGATGAGCAGGCACTAGATAAGAATTTTTTGCACAAACCTTTCTGCCTCCATTGGTTACTCTGGCATGCACTGAATGGTGCTACTGTATGGAGATTTTTGCTTCTGTGTAAACAGCTTGTGTATGTATAAAGAATCGTGATCTTGTGATGTTTACTGTTTTATATAATGTCAGTAATCAATACTATTCTCTAAGCAGTATTTTCAATACAATATACTAATACTTTTTAAATAACAAATGTAAAATGTTTACAGAATAATTTGTTTGCTTTTATATAATTTTTTTTTTCCCGTGATGTTTAGAATTTTAAATCGAAAGAAGAATCACATGAATAAGCAGCAATCCTTACATTAAGTTTTAAAAATTAAAACAAAAGCATTTCAAACATGATTTATTGATGATTTAAAAATCTGATATTTTTCTTCATCAAAACGTAGTTTACGGCAAAATATTAAACATCAACCAGAACAAAAATCAAAATATTGCAGCATTTATTAATTTCAGGACACAATTAATTATTTGAATACGGTTTGGTGAAAAATAAACACGCGCGCACGTACACACACTATTGAAAATTCTGATAGGTTTTTTTTTAAAAAAATAGAAAACCGGAAATTAGATGTTAATATGCGACAGATAAACGCAGATTTGACTGTGCTACTTTTAACAAAGTAGTAGATAGTATATTAGCATCGATAAGATTACAGGAAATTAAATCAGCTGTATATAGAGCTTTTGTGCTAATCAGTTTATTATATGAAAATAAGACTGGGACCCCCTATCTACTGCAAGCTGATTACTATTAATCCAATACCACCAATCCAAAAACATTAAGGAGTAAAGTTATAAAAACTATTTTAATTTATAGGGTATGAGCACAGACTTTCACACGACCCACTGCTCACCACTCCATCTCATGTCACTGATACACTTGAACACATATATGTTGAAAAGATAAATAATCACCAATATACATATTTCATGCTAAACCAGAATCATCAGTTGGTCCAGATTATCATCTCTACACATATATGCAATAAGTGCTCAGATATATATTAAGATAGCCAATCTTCATATTTTAATGGACAGGCTTCAATCCACTCCACACTCCAACTCTTCAACCATCCATCCAATTGAAAATCTGATGATGTAATTCTCAAAGGCCACCCTGAGGCTGAGATTCTCATCACACTCATGTTGACCCAAAATCAATCAGCCCACTCATGTATAGGACCTAAGCCATTTGATACATATACAAGGGATGGGCAGACATCTTTACTATGTAATGACTGGAATACAGGCTTATTATATACCTGTATCAATACATGTAATATATAGGGTATATGAACACATTTTCACATGACCCACTGCTCACCACTCCATCTCATATCACTCACTGATACACTTGAACACATATATGTTGAAAAAATAAATAATCACAATATTCTATTTTATTAATCTGATGGATCATAAGAAGTTCAAGTATCGAATATAGGCTTATTATATATCTGTATCAATATATGTAATATATAGGGTATATGAACACACTTTCACATGACCCACTGTTCACCACTCCATCTCATATCACTCATTGATACACTTGAACACATATATGTTGAAAAAATAAATAATCACAATATTCTATTTTATTAATCTGATGGATCATAAGAAGTTCAAGTATCAAAAAGGACCCAACTGAGGTTTGATTTGTTGATTTAATTTGTGCTAAATAAAAATTTTGTACAGACGTATGCATATTCTGTATTTTAAAGTGTACATATTGTTAATCATTATAGTAAATTTCTATAATTGTATAAACTATTTCAATGTTTACAAATGATAGGTAGTAAATAATGTTAATTTAAATTTCCCAACATTCATAATGGGTAGAAATGATAGTGGGTGGGATGAGTATAGGTATTGTGGAAATAAAATAAAATAAATCACAAATCCAAAAATACGTTTTAAAATTTCAATTTAATGAGAATCTACTTGTATTATAAAATCAGATCAGAGTGAATATGTGAACTAATTGAATGATACCAGACATCTTTAAAAAATATATTATCATGAACTTGAGCATGTCTTTCATGGAAGATGTAAACCCTATTTTATATTGTGAAGACTATCTCAAGCTTATTCTAAAAATGTACATCTTTAACATGACCATAATCCATAATCTTCTATGCTCCAAATGAAATGTATATCAACATTATGTTTAGAAAAAAGGTGAGCAATGAATATTACTTTGTAGCAACATACTTATGTGATGATTGCTAAAAATTTTATTCAAATTTCAAGATTGTGTTTATTATACATTTAATCCTAGATTCTGAGCTTTGATTTGCAAGTGTCAAAGTTTCTGAACTCATGAGACCAACCACTTCAGCTAAGTACATGAATTATTATTGCTATTTATTTATTAAACTAGAAATAATCTCTAACTCAGATATAAAATTTAAAATTGAATATAACTGCTAATTAAATATAGACACAGAATAATTCAATTTCATCTATCTTTTTCTATGTGTAATGTCATTTTTAGATATGCTTAAAATTTTTCTATGCAATGTGCTTAATTTAATTTATAAAATCAGATATCCTAATTTTTAACCCCGGTTTAAAGTTTATATTTGAACTAGGGATAAACTCCAGATTTTAAAATAATTAACAGTAGTCATTAAAGTATTTATCTGAAGTAGTTGGTATCTAAGTTGTAAGTGTAAAATGTTTCATGCTTATTAATTGAAATGTACACACACTTCTTAATTGAAATGTAAAAAATTGTATTAACAAATACTAAACATACAATAAAAACAGATGAAAAAGATTGCTCCTCCAATTGAAAAGTATTTTTCAGTATGAAAACACCTTGGGGATCATTTAATCTTTTTCAGATGTCTTCATTTAGATAATTCAAGAATTTATGATGGATTGGAAATGGTATGTATACTTAAAGTTAAATATGAAGTGTAACCCTTATGTTAAAACAATACCAGAGACAGTGTTAAGTATGATATAAGTCTGCATTGCCACACCCTCTTCTCTATACACATAAACATCTGCAATTGTTAATTGCTACATGATTTAAGAAAAGGATTAGAAAAAAAAAGTTTCTTACAATGTAAATAATTTTGATGTTAAAAAAATCACTTTTCATATTAATTATAGGGGGTTTGAACACAGACTTTTAAGCTGCCTTCAGATAACCACTCTTTCTCATACAATCAATACACATGACCACACACATGTGAAAAAAATAAATGATCTTCTATATATGTATATATGTTTTAGTGATATAATAAAGAGAAGGAATATGAAATTTTTTTTTAAATGATCATTAAGAAAAATTGAATATTTGAAACTATAACTGTGAATTGACAGAAAAGCAATAACAAAAGTTTCAAAAATATAAAACTAAATGATATTGAAAGAAAGTTATTTCAGCAATAAAAAGAGATGAAACTATTACTAAAAAGAAAAGGAACATAATGAAATGAGTGAAAGAGTTTTACAAAAATTATATAGCAATAAAAAAAACATAGAAATTAAATAGCTACTAAAATGATTTAATTTTTTTTTCTTTGAAATGTCAAGCATTTTAATTGAAAAAGTCTTAAGACATGCAATTAAATCTATAAAGAAGAGAAAACCTCCAGGAAATGATGGAATTATCACTTAAATTAAAGCAAGTTAAAAAAATAGAAAAGTTGTTAGACAAACTATATACCAAATGTTTACATGATAAAAATGTACTATATGATTGGAAAAAATCTGTAGTAATAATACTAATATTTAAAAATGATGATAAAGTGATAAAGAAGATATTAGAAATTACAGACCCCTATCAACCTTCGATTAATTCTGTATAAAACCAATTACAACTCATCTATGACAAACTTTGGATTAAAATCAATAAAAAAACAAGTGGGATTCAAACATGATTTTGACACAGTGGATCATGTCCAAGTGAGTTGTCATTTTGTTTTGGATTTATAGATTATGAAAGATATTTGATTCTAAAATGATGTCTACAGTAATTAAAGCTTTAGATCATCAAAATTTAAACACAAAATATTGTTATATTCTAAAAAATATTTATCAAAATGTGGCAGTAGTGATGACCTAGGCCAACTGATGAGTGCTGCTTCAGCACGAAATGCATCTTGGGGGTCATTTGTCTTTTATTGTATCTTTATTTATGTGAATTTAAAAAGAATGGGGAAGTATGGTTATATTATGTGGAGATTTTTAAAAAGATTTACTCTGAAAAGAGGATATGATAGGGTGATTCCATATCTCCAAAGTTTATTATAGCAATATCATAAATAAAAAAAATTGTAAATTATAATCAGAAAGTAAAAGGAAATTATTTATCTAGATTTTCAGATAGTGTAATTAATGGAAATAATTTTTTTCTTTTTTAAAAAAAAAAATTTAATAAATATTTGGGGGAGGGGGCTACAACTCAATATTCTTTGCTTTTAAAAATAATAAAAAATAATTGAATATTAAATCATATATATACAGGAATGCCTCGATTAGTGTTGTTAATTGGTTCTGGTGTTTGAAACCATACTAATCGAGGAACGAAAGCTATAGGAAAAATGGTAATTGGTTCCAATAAATTTTTTATCAGCACTTTTTTCAATTATCGATATATTAATGATGATTTAATAAAATGATATGAATAAATAATAAAACAATATAAATATATTGTATATTTTTTTAAAAGATTTTATTTTTTATTACCAAAAAATTACAATATTGATGTCTGCACAGGTTTCTTCCTTCACCTCTCCTCTTCATACATTTCTATGTAGTATCAAACTGTAGTGTTGATATTTCGGTGAATTGTAAAGCTATGTTCAATACTTGGATCAACTTCCATAATATAATTGGAAAAAATTTCAACCATGTTAGTAATTTTCTCAAGTTCTTCAGCATTTCTTTTGTAGGAACTTTATGTAACTCCGCATTATCTAAGTTGGTCTCATCTTCTTCATAATAGGCTCATTTGTCTTCCATATTCATAAGAGTTTCATTATTGAAGTCATTTGTATTTGATTTAATACACTCAACTACACTGGTAGAATCTAATTCTTCAAAACCAAGTTCTTTTCCAATTTCTACTACATTATTTATAACTTCAGCAAAATGGGCTTTGAAACAAATAAAATCATTTGCACAATGAGGTATGATATGTTTCCATACTACGCTCACATTACTGGCTGCAACTTCAGCCAGGCTTCTCCTATATTTTCAATAGCATTTCTGATGTTGTAGCTCTTCCAAAATTCAGTTAAAGTCTGAACATTTTTTCCCATTGTGACTTTTATGGCTTGTGAAAAAATTTTGTGCAAATAATAGGCCTTAAAAGTTGCAATGATACTTTGGTTCATTGGCTGAATTAATGAAGTGATATTTGGTGGAAGATAACTTATTTTTATGTGTTCATTTAAATCACAAAATCCAGTTGGATGATCTGGTGCATTATCTAATATCAATAAAATCTTAAAATCAAAACCATTTTCTGTGCAATAATGCTCTGTTGTAAGACAAAAGTAGTTGGTAAACCCATCTTCAAATAAATTTTTTGTGACCCATGCTTTTTTATTTGTGCACCACAATATGGGGAAAGTGTTCTTTGAGAAACCTTTAAGACATCTAGGATTTTCAGCATGGTACACAAGCATCAGTTTTAATTTGAAATTTCCTGCTGCATTTCCACCCAATAAAAGTATTAGGCAGTCTTTTGAAATTTTATATTCCTGGGCATGTCTTTTCATTTGCTGCTATATAAGTTCATGTTGGTAATTTTTTTCAAAACATTCCTGTTTCATCAACATTAAATATTTGTTTATCTTTATAGCCTCCTTTTTCTATAATTTTATTTAATTCCTGAGGATATTTTAAAGCAGCTTCTTGTATCTACTGTAACGATATATAAATATGTCGTTACATTTATTTAAAATAAAAACTTAAAAGTTCGCAAATAAAAGTAAAACACTAAACGCTAAAATTAAAATATTGTTAAACGTATTCGCACAGAGGCCAAACTTTAAAAATATTTTTAAAAAAAAAAAAAGTATTTGAACGTATTTTTTTTTAATAAAAAAATACAAGATTGAAATATAAAAATATTTTAATAAAAAAATAACGTAAGTTAAAATAAAAACAGGTATTAATTAATTCCTGTAATCTATAAATGGAAATGATTGTTTATTAATTATCTAAAAGCTGCTTAATTAAAAAGTCAGATGAAAAGATAGATAAGAAAATAAAAAGAAATTAGCTTGACCAATGGAAGCACCAAGCCTCAGCCCGGACCCGAACGAAAATTTGGATTAGTGACATCTTTGTTCATTCAATCTGTAGATTTACTATAAAAAGAGAAATATTGAGTTCCAGACAGTTTTTTTGGACTTGATTTTGATGAGAACGGTAGGACGCACTTGCCGTTCTCTCTCATTTTTTTTTTGTTTGTTTTAAAAAAAATATAAAATGAAAAGACTGTGATACAAGAATGGAACCAGCTAATGCTACCTCCAGAACATTATCGTCCAATGGAGACGTCGCGGGAATTAAAAACAGGAATCTGGACTCTTCTACTGTAAGCTATATTGACATGAACTCTAAATTTAAAAATAACTAAGAACTTTCGTTCAAGCTTATGAACTTCTATCTGACTTTTAATAATGTTTAATTTTATATGTTTTCCGATTGATAAAAATCATTTCCATTTTTTTTTCTTTCTCTCTCTTATTGTATAAATTATTTGTTGTTTAAATTTTAAATGATGAAATTTAGGTTGGGTATAGACGTTGCATAGATTCGTTAGCGGTTGATAATGTTGTGGTTTTCACATTCGATTAGAATATATGTCAACGATATCACTGCAAGCATCTTACGATGAATGCTAATGGGATTTGTATATTCCCTATGCAAGTGACGTTTATCGAGGACTTTGTATTCTGATCGGTTGTGTTGAATTTGGAATGTTTTTGACCGTGAAATCTGTGCAGCTGATCTGTACTCAACATTTTAAAACAAATTTTATAAAATGCATTTGTGCGAACATATTTAAATGTTAAATTTAAGTCGGGCGTGAATGGCTATATAGATTTGTAAAGTTATATTAGGGGAGGGTAATCTTAGGTTATTTGTGTCGTTGTTGAATTGGGTCAATGGATTGGATATATTTGTGTAATTAGTAGATGTAGTATAAGTTTCGCTACATGCAGAATCACTGAATACACCGCACCAACCCTTTGCCTATGGATGGGATTGTAAGTCGGCAAAAAGGATCGCGGTCCCTTCCTATGGAGTTTTTATTTTATTGTTCTTCTTGCTATACAGACGTCATATTCCTGTATTGGACAAGAGTCAATGTTTTCTCTAACTATACTGTTCAGATTTCCATTCCTGACAGTATAGTATATTTGTGCTGTTGTATTTTCATGCTACATTGAATACATAAATGTATCAGATGGATTGATGCCAGTTTGACTGCGAATTTTAGCCTAAGGTTAAATAGGGATAGAATGTTTTATTTTCAAATGCAAATCTATGTAGTCTATTCATACTTGACCATCTAAATAAAATATTAAACTCATTGAAATTTATATAAATGTACAATTAAAAAGTAATATAAAAATCTAAAAATGTTAAACCTATTCCTCGAATTTAGAATGATTTTATATGTGCGTAAATAAATATTTTTATGTGTTAATTTCTGGCAGTGGCTTTTATTTATTTATATTTAAGATATAAATTAAGATATAGATTTTTATCTCTGCGTCTCCACTGAGCTAGTGACTTGGGCTAACGATCGGAATATTTAAATAAAGTGGAATCTTAACAGCGCGTATCTGCCTACTTTATAAATTTTTCTAGGCTCAAATGCCTAGATGGCACCCTGGTAGTTGCAGATATTGTTTTTGCGGTTAGATTCGATCTTCACTTTCATTTCGATCATTATACTACACTTGCACTTTCACCTATAATATGGACATTACGAATTCCAGTTTGCCCTTTAAATGAATAAAACCATCCACGATCAACCGTAAAAATTTCACTAGTTTCCCCAGCTTCTTCCTTTTCGGTTTTTTTGGTTTTCTTTCAAGTCATTGTAGAGACTTAGCACTTTGGCTTGAATTTCCATTGGACTTAGAGGAATTCTTTTTTTTATTTAAATCTTTAGCCCATACCAATAGCAGCTGTTCCATATCTACCATTAGACTGCTTCTGCTTTTAATTATTGATTTAGATAAATAAATGTTGTAGCTATACCATGTGATTTATATTGATCTTTCTTTTTTTAATAATTTGTCTGATGATTCATTCATTCCTTTTTCACAGCATATTTTAGCAAAGGAAGCACCTTCTTCATGAAGCTTTATTATATCAAGTTTTTGTTCTAATGTTAACCACTTACATGTGTTATTTCCAGAAGAACTTTTTCTTTTCACACTCATGGTTGTTTATAAAAGGGGTTATTATAATTTTTTAAAAGCTGAACATGATGAATAACATAATTTGAATGTAGCATGGCTAGTTTAAGTGCAAATACTGAACTAAACAATATGTATCTAGTGCAGTTATCATACAGTGTACGATAATCAGGTGCCAAATATAGGCGATGGAAAATTTGACCAGGATGTTTTTTTGTGTTTTTCGCTTACAAAAAAATAACTACAGTAGATTTAAATTTTAGTTTATTAATTAACAAGCCTGTGTAAAATTTAATTTGTAATGTACTGTATTCTGTTATTTTAATTTTAATATTTAATGTACTGTATTCTGGTATTTTAATTTTAATACTTTCATATCTTAATTTCATTGATCACAAGGCACAGTGCTACAATATCCTCTCTCACTTTCTCTCTTTCTGACAACTTCTCCTATTTGGTAGAGTATCTGATTTTTATTTAACAAGAATAATTTTTAGTGGATTATTGTTCTATTGTTTTAATACCATACTATAGTGAAACTGTATTAATTGAGGCATTCTTGTATGTTTCTGCAGAGGCTAAATTCTCTATGCAGTAGCACCATCAGTGCAAGCCAGAGTAATCAATGCATGCAAGAAGGTTTGTGCATAAAATCCCTATTTAGTGTCGACTCATCCAATATCCCCAGACTAGTTTCTAGCTTGTGGCTTTCATCAGTGAGGAATCTTGGATCTGAGAGTGCTGCATCTAGATCTTAGGATTTAATGCAACCCTCAGCAGCTACCTCATTGATGAAAGCCACAAGCTAGAAACTAGTCTGAAATATTGGAAGTGTAGGCACTAGATAGGGATTTTATGCACAAATCTTCTTGCATCCATTGATTACTCTGGCTTACACTGGTGGTGCTACTGTATGGAGAATTTAGCATCTGTGCAAACAGCTTGTGTAAGTATAATAAATGGTGATCATGTGATATATGTTTTTGAACAGAAAAGTATTAATAAATGTATTCTGTCAGACATTTTTTTATAGATTTGAGGTTTGTATATATAATAGTGGTGCAGTATAAAAACCGTCAGTCAAACTGCTAAGTATGAATGAGTTAGGTGCCATGATTAATAGGAAAATATAGACACAAGAGTCTATATATATAATTAAAAGATTTTTCAGACTTTTACATGTCAATATCAATACATGATGTTATATAAAATATTTCAATCACACTTCCAAATGTTATATTTTTTCAGCAACACCATCTATAAATAAATGTGAAGTCTGAATTTCAAACAACATGACTCAAAAGGATATCCTTATCACAGGGTTTTGCTGAAAAAACATAGTGTCTGGGAGAGTGATTTGAGCATTTTGAATTTGAATTTTCAGCTAGCGATATATACTGGGATTTTTTTTTTTAGTGATGATATATGTATATTCATTTAATCACAAGATTAAAATTGCAGCCAATTAGAATCACATTAAAATAAATAAGTGTACACACTCCAGACATTTCATAGCTTAAATACCAATTGGAATGGATCGTGAACTTTCAAAGCTAATGGCAAATTATTTTAAGACAAATTTAAAACCAACTATAAATTATAATGTCTTAAATATTAAATATTTAGTAATAATCAATTCCCAATATGTTTTGGAATGATGGAGATTTTATTACATTGGGTGCAAGCTTTACTTTCACAGCCAACTAAAGATTGGTGTTGAAGCCAGAAAATAATTATGTTGGAAAGCTTATAATGTTTATTTTAATGTGATATCAAGTTCAATACGTACTTCTTTGCATGGCTTAACACAGTTAATGAGGGTTAGGTTCTGGAGAGTAAGGTCCTCCGATTGATTTCAGTTATGTCTGGCATTTCTAGTGCTTCAACTTTTCCCGAGATGTGTGTGTGGCGTGCGCGCGTACGTTCATTACTGAGAGAAGTTGAAAAATAAAATGTAAATGGAATTAACAAGTTATTATAAAAAGATGACAATTACTGATGTCCTAAAATTAGATACCAAAAATTGTTTTAAAAATCTAAAAAAAATATAGACAATGTCAAAAATTTGGCGGAGTAATGCAAAGAAAAGAAGGAAGATGTAAATCAGTCAAAAGTACTGGAGTAAAATCTTGTAGCAAATAGTTAGTTAACATCTATAAAAGAAAATTATATACACTGTATATGTTTCTAAAAAACATTGACTGAAAAGATTTTAAATGTGTGAAATATTAGTTTAAATGTCTGCTGAATAATAAAAGAAAAAAGATAGTAAGTGAGGATAAACCATTTAAGTGTCTGCATCCGCCTTTCCATTTTTTTATTAAAAAAAAAAATCAAGATTTGCTCCAGAGATTTACATAATATGTGGGTAGGCAGTTATTGGCTTACAATTTGTGCAAAAATGAACATTTAATCTCTTTATAATAGCTACATAATTTAATCCTTCAATAAAATGTTTTTTTATCAAGCCAAATCATTTTGTGGTAGGAAACAGTTTTAAGTCAAATTTCACATTTCAAGCCTCACTGCTTCAAATCTCAGGAGGACACGGTTTTATAACTGAATTTGATATAATATTGCTTTTGCTTTATCAGAATAAAATGGGTTAATATTTGACCACACCTTTAGATATTCTTTTCTTTAACTTTCAAACTAAAAATCATTGCATATGTACACCTATATATCTTCTGAGAGAATGTTGTTTACAAGAATATCAGAAATCATCGTTGGTTTGATTGTACTTAATTAATAGCTTCTGCTGTAACATGCGTTATATAATTACTATACTTTTCATATTTATTTTTTTCTCTTTCCTTTAAACTTAAATCAGTGGTGTGCAACCTTTTTATGCTTTCGACCCCCATACTCAAAATGAAATTTTACGCAATCCATTATATATTGTTACCATCCTATTATAGGCATGTAAGGATAGTAATAATAAAAGTTGTTTTAGCACATACAAATATATATCTTTATATTATATTTCAGTACATATAATTTGATGTAAGATCTTTGAAAAAACTACATATTAACAAAAAATGTATTAAACCACTAAACATCACATGATCACTATCTCATACTAGCACAATAATTGTTATTAAACAATTCAAAATACAGCAAAACTCTCCATATAGTAGTGCCATCTTGTGCTAACAAGAGCAATCAATGGATGCCAGAAGGCTTGTGCATAAAATCCCTATCTAGTGCCTACTCAGCCAATATCCCCAGACTAGTTTCTGGCTTGTGGCCTTCATCAGTGAGGAGCCTTGGATCTGAGAGCACTGCACCTAGATCTTAGGATCCAATGCAACCCTCCAGCACCCACCTTTTAACTCTATTTAACTACAAAACTATGAGAATGAAATTGAAAACACTATTAATATTTTCAATCCAAGCTCAATAGCTTATATAGTCATATGGGTCTGAACTCAATTCAGTACCCATACATTTTGGTGTCTTTGGCTCTTTAACAACCATAGCCACCACTATCCTATTAGGCAGGATTGGTGTTAAACCACTAAACATCACATGATCACTATCTCATACTAGCACAATAATTGTTATTAAACAATTCAAAATACAGCAAAACTCTCCATATAGTAGTGCCATCTTGTGCTAACAAGAGCAATCAATGGATGCCAGAAGGCTTGTGCATAAAATCCCTATCCAGTGCCTACTCAGCCAATATCCCCAGACTAGTTTCTGGCTTGTGGCCTTCATCAGTGAGGAGCCTTGGATCTGAGAGCACTGCACCTTGATCTTAGGATCCAATGCAACCCTCCAGCACCCACCTTTTAACTCTATTTAACTACAAAACTATGAGAATGAAATTGAAAACACTATTAATATTTTCAATCCAAGCTCAATAGCTTATATAGTCATGTGGGTCTGAACTCAATTCAGTACCCATACATTTTGGTGTCTTTGGCTCTTTAACAACCATAGCCACCACTATCCTATTAGGCAGGATTGGTATTAAACCACTAAACATCACATGATCACTATCTCATACTAGCACAATAATTGTTATTAAACAATTCAAAATACAGCAAAACTCTCCATATAGTAGTGCCATCTTGTGCTAACAAGAGCAATCAATGGATGCCAGAAGGCTTGTGCATAAAATCCCTATCCAGTGCCTACTCATCCAATATTCCCAGACTAGTTTCTGGCTTGTGGCCTTCATCAATGAGGAGCCTTGGATCTGAGAGCACTGCACCTAGATCTTAGCTCAATAGCTTCTATAGTCATATGGGTCTGAAAACACTATTAATATTTTCATCTTAGCTCAATAGCTTCTATAGTCATATGGGTCTGAACTCAATTCAGTATCCATACATTTTGGTGTCTTTGACTATATAAGCTATTGAGCTTGGATTGAAAATATTAATAGTGTTTTCAATTTCATTCTCATAGTTTTGTAGTTAAATAGAGTTAAAAGGTGGGTGCTGGAGGGTTGCATTAGATCCTAAGGTGCAGTGCTCTCAGATCCAAGGCTCCTCACTGATGAAGGCCACAAGCCAGAAACTAGTCTGGAGATATTGGATGAGTAGGCACTGGATAGGGATTTTATGCACAAGCCTTCTGGCATCCATTGATTGCTCTTGTTAGCACAAGATGGCACTACTATATGGAGAGTTTTGCTGTATTTTGAATTGTTTAAAAAATGTATAATACTTGATTTTTAGTAGATATGTTGATTTGTAGTAATTAGCTTGTTTTAGAAAATATGTACATTCAAGAGTGTAGTATATCAACGTTAGGAGGATACTAGCATGAAAAACAAAACTCTGAGAGTGAACAAGAGAAATGAGAGCAATGTAAGTTAAGTCCCATTATGTTTTTTTTTTCCATATGTCATAGCATTGGCCGGGGGGCGAACCCGCAACAACTGTCTGCAACCAACATCTTGCTTGCAAGGCAGCTGCGCTGACCTCTCAGCTAACAATGCTTGACAAGTCTCATTATGTTTAAACACAAAAGTGGTCAAACACATAATAATGAGTTGAGCAGCTTTCATTTATTTTATGTACAAGCTTTCTGGCATCCATTGATTACTCTGGCTTGCACTGAATGGTACTACTGTATGGATAGTTTTTCCTGTTTTTTATCAAATATACCTTTGGATAAATGATGTAAATTGATGATATGTGGTAATAAAATTGATGGTGGATTATTGACAGAGAGATGAAGAAGAAAATAATATCTTGATATATACAGAATAAATATGGATATCTTTCCAAGAACTCCATGCCAAACATAGACTGAGAATATGTTAGCCCCTAATGTTCACTTATGAACTAAAAGAAAAATCAGTTTTTAAAACCAAAAAGTTTTATGAAATCTTTAGCTTCCATTTAAATTGATAGAAATATAAACTTTTTCCAGTATAAGATTGATAACACATCAGCACTGGTTTATTGAGCATATGAAATATTCTAAATCCGAAGCACAAGATAAAACTTTTGGAAAAATAAAAAATGCCATCTTATCACTTTTACCTGAGTGTATTTCACATGGTCAATAAATCAGTGCTAAGTTCTCAAGTTAGAAGGATCCAATATTCATTAATGTATAAAAAATCTAAAATAAAGTCTGAAACTATTAATGCATTATTCTTTCATAACCATGAAGTAGAACATATCCATAGTTGTGATCTGAGTGTTATTAAAAGTATATACAAAAAAAGAAAGACCATAAACATAAAATGAAAAAGTCATGATCCATTACACAAAATGAATAGGCAATGAACCAAAAATCAAATAGCATTCAGAACAGGCAAAAAATAATGACTATGATGTGAACGCATTGAAAGTATAGTATACTCAATCATACTAAATTTTAATAGTTTTTTTTATATGTCAAGGGCCAGCTGCTTGGAAGGCAACTACACTAACCACTAGGCCACCAATGCTTGACTAATAAATTTTAATGGTTAAACTCTGATTTAGTATTTTTTACATTAATGGTTGTAATGACCGAATATCAAAATGTAATATATATATAGTTTGTCTTCCCTCTCTCTAGAACTATGCATAAGGATAAACCAGGTGCTCAGTATTCACAAAAGTATGACCCCGCCAATGCTAATAGAAGCTGCATCATATCTTTAACTTTTTTATTAAGGCACCCTTTCTAAGAAATTTATTGATTAACCCATGAACTTTAGATTCCAGCTAAATATAGGTAGATATCCATTTGATAATTAATGAATAAAAAAAACTATGTTGATTATGGGTGAATTATTTTAAAGACTTGTAAACTTGATTTAAAATCCTCAGCTACAGGAATTCAAATCCCAAATTCTTTAACATATGGTAAATGTATTACTCACCATTCTATATATAGGGAATTTGAACTCAGACTTTAAGCACCTTTCAACTATCCACACTATCTCATATCACTGATACACATGATTACACACATGTAGAAAAGATCAATTATCACCAATATATGTATTTCGTGCTGAATCAGCACTAATCAGTTGGTCCAGATTATCATCTCTCACACATACATATAATCACTGCTCAGTGTATATTTAGATAACAAATTTTCATACTTTAATGGGCAGGCTTCAATCCACTCCACCCTCCAATTCTTCAGCCATCCATACCATTGAAAATATGATGACCAAAAGCCCAAATCCCATGCTGATGCCAATATTGTTGTTATGCTTATGTGATCTCAAGTCACTCTGACCCCTCATGAACAGGACCATATCCATTTAAATACATATAAGAGGGATGGGAAAGATGCAGGCTTAAGGTGTAATATTTGAAATACAGACACTCTTCTTATACCTGGAGCCTAATTGTAAATATCCATAAATTGGCGATTATTGATCTTTTCCACACTATCTCATATTAATGATACACATGATTACACACATGTAGAAAAGATTAATAATCATCAATATATGTATATATACAATTAGGCACCAGGTATAAGATCAATAATCATCAATATATGTATATATACAATTAGGCACCAGGTATAAGAAGAGTACCTGTATTTCAAATATTACACCTTAAGCCTGCATCCTGCCCATCCCTCTTCTATGTATTTAAATGAATAAAGTCCTGTTCATGAGGGGTCAGAGTGACTTGAGGTCAACAGGGGCATAACAATATTATTGACTGCAGCATGAAATTTGGGCTTTCCATCTCAAATTTTCAAGGATATGGATGGCTGAAGAGTTTGAGGTTGGAGTGGATTGAAGCCTGTCCATTAAAATATGATTTGCTATTTTAATATAAACTGAACACTGATTATATATATGTGTGAGAGAGAAAGATAATCTGAATCAACTGATGAGTGCTGGTTCAGCATGAAATACATATATTGGTGATTATTGTTCTTTTCTAAATGCATGTAATCATGTGTATCAATGATATGAGATAGTGTGGACAGTTGAAAAGTCTTTCAAAATCTGAGTTCAAATCCCCTATATTGACAATTAGGCTCCAGATGTATGAAGAGTGCCCATATTTCAAGTATTACCATTCCACTAAACTCTTTAGAAACTATTTCAGTGCAAATTTTGAGCAGCTAATAGACACTATATAGCTGACTGCTATTTGGCAGATTGATTTTTTTCAGATAAAAAGTATTCTTTTATAACATCAAAAATACCTAAAATTATTTATCATTCCTAATACTAAAGTACAAAATTTTGGAATAATATGGGTCAAAAGATAATCAATTAGTATACTTCTTTTTGCTTCTTGCTTCTATCAAATCTCTCAGTGACTAGTACAAACAAGTAAACAGGGTTGAATGTTTTCTACCAAACAGATTTACACAAAATTATTCATAATAATAGAATTGGTAGGTTGGTGCAAATGTAGTTTATTTACCTTTCAAAATATACATCTTGGGTTAAAAGAAAGCAAACCAATCCTATTTTAATTTTTCAATTTACTTTCTCTCAATAAATATCCTGTATCTTCCCAAAGTTGTTTCAATTAATACTTGTTATTTATTGCACAGTACATGATTCAAATAAACATTATTACTCTACCCTAAATGAAGCTATCTGCCATTGTAATTCTATATAGCTGGTGTATTTTTGTTTCTTCTTTATATCTTGGTAGAAAACTATTATAACTTAAATCTTTTACAACCTTTTGCGATCCAGCAGTGATAACAAATTGAAAGTTTACCTATTGAGAAAAAATGATCATTGCAATAGGTTACTTTGCAAATACCAAAATTATATATCTAAAAATACATATTATTGGACAATGATCTCTTTATGGATATGTGAACATATATTTCAGATTCATATATGTATTCATTCGATTTGGTGGTGGGAAATATCAGCTGTTTCAGCTGGATTTCTCCTTCCATAATCCAGGTAGTAGAAGGCAATGAAGTGACTCTGAAAGTTCTCTATTGTAAAAAAAAATGGTGAAATCCAGTTAAAATGGTGTTAAAATGCTAATGTTAACATCAAACAAATGTTTACTCAGACAACTCTGAGATATTTGTTATCATCTCATACACACTTGGTTTTAATTATTATATTTCTCTGCATGAATATGGAACAATAGTAGATTGGCAGGCTGTGAAGATTAAGGTCCATAGATTGTGTCCCAACTCTGTCACTTATAGTGCCCAAACTCTTTATAAACTCTCAAGTAATAAGGCCATTTATTATTATTATTTAAATAAAAATTAAATAAGGGAATAGTTTATTGCTCAGGAAGTCATGTGATGTTTGAGTATTAGAAGTGACACAAACTGAGTTGTGATCCATAGATTTTTAACTATTGCCATCATAAATTCAGTATTGGATTAAGCCATACAAAACGGTTGTATTTATACTGCAGTATGGCCATGAGTAATATTCCTGGTTGTTTAAGAGTAACACATAACTCTGAAAATAATTAAAAATATATTTATTGCATGTAATTATAATACAAATCTAGAGAAACATTAGCTACAATAGTTTGCCTCCATTATGGCTAACAAATTATGTAAGACTGATTGTTAATGTTACAGATTATCTTTTTGAGAAGGAATGCTTTAACTTCCTTGTTGGACCCTGACATTTGTACCCCTTTGGTGGCTTGCCTCATATGCGGGTGTGGTGAAGCCTGTAGCTAAGAAGCTTTCTGCTCTAGGCTTGAATATGCTTCTTGTGGACAATATATATAAAACTATTCAATTTCTGACAGTAGTCTGATGGTCCCTGAACATCTGAAATTTATCTCTTTTTGTAATGAGATCCCTATCCTTACTAGAAACGATCAGATTTAATTATCTAGCTCTCTAACTGACCTGTTTAAGATATCAGTTATTTATTTTACTTTATTATTTTTCCATTGGTCAGTTTTATTGTAAATTGAACCCATTATAGATAAGATTGCAGTAAAGTCCATTATTAGAGGGTAAATTTCTACTTAGGATGAGTTCATAACAAATAGTATGATTACTGAAAGAAAGATTTCATATTCTAATAAGATGCTTGTCTCATAGTCTAACTTTTTTAAATAAAATAGCAAATCTTAATTCTACAATGTAAAGATATAAAGTAGAAAGCTGTTCCATTGCCCTGTGTCACATGTGTGTGTGGCATGCAGTCGTGAGATAAATAATAATGATGATGATGATGAAAATTATTTTTACAGTTAAAAATCAAATGTATAAAACTATTTTTATTTTATGTAATGAAAAAAAAATCCATTCCCAAATGATTTTAAAATAATAACTGAAATTAAAATAATTGAGAGAATTTAATCAATAGTTTATTTTTAAACCTTTCATAACTTTACATGATGACTTTTAAACCAGAAGAAATCAAATATAATTAAATGGTTCAATCTTTTATATATGTATATACAATTAAAAAGAAAAGAACTTTGTATTGATCCTATAAAGATTATTAGAATTAATTATAGTATCTGATAGGTTTAATTTTTAAAAACTTCTTAATAGTATTAAAACACTTTTTTATAAAAAATAAAATAAAATTATCAATTAATAAAATAATAGAAATTATAAAAATGTAAATTAGTCATTATCATCATTGTAATACTTAAAAATTTTTTCACCAGAAACTATATTCATTTTTTGAAGTTTCAATATGTCACTAAAGATTCTTATATCATGAAAACATAAATATGCATCTTGCCCTAACTAAAGAAAGCTAGTTGCTTCAAAATGCACATTAGAAGTCAATAAAAAATTATTATTATTTGCTTTTTTCATAATGCATTTTATATAATTATCTCTCACAATGTTAACTGTCTAACGGACTTTGTAAAATGCAATTGTATTGAATTATTTCTTGTATATTTATTGTGAAAGAAGGTTTCCTTGACAACGGATTAAGACTGTTTTGATTGTTATTGATATTGGCATTGTTTAAATATTTAATGCTTACAAGTATTTGCATTTATAAAAACATACAATATTTAATCACATGTTTATATTGATACCCCTACATACTTTCTATTAATTATTTAGATTTTACTTTTAACACGCACGTATGTTTACGAATATTAAATTTATTTAATTTGTATATAATATTTAAATACATGTATAGAATATACACTTTAAGCTAGATGTACATAATGAGCCCAATTGGTTTATTAAAATATCTAGTCAAGAATTTAACATAACAAACAAGCAATTGTAATAACTTCTTATAGCAAAAAAAATAATAATAATAACTTGTTAGGTCTAAATTTGAAATGTAAAAAAAATGTTTAAAATTTGATTAAAAAAATAAAACAATGTTTAAAATAAGAAAAAAAGTTATAATTAATGAATCGAAATTTTACTAAGCATATTCCTCTTCCTCAGTGTTGTAAATTTTTAAAGCGCATGCGTCAGGGTTGATTTCCTTAAGCTATTGCAAATAAAAAAAAACATTGCACTAGATAAATAAGTAATCAGTTGAGCATATTATTAAAAATATATATATATTTAAAGTACTTAAATGAAGTTCATTATAAAAATATTTCATTCACTGTAATGTTGTCAAGAAATAAAAAAGACAAATTTAACATTTATCATCAACATATTGAATTTGCTACCATGGAGAAGTAGATATTCTGCTGAATGATATTTTGTTAAATCAAAATTAAGAGCACAGAAAAGAACAATCAAACAACTTAATGTATGTTTCTAAATTTATTTTTAGTTCACTTTATGTTTTGTCACTGTTTTTGAAATTATTTAACGGATTTTTTTTTTCAATGGAAATCTTACAGATGCAATCTTAATTAAATCACAGCAAGTAGTGTAGTGTTTAGTTTATTAAGATTTTAATACAGTGTTGTTTGGTTTAGGATGCCATGTTCTTGCAATCCACTGCAGAATAATCAGCTTTTCTGATTTCTGACCTCTCTATTCCATTTCAGATTGGAAAACTTTCCTATTTCATCCATTTACTTCACATGTGATCTATTTCTAGAGTTTTGTATTCTGTGGCTCATTATAAAACTCTTCAACTGTCCATCTATTTGCATATCTTTTAGTATTGCTTCCATCTAAGCTTCATATCAGTCTTCTAATTCTTCCAAAGGGGTCAGTGATACTGTTCCTTTTCTGACTATATATACATCATTTTTAATCATTTATTGTTACTCCCTACATATATTTCTCTGTACTTTGCTGAGTGTTTGGAGGTTGCTGTATTATTCTTGTATTATGTGTCCAAGTATCAGAACCATAGGTGAAAGCCGGTAAAACACATATATTAAAAACTACCTCTTCAAACTCAAAACTGACTTTTATTACTGTTATTTCTAGTGAAAGCATAGCCCCCAAGTTTAAAATTTCATTATTAATTTGGTTCATTATGTTTCCATTTGATTTAATAACAACCCCAAATTGTTTATAATAATAAACTTTTTCTAACCCATGATTATCAATCTTCCGAGAAAAATCTTTGAGCATTACTTTAGACTTTTTATTATTTGTCTTTATTCCTACTCTCTAACTTTTATCTGATAATTTCTGCAACATCACCTGAGGTTCTCTACTCAATCTTAATGACCTTAAATAATCTTCATATATTTTTATTCGTTTAACTTCCCAATTTAATCTACAAAATACTTCTTATAAAACTATAGTAAAAGATATTCACGTGTGGAATAACTCTTTCATAACCCATTTCAATACTAAATTTTTTAATGACATTATGCAATCTAATTATTAATGTTGATTGATAAATATATTTCAGAATAGATCTTGTGTATATGATTGAAAACTTTAATCACTATGAAAATGTTTATAGAATCAGCAGCCTTTTCACAATATACAAATCTAAATCATAATGCCAACTCATATTCATTGATCCTTTGTAGAACTTCTTTCAATATTTGTATGTGATCTACTATGTTAATTCAATTTATACTTTTGGTTACTTAGAATCTAAAGATCATTGTAGACAAGTTGTAATTTTCCTGGTAAAGATTTTGTAGACTACTGATAGAAGACTTATCAGTCTGTAATATATAATAAAACATAATGAATAAAATTAATCATAGACCTAAACTTGATTGGAGTGCTTTTGGTAGAAATAACTTGATATTAAAAAGAAATATGCCTATGTGTTTGAAAATGAAGATTTTTAATAAATGTATTTTACCAGTTTTTACTTATGGATATGAGACTTGGACATTTAATAGAAGAGCAATACAGAGACTTCAGACCATTCAAAGAAGTATGGAAAGATGCAGATTGGGAGTAACAAGAAGAGATTAAAAATGCAATATATGGGTAAGAGAACAAACAGATGTTACTAACCTCATTGAAAAAATTAAAAGACTGAAATGGAGTTGGTCTGGACATATTACTAGAAGTGATAATAGATGGACAATTGAAATCTTAAACTGGATCCCCAAGAGATTGTAAAAGACCCAGAAAGAGACCACATGTGAGATGGATGGATGAAATAAGAAAGTGTGCAGGGGTGATGTGGAGAAGAAAAGCTAAAGATCAGAGAAGATGGATTGAACTTGGAGAGACCTTTATCCTGCAGTGGATTGATAATGGTTGACGATGATGAATATCTAATGTTTTCTTTATCACCTTTCTTAAATATCAATATTATTTATCTATTTTTCTAATTATCTGATATATATTTAACATTTAGAAAATTTGGTATTTATAGATTGCCAATAATTTTTCTATAACTTCACCTGGCTGCTTTTAAAATATCAGTAATATTTCCATCGCTTTCTAAAGATTTTTCTTTTATCGTATACAGTATTTAATTGCATATCTCTTCTCTTCATGTAAATAGTAGGTAATTTAGAAGATATAATAAATATAGGGAATATTTTTTTTCTTGTTCATTAACTCTTTTTCATATCATTTTACAAAATTCTAAATATTCAATTCTTCTTAATGGACAATTTTTAAAAGTTTTTCTTTGCCTTCTTTACTTCAGATAGTGTTGTCTCAGAAGAAAATTTACTTTCAAATTTTTACTTTTTTTGTATCAGCTATTTTTATTACAGTTTTTAATTATTATCAGTTATTTTCTTACAGGGCTTAAATTTGAAAATTAATTTAGATCATATAATTAAAATTAATGCTGTAATCATTTTATTTTTCTAAAAAATACTGATACATATTTAATAAAGAATCAAATTTCTTAATCTTAATATTTCATCCAATTTTATGTTTTTTTTAAAGATATAGAAGAAAAAATATAAATACAAATATATAATTATGTACTTGGCAAATAGATGAGAAAGGGTTCCAATAAATAATATTTTTTTCTCTTTTTGTTGTATTGTTTATATGTGTTGTAATCATCCCCCCCCCCCAATTAAATAGTTTCCATATGAATGCTGGTAATATATAATATTCAAAGTGTCTATCTGTTTTTTAAATGTATAATAATTAAATACGTGTGGAGTATTTATATTTTTCACTAGATGTAATTGGAGGGTATTTGAACCCAGACTTTCAAGCTTTTTTAGTCATTCCCTCCATATTCTGCAACTGATATATATATATGACCACATTCAAACAACACAGAGTGGATAAATTGAAAGTCTGGGTTCAAATATTCTCTAATTAGATATATAATAATAAATTTTTATTAACATTTTATATTTACTTAAACTTTTGATAAAGGACATAAAAATAATTGAAACACTGGAACAAAAAAATTGATGTTTTAATAATCAGAATATTGATTTTTGATTGAATAAGAAATAAAGATTTTGAAAAAAATAGTGATTGAAATGTTTGTTTAATTGTATTTTACTTATAGTAAAAATAGCATTGCAAGATATTCCATAAAATATGTTAAAGAATTAGGACTGGGAAATATATTTGTTGCTTAGGGTTAATTTATATATATTTTACATAACTTCACTTATACTTATTGCTCCTATTCTTTTCTAGAGTAGTTAGAATGATCAAACTCATTTACGAATGGCTGCTGATAATAAAAATATACACTTACAAAAATTATTTTACATTATCAAGACTTAACTTGAGATGGTATAAAATCTACAAAATAATTATTACAATCCCCCAGAAACACTAGGGGGAAGGGGGATGAAAAATTTTTACAATATAATTATGCACAAGTTAAAGAAAATAAAAAGGAGTGAAACAAATAAAATAATTAAATTTCAATATTAAATTTATTCAATAGCTGAACATGTAGAAGAGTGATACAAATTCTCACATCTCTAGATTAAATCAATCTACATTGAATTTTCCAATGCAGCAAAACTTTTTCTATCACCTGGTATGAAATCGAATCATTACTAAAACTAATTTCCATTTCTTCGAATTAAATTCGGTAGCAAATAGTATATTAAAAATTTACTTTAAAATACATATGTATCATCATCATCATCATCATCATTTTCAGTTTACAAGGATGAAGGTCTCTCTAAATTTAAGTCATTTTCTTTCATCTATAACATCATTCGATAATTTTATCTATTTCATCAATCCATCCCATATATGGTCTCTTTCTAGCTCTTTTATGTTTTGAAATATATTTTAAAACTGCAACTGTCTATCTAACACTAGTCTAACAATATATCCAATCAGTATCATTTCAGTCTCTTGATACTTTCAATGATACCAATAATATTTGTTTTTTCTCTTACTCAACTAATTTTTGCCTAGTTCTTGTTAATTTTAACGTATATCTCTCTAAACTTCATTGCATAATATGAAGTCTTTGAACAGCTATTTTGATAAGAGTTCAGGTTTTAAACCCATAAGTAAGAACTAATAAAACATTTATTAAAAACCATCCTTTTCAAATGCTAGATATATTTCTTTTTAACATTATTAATTCGGCCCCAAAGTAATTCATCCAAGTTTAATTGTAAGATTGATTTTATCCATTATGTTTCCATCTGTATTAATAATCTGGCCAAGGTATAATTGTTAACTTTTTCTAATTCATCATTAGCAATCTTTATTTTATTTTTCTGAGAAATTTTATTAAACATTACTTGAGACTTTTTAACATTTATCTTTAGACTTATTTTTTTATCTTCATCTGATATGCAACAATTTCTAAACCTCTGAAGCATTATTTACAAAAACTAAATTACATCAACTGAAAAATCTACTTGCCTTAAATAATCTACATTTAATCTTACTCACTTTGCTTCCCTTTTTCATCCACAAAATATTTTGTGCAAAATTACTATAAAAAAGTTTTAGCAATATGGAATTACCCTTTTGTACACTCTTCTCAGTTAAGCTTTTAAGTATCACCATAGATACCCTAAACACTGCTGTCACATTTTGAGATTCTTTTTTTTTTTTATTAAAATTTTTTATTAACATATTATATACAAATATTAACATATATTGAGAAATATTTTTAAAAATCTGATTAGTATGTGTGACTACATATATATCAAATTAAATATTTCCATGAATTGTTATTATATAAAAGAATAAAAATAATGAAAAGATAACTTTTAACCTTTGATGTTACTAAAAATTATCAATTACTACTAATTGACAATCCCTGATAAACCAGTTTTCTTCTTCTTAAGAATTAACTTTTAGATAAATGCTTAGCTTGAGCTAGTTTTTTGAATCTGAAGTCCTAGTTCCTCACTGAAGAGAGCCATAGCTTGAAACCAGTTTGGGAATGGGGACAATCCTAGATAAAGAAGTTTTGAATGCTTTCTCTTGTAGCATTTATCATAAAAATTAAGAATAAAAATAACCTTGTTTAGAGCTATTAAGCATGCTCTTTATATATATATATATATATATATATATATATATATATATATATATATATATATATATAGAGCATATATAAATATATATATATTCTAACCTCCCCCTGTGCATTCTCACCCCAAAATATACTGTTTATTATGAATATTACGGGTTCTAGCTCAGTTAACAAATAAATAAATGAAATATTCAGCATTAATTAAAATGATTACTAGCTCTAATTTTAAAATACAAATACAGTTCAATTTTAAAATGAATTAAACAAATATTTACTATTTTCATGAGACATGGAGTGACAATATAGGGAACGAGATAAACTACATTGAGCCATTATCCACACGATACTACCTCAATGGCATAAGAACACTATCCCCCCTTTTTACTATACCAAATAACTAACTCATAGTATTCTTACAACTTTCTGAGCTCTATTCACTATGATTAATATAATAATCATATCTTAATCTTCTTTATAACAAGAATCTAGCTCAATTAAATAAAATGAAGTAAAATAAAATAAAATCTCAGGTTCATAAATTGTATTCTAACTGATTTAAAATTACTATAGTAAAATATGAAAAGGGAATTTTATGTCATAATCTACTACACAGCAACTAACAATAATAAAATAATAATAACAATAATAATATAATATAATCTTATTTCTTCCTAAAATGAAATAAATAAATATGTACGTGGTAGTATTTTAATAATCTGACAACAGAATACGTGTGGCAACATTAGCATATAATTTAATGTAATAGTGTGGCAACCGACTTATAACCAATAAATAATATAAAATTATGATCTTTTAATTTTAACATACCAATAAATTCTCAAAATTCTTATAACACTTTTATGTTTACCTTTTGTGCAAAATTTATATGTCTGTTTTAATTATAAATGTATCGTGATTTCATGCATCCATGTGGAGAAATAACAACTTGGACACAAAACTTTAAAACAAATTTAAAACAAAGTTTATTAACAACATAAATAAATTAACAATATTTTTACACTATATACATTGGATATCCCTTACTTTCATATCTCAACTTAGTTTATTAATTTATAAAATGAAATCAAAATATTATTTACTTTTCCTAGTTAAATCTTATTTTTTTAAACACTTAAGAAAATACAGTATTATTGCTTGATTTATTATTATGGTTAGCTTATTACAAAATGCATTTCTTATATGATTATCACAAACACTTTTCATCCCTAATATTATTAAAATTACATTTTTTTTTTACAAAAATTTACATTCGTAATAAAATTCTACAAAATAACAAAATTTAGTTTCATATTGGTTGTATGGAATCTTACAAAGTCAAAACACTATTCTACATTTGGTATTAGGTTTTTATTATTCATTATCTGATGTTTATTAATCCTAATATTCTCATTCAAGCCTTACTTCGGATGATATAATTACAACTATTAATATACCATGCACAAGTATATGTTTATTATACCTTATTGAATTTTCTCTTGATAAATATGCAATACTCATTCCCTCCAACATTAATATTAAAAAAAAACATTCAAATTTTATTATCACTTTTAAAATACTTGGTTTAGATTTCTTTTCAAAATCTTATATTCATTTCTGAATTAATTTTACAATGTATTATATGATTCTTTCTCTCTTTATGATATTTTGCACTTTCAATTTTAAAGTTACACAATTCTATACATTCAAGCAAATAAACTATTCTTACATAAACGATAACATATCTTCAGTTCTATTTTATTCATTATTTCTTTGAAAATATCTTTCTGACCGATGCAGATTCACGAAATAAGGATAGCGAAGATAGATGCATAGGATCAAAATACAACTAGAATATTACTCGTCATATACCTTGACAATCATGGCACAGTGAATTAAAAGACACTATAGAGGAGTGACCTTTACCTGTCTACCAACCTCTATCATAGGAACGATGCTAAAGCTATTTCTTCAGCTTTATTCTAACATCAAAAGTTTAAAGATATGCAAAACACTGTCCAAACCATATGTGTTCAGTCATAGGACTTAGTTAACTATACCAAATCACACAAAACTAAATATGATCCAAATCCCTTATATTTTCCTATTTCTTAAAAAAAAAACACATCATCTTGGTTTCCTCTCCACTAGTACTTCCAAGTCACTATCCGATCTTATTTCTCAAGATTTTTTCTATACTGTACATCGACAAATACATATCTGCATTACTAACAATAATAAAATTCATTGATATTTTAAAACTATTCCACTGTTCTATAAGAAAATCTTTTTACTACTTTCCTCCGTATATTTAATCATATACAAACTATTTAAATATCTGAATACTTTATCACATGAAAGTTCAAAAGAATCACACATTTGTTTTGTTAAATTATATTATTAATATACTTTAAATATATTGTTGCATGCATATTCCGAATTACTCCTATCTCATTATATGTTAAAATATTGCATAAAATGTGTACATATAATTAAGACTTTCACACTTCATTCTTAGGTCAATAGATGATCTAAAAAAAAATACATTATGCATTATAAACAACTATTAAAATTACCAAACGACCTTTATCTCCTCGATCGCGTTCCGTAGGCTTCACCATCCATTTGATCCTTGTAGATATAAGATTCACATCCATACACTTTATTTTAAACACTATTTCTATAATTTTATCAAGCTATTATATTTAAATTTTAATATTACTAAATTTATGTTTTATGTTTTCCCTAATCTCACATAACATTTTATATTTTAAAATAAATTAGTAAAAAATATTCAAACTATATTTACTGTACTCCTTCATCAAATTTTCCTGAAAACCATTCATACTAAAGCCAAAAAAAAAAATTGTTTATCATTTCTTTTCCATTCACTTAATGTTCCTCTCCCTGCTTGTTCAATTTTTTAGGTAAAACAAATATTACTCCGTTCAATAAATATTCATGAATGATAATCCTTGGTTTTTATAATATTTAATATAATTATTAATTATGATATTAGTTAATCCCGTAAAGAAAACTTCTAAATATTCTCTTCTAATATTTCTTGCTAATATTTTCTCCCACGCGACTTTTACGATGCATCTTCTCAGTACTTTGATTTAAATATTCAATAAAACTTTTCTGTTTCCATGGATTCATTTCATTAAGTAAATTGGATTTATATTTTCCAAATCTTTATCTTTATTAAGCATTTTTCTAATGAACACTTTATAATATTTTTAATTCTTCTTAGAGAAAGTTTTTCTGTTCTTTTTTCATAAAAACACAATAGCTCTTTCATATTATTATTCTGTAACTTTTTTCCTTCTTTTAAAATTCTGGTACTATATACTTTGTAATGTTTCCTTTAAAAAGACAAACATTCTTTCTCCATTATAACTTTTACATAATTTTTTCTTTATGATATATGAATCTTAATTTTTCCATAGAGAAGAATAAAAAAAAACTTCGGAGTAGCCTTTTAAAATTGTGCGTCATAATTTTTCCTGACGGCAAATAACTTTTCTTTTAAGTTTTCTGTATAATGTCCAAATTATATTTATCTGAGTTCTAATGATTTTCTGGATGATCACAAATAAACTGTATTCAAGGCACTTTACAATTATTTTTACTTTATCAATACTTTTAGGTACTTTTTTCTGTAGTATTTCCATTTTACTGCAAGGTTTCGGCTAAACTTGAATAAAAATCCTGGTAAGAAATCTTTTAAATTAGCCTTCCATTTAAAGGCAGTTCAAAATATTATATTTTAAAACAAAACTTTTAAAATAAATACAAAATTTTTAAATTATAACACTTTTCTAGCTTACGATCTTATACAGCTAAAAAAATATGTTACTCCCTCCTTCACTTACACATTACTTCTCCCGCTCCGTATAATTCCTATTTTTTGTCTGCTAAATACCTCCATTGATTGGTTAATGACTTTTTTAGCGCGAACAAATTTACACATTTTTAGTTTTATAATAGATTAAACTTTTTTTAAAATAAAGAATTTATGACGTCATGTTTTAAAATATTACTTAGAATAGTATTTTTAAACTCAATTATAGTTTTATCAAAATCATTTAAACTTTAAAACAATTATTAAAATAACATTTAATATTTCAACTTTTACTTTAACGATAGATAGCAATTACATTTAGTTTTATAATTCACAAACTTTATTATTATATTCTAACAAGCGTGTGTGTGAAGGTATATAATATACAGTCACATTATTACTAACTTTATCAGATGATTTTTTTTCTTTAATTTACGTCTCGGTCTAAATTACCAAAACTGATATATTTTATAAAAATTTGGAAAATAATTTAAAAATGTAGAACTAAATATAATTCTCACCATCCTAAAGTTTATCTTAAAATATATTAGATTAAATTTGAATATTAATTATAATTATAATATTACATATAGCATTTATTTAATTTATTAGTTTTAAAACATTCCAATTGAATTGTTAATATACTTTTAACTATTTATAGCTGTATTATTTTATATGGCCAGCTTTTACAACCATAAGCAAGGATATAATTAAGCTTTATTTAACTGTTTTTTTAAAATAATCCATTACACTTTTACATACCAGGTATTTTTCAGCCTTAAATTGTACTATAAAATCTAATCGATCATACAATTATCAATATATTACACAAACGTATTTTAAAATTTAAAATTTTTTTTTTTTTTTTTAGCAATTGACCATTCTACCTTATTATGACCTATAGATAAGGGCACAATATATATATATATATATTGGCTTCACTTATGGTGCAATAATAGTATATCTATCAATGATACCAATGACTTGGATTTAAATATGGGATGAATAAACTTGGAAAATCGTTTTTTGGGCTTACAATTTGTTTTTTCAGTCATTGGCATACAGCCAAATCAGGATCATCTAATGTTTTTTTTTTCTATTTTTAACTACAGAGTAAAACAATAATGGAAAAAGACTTAAACCTCCACCAGCCAACAATTAGTAAGATTGCTAAGCCTTTCTTTCTTTTCTTTTTTTTATTGTTCATTTGTGAGAAGCTGTTGGAGAGTTCATTCTTCTGCAGTTGGCTATTAAATGAATTCTTTTTTTTACCTTTATCTATTTATGAATGAGTGTCAACCCCTTATTTTAATTGTGTTTGTATTTTGTTAAAATATATTATGTATTTGCAATATAATGCATTATAATATTTTAGTACTAACTATAAGTTTAGTCTTTGGAATGACAATGTAATGTTTGAACAATCTAGCGGCAGATTAAGTACAGTCTATGCATTTAAATTTTCCAAGCTAAAGATTTTTTAATGTTACTCAGCTGAGAGTTAGCTGGTATCTTTCCCTTTAATTCAGCTATACTATCACTGGTATAATAGTAACATCATGTGACTTAATTTAATAAGCTTGTATTTACAACTATAATATAATGAGCTTATTAAATTAAGTCATGTGGTGTATGACTTGGTTTCCTTACTTTTATAGTTTGGCTTTTAAAGATTTGACAATGTTGTATTACTATGGCTATTAATATATGGTGTATCTGAATTTTGTTCAGTCCCATATGACTATTTAAGTTAGATAGCTGGATTTAAAGACATATAGATGTCTGAAAATTTCAGATTTTTTTACTTAATAGTTAAGTATTTGATAAATGCTGGGCTTGAGTTTGTATTTTAGATTTAGTGTTTGAATGTCCTATTTCACTAAAGATAGGGATAGTTCTAGATAGAGATTTTTAATGTTTTCTCTTGTTGCATTTGTCGAAAAAGCTTGTATAGAGCTATTAGCATACTTATCATTTTACTATCACTGGCCTAAACCCTTTGACAACAACACATTATAATAAAAAACAGAAATTTATTCTTTATACAATATATAGGCTAAAACGATCCACGAAATATTAAGTAAAATATGAACTATGTTTTTTTTTATTATTTAGTGTATGCCAAAGCATATCTATTTTTATTCTTTATATGTTACAAAAACCATCATTCAGTTAATAAATGGAATCATCGATTTAGTTTTATAGTATTGCTCTTTATTTTCATTTTTTCCTACACTATTTTTATGAGATTCTAAAAACATTTGGAGTATCAAAGAAGTTTCATAAATTTTAAAATGTATATTTAGTGTATATGTATTTTATTTATTTTAATAATTTAAATTACTACTTGGAACGTTTGATGTATTATTATAAGAGAAAAGATTTATGTTTTTTTTTTTCTAAAAAAAAAAATTATATTTCATTTTTTACTATTTGATTTTCAACAAATATGCTTTTTATTAATCATAAATATCTTACTGATTGTGTTTATTATGAACTGATAATATGGACAGATGACAGCGAGTAAAGTGTTCCATTGTTGACGACATGATATAAATGGACTGCTTATGTTAAAAAAAAAGTTTAACACTTTTATTACCTTTTTATATTAAAATAAATCAGAAAACGTAACAATACTTTCTGAAAGCTTTTGCTAGCTACAGAATAAAATAAAATATTAAAAAATAGTAAGGAAGCTAAGTATATAAAAATCAAATCTGTAGCACCTTTTATATATCATAAATTTAAACAATTTTCATTTGCCATAGAATAAAAAAACGTGTGCATACATATATTGCTAATGATATTATTAATTGAAAGTTATCATCTATAATAAAGTGCCATAAGTTGATAGTATACTATTTATAGCATCAAAGATATTACTATAGATCGCAACAGAAAAAAAGATCTTACATAAATGAGACATTTACAACTTGATTTAAGGTGTCAATGTTCCTTTACTCATATTTTTGATGCCATACACTTTACATAAGTACATTATTAATTAATACTAATCAGTTATTAGGCTAGAAATTGTGATATCATTTGTGGCCAAGATATAAATTCATTTAAAGATTAAGCCAGAAACTAGTCTGGGGATATTGGCATTTAAAGATTAATGTATTTATTTTTAAGGAAATTCTAATGATTTTAATAAGCCTGAAAATAAATTATAGCTGTAAAATATGTAATACTGAGAATCTAAACTTTTTCAAGAAGTATCTAAGTCCAAATATATAATAGCTTATCAGATTTATAAAGATTTTATTTTTTAGCAAACCTTCAAACAATGCCCATGTTCTCATTTATCTGACCAACAGATTAGAATTTAAATGAGAAATGGGTGTCATTTGTGAAATTGCTTTTAAAAATTAATTCATGAAGAAGAAGAAAAAAAAGAAGAAGGAGGAGGAGAAGAAGAAAAAGGAGAAGGAGGAGATGGAGGAGAAGGAGAAGAAGAAAGAGGAGAAGAAGAAGAAGAAGAAAAAAAGGAGGAAAACGAGGAGGAGGAGAAGATGAATTATTATTATTATCATTTAGACTTAACTGCTTCATAAACAAATTTATATTTTTTTATCTGTATGATTTAGTTTAAATTTTTAGCAAGTTGAATTTAAGATCTTTCTGCTGTCCTATCTAGAAGATGCTTTGACTAGAAAAACTGAAGGGATATAAATATAGTACAATGTTCATTATACAAACCAGTTGGAATTAATGACTATATAAAAGATAAAATAGTTTGAGTTGTCAAATATATATGAGAATACCAAACATATAAAACATGCTCAATTATATTACCTTGAAATAGAAAATATAACGATAAAAATAATAATATTTTACTTAGAAAATAATTTATAAATCCTAATTTAAAACAATAAAATAACAGATTTCAATTTCAGCCAAAAACCTGTAAGTTTCAAAGATAAATTAGCTAGTGTTTTATAAATAGCAACATAAACCATTCTGAAAAGCTAATGTCCATTAACATCTCAGAACATGTTTCAAAAATTAGAATTCTAAGACATAAGTAAAATGGCATTATTATTTAATTGACATATGTTTTAGCCTATATATTTTTTTATATTGTTAATTAACATTGTTTAAAGTCATTCAGTTATACAGAGGAAGGTATATCTGAATTTAATAATAATAATACTTTATTAAGCATTTTATTACTAAGCCAATAAACATCACAACACCACTTCCTCTTATGTTTGTGCTAACTGTTGCTCTCTGATCCAAGGCTCCTCACTGATGAAGGGCATAAGCCAAAAACTAGTCTGGGATATTGGGTGAGTAGGCACAAGATGGGGATTTTATGCACAAGCCTTCTGGCATCCATTGATTACTCTAGCTTTCTGTGTGTGACAATATATATAATGAGTTTTGCCTGTTTTAATTTTATTAAATTATTTTTTTATAAATGTGGAATGGTTAAAGATTTTAAAACTAAAGACAGTCATTTTATAAAATTATTATATAATCTACCACTTTATTTTTAGATGATAAAACAGGTTGTTCTCAGTTTCTCCTGCTCATTTTTAGACTGCTCAATTTATTACAAAGTGATATAATTGAAAAGGCATTAGCCAGTAAATTTAAACTTATTTCATGCTTATGTAACTTCTACCAATAGAAATATAATAAAAATGTTTAAGTAATTTGAATTTTATATTCTCAAAATATTTTACATACTGTAAAGTTACTGAAAAAGATATAATTCACTATGCAACAACAAAATATTTTTCCTGTGTTGAGCAAAGTAATGGTTTCAATATTTTCTAGGATGAAATCTAGCTCATATCAGCTTATTATACAATAATACTTGCAATGCCTTTTTTTTAAAAAAAAAAAAAAAAGAAGAAGAAGAAAACAACAAAATTATGTTTTTTTGTGAGAAATTTTAGTGAGAAAGCTCATAAATAATTACATGTATGTGATAATATGTTGGACTATTTCCATCATCTATCATTTAATGTTGAATGTCTAGAAAATTTTAAAGGTTATTTAAACTTTTCAAACATAAACAATGGTTAATAATAACACACCAATAGTCAATAAAGATTAGTAAATTAGACAACTTTTCTGAATGGTATTATTCTCTGCTCTTCTTCAGGTGTTCCTTGCCTGACCAGTGAAATATTAGCATAAAAATCAAAGTTACATCTTTGGAATGAGCATTGACAATTGCTCAACAAGTTTTGTGATAAATGCTTAGCCAAAGAAAGCATTTAAAATATCTTTGTCAGGAAGTCCCCCCCTCTCATTTTTGACCATAGTTTTGTGCTTTGGCACTCCTCAGAGAGATGCTATGGTAGCTTCAGACCCTAGATCTAAAAATATCAACCGAAAGCCAGCATTTATCTAAAAGATATCTTTTAAATGAAAAATCTGAAATTTTCAGACACCTACATGTCTTCAAATGCAACTATCTAACTCAAATAGCTATATGGGGCTGAGAGATCTTCTGTCATACCATATTTTAAATTCTTTCTCTGGTGAAGCATTTATCACAAAGATTGTTGAGAAATTGGCAATGCTCATTGTTTATATCTTACAAGCTTAAGAGAATTGGGTCATGTGATCTGACTCTTATTTTGATTATTTATAGTATCTGCCTTAAGTTTTATGTGATGTTATATTGCTAAGACTACTAATATATGGTATGGCTGAATATCTTTCAGCCCCATATAGCTATTTGAGTTGGATAGCTGGATTTGAAGACATGTAGGTGTCTGAAAATTTCAGATTTTCCACTCAATAGATAATTTTTAGATAAATGCTGGCATTGGGTTGGTATTTTTAGATCTAGTGTCTGAAGCTATTCTAGTGCCTCTCTGAGGAGTGCCAAAGCATGAAACCATGGTCAGAGCTTGGGGAGGGGGGTTTCCTGACAGAGATATTTCAAATGCTTTCTCTGGCTAAGCATTTATCACAAAACTTGTTGAGCAATTGACAATGCTCATTGTTTATATCTTACAAGCTTAAGAGAATTGGTTCATGTGATCTATATTTTGATTATTTACACCCCTGGATTTTTGAATATTGAATTTTTAAGTAATGCCCTAACTAACTGAGTCATTTTGTCAAAGGCAACAGTCAGTACAATTTCATATTCAAATCCTCATGATTGCTCCATTATTTTTTTCTATTGCCTTTGCTAGAAAAGCATGATTGGTTAGAGCTTTGTTTTAAAAATTTGATATTCAACAATCTAAAGGTGTAAGTTTGATTTCTATGCTAATATTATCACTTGTCAGGTCACCAACACCTTAAGAAGAGTGGAGAATAATACAATTTGAAGTACTGTGTAATTTATTAATCTTTATTGCCTATTTGAGTGTTATTACTAATACTTGTTTGTATTTTGAATAGTTTAAATAAGGTTAAAAATTTCAAGACATTCAATATGTAATGATAGATAATGGAAATAGTCCAACATATTACCACATCTAATATACGGTCATTACAAACTTTCAGACAGATAACAATTACTTGTAATATTTAATACATATTTCTTAAACTTCCCAAAACATTTGTTTTTTTATTATTCATTTTTTATTAAGCAAACAGTCATTTTATCTTTAATGATTAATCTGCAAGTTAATTCAAAAAGTATTCACTTGCTTGAAACATACACATATATATATATATTTCCAGAAGGTTTGTGATGATTGTATATTAGATATCATAATGCGTTGGACTATTTCCATAATCTATCATGTATAAAACATTTTAAACTTTATTTAAACTTTTCAAATACAAACAACTTGTTAATAATACATAAACTAAACAACACAGGTTAGTAATGAGTAATATTATTATTCTTTCCTCTTCAAGTGTTGCAGGCCTGACTATTGACAGTATTAGTCAAACTCACACTTTTAGATTCTCAAATAAATATTGAAATTAAGACAAACACTCTAACCAAATGAGCTATCCTGTCAAATGCAACAGATAGTAGAAATTTTATATATGAAGGATGGTTCAAATCCTCTAGAGTTTTTCCATTTTTTTTTTATTCTATTGTTATATTGCCTGTAGATTTTTTTAAATTTGTCCACATTCCTGGTATGTATTGAAACGACTGGATCCAAACTCGATCCAAGTTTCATGCCTTATTTAGCACTAACCTGAGATCAAACCTGATCTCTACCTTTTTAATAGTAAATTTGTTTAACGACAGTTTATATTCATACACACACCAAGCCTATTTTTCTTTCTTTAGCCTTGCTATATTCATTTAATAATGAACGTTTTAATTTTACTTTAATTGCTATAATAAGGTTTAAATAATGTTAATTCTAATAAAATAAGATTTATTTATTACATATTTTTGTGTGTGGAGATTACGTATATGCGCGTATTTTAAATATTAATAGTAAAGTCCGTTAAATAGATTTGCTTAAAAATTACTTTTATATTTTTCTATTAAATTTTAGTGATTAAAAGTCACATTCTTTTGGATAAATCTGGAAAATCACGTAGGCTACTCAACAAAGGGACTTATCTTAAATTAATTTTATTTTATCGTAGTAATCCATTTGCGAATTAAAAATGGATTCTTAACAAAAGACTTAAAAGATTTATCAGAAGAGTGTATCTTAGCATCACAATAGAGCATATTAATTTTAAATGAATGGACAGAACAATGCCTGAAGCTATGGAAAGATAGAATATCCGGGAGCAATGCTAAAATAGTATAAATACTCCCCAAAAAGAGAGTGATAGGAATCAGATTACTATAGTGAACGAGTTGCAGTTTGAATCTATGTCGGTATATTTTATGATTTAACGTACGCAAAAATGTAGGCTAAGGTCGGGGTGCATAGATGTATCCCGAACCTTTCCCGGTAACATCAGTATGCTACCGTGAAACCATCTAATACCTTCTGAAATGATAAAGAGAACTATTGGTGAATGAACTTTGCTGAATAATAAAAAAATAGCTAGCTATTTCATCGATGGAAAGGTGCCTCATTTCACTCTCCAAAAGATCTTGCAAGCAGTTGAAGCTTACACTTGAGAGGACTTGTTGGAAGGTAATATTACTGCCAAAAGAATTTTTTCTAAAATATATAATTCACTTTTCTTGTTTTAAATGGCTTTCGTAACATCAGTAATTAAATATTGCCACCCTATCCTAGATAAACACGTTTTGTAATATACATAATACTTATATATCTTTTGTAATTTTACTTGTGTTATTGCTCTCTGTAAGATTAATTCAACTTTACTAGTTTCTCTTAAAAATGCCTTTTATATCATATTTCTTTTCTTATGGCGGTTTCCTATTATTGATTAATTTACGATCTAAAATATTTAAGTATTTATGTGCCAATAAATCTAATTCGGTGAAGTGAAACCTTCCTTAAATATTTTCAATCGGCCCGTGATTGATTGGTCGATTTAATACTCTCCCAAATGAACGAGTATTTGTTTAGCTCATTTTTATTCACCGAATTGGAATTAAACCATTAAGCATCACATGATCACTATCTCTTATACTAGCACATATTTGTTTATAAACAAAGCAAAACTCTCTATACAGTATTGCCACCTTGTGCCAATCAGAGTAATCAATGAATGCCAGAAGGCTTGTGCATAAAATCCCTATCTAATGCCTACTCATCCAATATCCCCAGACTAGTTTCTGGCTTGTGGCCATCATCAGTGAGGAGCTTTGGATCTGAGAGCACTGCACCTAGATCTTAGGATCTAATGCAACCCTCCAGCACCCACCTTTTATCTCTACTTAACTACAAAACTATGAGAATGAAATTGAAAAACACAAAAATGTTTTCAATCTAAGCTCAATAGCTTATATATCTCAGATCCAAAGCTCCTCACTGACGATGGCCACAAGCCAGAAACTAGTCTGGGGATATTGGATGAGTAGGCATTAGATAGGGATTTTATGCACAAGCCTTCTGGCATTCATTGATTACTCTGGTTGGCACAAGGTGGCAATACTGTATGGAGAGTTTTGCTTCGAATTGGAATTACTTTATTAAATGTAATCCAATAATACATATACTTCATAATTGCGATCTGTCAATAAAATGAATATTGTATGTGTTTATTTTGTTATTAGAGCACTAAGTCGAGTTTGTGAGAAGGAAATGAATATTTATCGCAATAGATTTTAATATGCTTTGACGAGATATTAAAGAGGGTTTTAAATGAAATTTGCGTTTGGGAGGTCTCTAAATAAAAGGGAGTAATTACTTTTATTGTTATTTAGTACGACATTATAGTCATGATTGATTTATTCCAATTTGATTTTGAAGGGGTTCAAGTCGCTACACTTGGACAAATATTTTAGTATTTAATTTAAATGATGGACGTGAATAAAGTATCTATTCCATTAATATAGGCATTGCTGGCATAAGCAAATTATTCTAAGTTCAATGAATTCGCTATTATTTTAATAAATGTATTTTAGGAAATCTAAGCTATTAATGCGGATTTCCATTCTTCAGGATTTTCATAATCGGACAGTAAGGCTCAAGTGTGAAAAAGTCCCGACCTCATTTCTCCTTATGTCCGAGGAAGCTCTCTCTCCAGGTTGCCATCTGCGAAAATGCAGAGTGACCATTTTGTTCTCCAAATATAATGGCGAAATTTGCATCAATCTTATCAATGTTTTTATTCCTGCTATGTCAGTACTGCTTTCGTTCTCAAGATCTATCTATTTCTTTTAAAGTTGCCTCTTAAATTGTGGCAAAGTGAAGTAAGTCAAAATCAAAGTAATTTATTGCTTAGTTATCTCTTTTAATGTTGATAACCCACTTGATTTAAAGCGATTCCCTTTTTAACAGTGAATTCCTAAATGTACACAATATTTTACCAACCCATGTTTTAATTATTGATTTATTTGTTAGTCGTTTCACATTAAAGCATTATATAATTAAAAGACCATATTGTAAACATATAAATCAAATATTCATTTGTGAAAGATATTATTTGGTGTTTATAAAATAGTAATTTTATTAATAATAAATTAGTGCATCTAATAACAATGAATTATATATAGTTTACAGATCACTACCTCATTGGCACATAGATCTTCCCCGCCTATACTGAACGAAGCATTTAATTAATGTTGAATAATGTTTTCCAAATATTAGAAACTAGTAAAGAAAGTAGCTTTATTATGTTAACGAATTATGTAATTATATTAAACAGTATTGTAAAACAAACCTGTAGTCTATATTGCTTTTATTATTATTAACCCCAGATATTGTATTGCTGATTTGATGGCTTAAACACACATACTTATTAAATTCTTATCCTAGTTAGACAATTTATTGATGAGTTTGCTTATTCATTTATATATAAATTCCATTAGTAAAGATCTGTGACGACAGTAGTTTTAAGTAATTTATCCGGGTTTCTCATGTAAATCTCCGTGAGCTAGCGGGCCGTACAAAAGGTCATAATAATAATACTATGTACTGTGTAGATATGATAAAGGAGTTCAAAAAGAGGTAAAATGTGAGTGATATCGAAACTGACTGGTACAGTATGGACACACTACAGTATCAATAATTGTTTTTTTCTTTTGGTATCTCTTTTTGCTGTTTATTAAAGGTTTTCTTGATGCCATCTGATGGATAACCATTCTTTGTGAGAGTTTGTTCTCTGTGAATCTTTTCATTTTCCAAATCATTGGTTTCCAAACAAACTTCCTTTGCACTGTTCAATAATGATAGTATAATTCCATGTTTAGTGCTTCTGGTATGATTAGATGTATATGCCAAGTACTTGTCAATGTGTGTTGGCTTCCTATATAGTGTTTGTATTTGAAAAGTTTGAATAACATTTAAAATTTTCTATACACTCAACATTTACAGATGATGGAAATAGTCCAACATAATATCATACATATATGTATAGTAATAAAAAAAAATCAAGTCATACATCATGTGACTTAAGTTAATAAGCTTGTACTACAAACATAATATAATGAGCATGCTAATAGCTCTAAACAAGTTTTTTGATAAATGCCAGAAGAGAAAGCATTTAAAATCTCTATCTAGAATTATCCCTATTCCCAAACCAGTTTCAAGCAGGTAATGTTATATTGCTAATGCTATTAATATATGGTGTATCTGAATTTGTCCCATCCCATATGGTTATTTAAGTTAGATAGCTAGATTTGAAGGCATAAAGATGTCTGACAATTTCAGATTTTCTAATTAATAGTAAAATATTAGATAAATGCTGAGCTTGAGTTGGTATTTTAGATCTAGAGTCTGAATATCCTAGCACCTCACTGAAGATAGACAATAACTTGAAACTAGTTTGGGAATATGGATAATTCTAGATAAAGATTTTAAATGCTTTCTCTTCTGGCATTTACCAATAAAGCTTGTTTAGAGCTACTAGCATGCTTATTATTATATATATATATATATATATATATATATATATATATATATATATATATATATATATATATATATATATATATATATATATATATATATATATATAAAGATGGTTGCCCTGACTGGTTTTTAAGGATATATATATATATAGTTCTTCTATTTGTTTTTTACAGTAATGATATTGTTTTTTGATGAAATAGTCATTAAATTGAATTTGGAGCAAAGTAGAAAGTCTGATAAATCTTTACTGTTTAGACATCTGGTTTATAGCATTTATCTGAAAATTTGTGATGACATTTTATTTGTAATTATATTTTGGACTATTTTTATCATCTAGTTAAATTATTAACATATAGGGGGTTTGAACTCGGATTTTCACATGACTCTCAACTATTCATGCTATCTCATAGTGCTGATACACTTGATCACACACATGTTGAAAAAATGTCAGACTTTCAAATGATTCTCAACTATCCATGCTATCTTTTTGACATGTGTATAATCAAGTGTGTCAGCAGTATGAGATAGCATGGATAATTGAGGTTGTGTGAAATCTGATTCAAACCACCTATACATTATCTTTTCAACATGTGTGTGATCAAGAGTGTCAGCAGTATGAGATAGCATAGATAGTTGAGAGTCATGTAAAACACTGAGTTCAAACCCTCTATATATTACATATTGGAGTGCAGGTATGAAAAAGCCTGTACTGTAGAAAAAATTCATATATTAAATTGTTAACTTTTTTACATAAAAAATCAAACTTTATTTAAAATTATGATACAACACAATGTTTGTGTGGTCTATTGTTCTTCTAAGTAGTGTATCTATTTAACTAAACTGATTATTAGCATTGATATTAAACTGAATATCTTTAGATAAATGGATGTGATGCTGTAAGTAATTACACTATTCTTCTAAATGATTATAAGTATCATATATAATATTGCTAACAATTTTTTTATGTGCCCTTTTTAAGTATCATTAATAGTCTCACTACTTCCTGGAGTTTTTTTTTTTCAATTTAATTTTTATTTTTTTCTATGACTTTCCTTATTACTTCACAGTTATATTTCCTTATATCATTATTAATTTTTTTAAAATATCATTTTATGAAATTACAGATATTCAATTCATTTTAATTTGATTCATTATATATATATATGAATAATATAATGATATTTTACTTTGGGGTTTATAAGAATGTGGATATTGAAAATAACAGATCTATATGATGAACATGGATCTTCAGTTCCAGAATTTATCACTCTTATCTGGATCAAACAATTCAGAGTTATGTATATATTAACAAACAGATTAGTGCACCCTATCTGGAAAAATAACAACTTCAACCACCATGAATAAAAAAAAATGCATTTATTACATTAACCATACTACATGAAAAAAATAACAAATTATTCAATGGGATGCATGCAATTCAGGAATAACTTCCTTTATCAGTGATTCAGGACTATTGGCAAAAATCCTCAATAGATATAATAGCCACGCAATAATTGTCAACTGTTTGACCAAATTGGTATTAAAACATAAATGGTGCTATCATTGTTATATATATATATATAAAACCTTATCTCAATACGATTATATTCTAATCAATGTAGAATATATAGAAAGATTGATAGACAAATTGCAGATAGACAGACAGAATAACAGATAGACACAGACAGACTGATAGAAAAATAGATAGTGGTAATTTTTTGCATTATTTTAATACTTTTTAACTGATATTTTTATTTAATGATTATAAGATTATTTTACTAGTGACCATGAGGGTAATTTTCTTTCTTGGCTTCTGAGTTTTCTTTCTCCAAATTCTAGAAGGCAAAATAGTATAGGCAGATGAATGTAAATATTTTTTGGCTGATTGCACTTCTTGCTTTCTATTCATGATGTAACTCTCTTTTATTTTTATTCTATGATATATTAAAATCTCTAATCTATTTTATTTGTTTTTAATCCAGATTCATCAGCTGTAACTTTAAGTAATCAATGGATATTAGAAATAACATTAGGCCCAAATTTTCTTACTATTTTTCTTATTACTGACTTTTATCAAGGTCTATTGAATTGCAGCTCATTTTCTAGAAGTTTTCTTTGCTATTTATGCTATCCAAATTAATGATTTAAGTACACCAGGGTTTGAATCCAATACAACGTGCTTATACAGCTATATAGGCTTGATAGTACCTTAGCCACTATATATTTTACCCATCTCATGTATGTATTAATAGGTATATACTAATTGCAGGCATCTTTGCTCTTTTGGCAAACAATTATATTCAAATTGTCAGATGACTCTATTATATGATAGTTTAATATATAATTAATTAAGTAAAACTTAGCTTATTTACTGCAGGTGTTCAAAGTGAGCTTGCTATATTTTCTGATGCAAGAAAACAACAAGCCAAAAATATTCAAATTATCTTCAGGTTTTGAATATAAAACAATCTACTTGTGAAATACATGTAGATCTGGCTGTATATCAGTCAGTAATGAATGCGTTACCGGAAAAAAAATAGGATCCTATTGGAAAAAAAATTTGACTTACTCGGTATTAATTCAAACCCAAGTCAGAGACTCAACAAGAAAATGCGCTATCGTTTGTATCACGCGGCTCTTGATTTGTATATATGTGTGGATTTTATTATATATGCAAATGTTTATTTAGTGAGTAATATTTGGAATATTTTATATATTATTTTAGCTTCGTATATAAAAAATATAAAACAAAAATCAATATTTTCTTTCAATTTTATATTGGCCTTTATCAGTAAATGTCTTTGCTATCTTTCTCTGACAGAGAATTTAGCATTCTATCTGTCATGTAGGTCAAATAATATATTTGTAAAAAAAAAAAAAATGGTAAAAATAAAATTATTTGACAGAATTATAAAATATAAAGTGTGCGACATGTAATCACATGACTTTTAAAATGTTTTTCGGTGTAAAAATATATATCCACACTTGTTGATGACTTGAAACGATTAAAACAACAAAAAATTATAATATAAAAGTCTTTTATTGTTCTATAAAATTGAATATGCAAGTTTAGCAGGCGATAATAACAAAAAATAACCGAATAGTTAAACTCGCAGAAAGTCATGTGATGTGCGAGCACCAATCATCTCATAATGCAACAACACGTCAGAAACTTTAAGCTCTAAGCCCATGGAAGATTACCAGACACTGCTTGGATGGCATGAAACTGTAGTCTGTGCTTATTACTTTAGATGTGGAAAGCTGAACTTCAAACACGTCTTAAAAATTTAAAGTGAGTCATAAGCCTAATGAATCCATCGAAGTATAATAAAATCATGTAAACTTCCTCCTCCCTGTTTAATTATATGACATTTATTGTAATATTAAAAATACATTCTAAATAATTATATATATATATACATCATTGTCAACCATTATCAATATATATGTATAGGCAGATGAAAGAAAATCTTAAATATCCTTTACAGGAGAAAAATCTCTTCAGCATCCTTCTTAAGATTGATAGTAAACATAAGACATTATCATCAAATTCATAATCAGGTGATTGGTGAGGCTCTTAGCAATTTATTTTCTTGATTTTATCCTTTTACTAAACTAACTAAAACCCCAATTACTGATCAATCCTTAGATGACTAGCTAGATAGATTTTGGAAAGTTAAAAAAAAAACTTACATGAAAATTGTCAACTATCCAAAATAAATTGTACTATCCAAATTCAAACCATAAGTAATGGACGTGGTAAGTGATTGCACTAACCACCATTTTCAATCTTTATCACCTAGATATGAAAATTGTTATATACTTCTAATGCCACTGTAATAAAGATCATTTAGATGTATATATTAAAATATTATTTATTTGTATTTGTTTAAAATGTTTGTTGGTGATATTGTTTTACTTGCAGCTGTATATTGGATTACTTCGATCATAAAACCTTTAAAATAATTCCATTATACTGATATGAGCAAAAAATATATATTTGCTGGAAAAAGAATTGTTTAATATATTTAAAAATATTTAAACTTTATTTACATTTTTCTAAATACATTTAGCTGCTGAAATAACACATTCGTTAATATGAAATACTTTTGTAAGTAACATCATTCTTTTCTCTGCTTCAGATTCTCTAAACACCTAATCTTTGACAGAATAGCATAGTTGCTTGAATTATCACTTTAATTCAGTATTCACAAATGTAAATATCAATTCATCAGTCTCAATGCTAAATTGTTCTGGTTAGATCAGCAACATGTGAAGAGGAGAAAATAACACCATTCAAAAATTGAGGTTTTATATTAATGTGTTTTATTACTTGTAATTGAATGTATTCGGAAAAGTATTAGTAAAATTTGAATTTTTCTAAAAACATTAAATACTTTCAACTAGTTTTTAGTCCAACTTGTTATGAGTTACTTGTGTATCTCAAAAATAATTATGTATGCCTATTTCTCTTTTTGATAAATGGAATTAAAAAGATCACTCTTTTTTACACTTTGATTTCATTTTACTTTTCAGTTTCAAGTAACTAGCAGCCTTCATCGGAGATTTTTGATGAAGACTATAAATCAGATGGAACAGAAAAATAAACTAAAATGTGTTTTAAAAAATTCAAAAGAAAATAGTACATTTTATTTTATAATATATGAAAATGAGAATTAAGAAAAGAAATTAACTCAGATAATGGTGTCATTCCATTTTAAACAAACAATGTAAACAATGTATAATAAATAAAGCCAATATCAGTAAACCAGCAGATTTTTGTGATGTAATAAAAGATAATTGAATCATTAGTTATCAAGGATGTCATGTGACATCATTGAAAGTGATGTTTGAATTTTAAACCATGAACTTTTAACTTATAAATTCATCAGTCTATCACTAGACTACACTGGACAAGAAAAAGTAAATAATTTGTACACAATTTTTTGGATAATAACCAAAGAGTTACTTGCATGGAAGATCATTTGACATTAGCACATTAGAAATGAAGGATTGAGATTCAATCCAGAAATCTTTCACATAAAGCTTTAATCAATGGGTTTTCTCTGTTTGCACAATAGTGTGTGTGGAGACAGAGGGGAGTAACATTACTTGTTTATAGTTAATCTGGCGAGGGGGGTTCCAACAGAATAAATCTATTCACACAAATGTCATCTATGTGATCTAAAGTGTTTTTCAATCAAATTGTTTTATTTGTGCTACGATTATATTATGATTATTAGGAAGAATTGTATCTTATGATTGTCTGCTTATTATACATTAAATCCTAGATATGAACTATCACCAGCAGTGTCATCAATTCATATTAATCTAAAAAGAAATTTAAATTATTAGATAACTAGACCCAAAGACTAGAAAAATGTTTGCCATGAGTTGACATAAATTAGTGAAATCTTATTTGAAATATGAAATATTACCCCATCAAGAACTTATGGAGTTGTGGTGCTTTTGGTAGTGTTTGAAAAGGAAAGTTTTTAATAAATGTATTTTACCAGTTCTTACTTATGCATCTGAGACTTGAATATTTAATAGAAGAGCAATACAGAGACTTCAGACCACTCAAAGAAGTATGGAGAGATGCATGTTGGGAGTAACAAGAACAGATCGAAAACACAATATAGGTAAGAGAACAAACAGGTGTGGGCTGGACATATTGCTAGAAGAAATGATAATAGATGGACAACTGAAATCTTAAACTGGATTCCAAGAGATTGTAAAAGACCCAGAAAGAGACCACATGTGAGATGAATGGATGAAATAAGAAAGTGTGCAGGAGTGCTGTGGAGAAGAGAAGCTAAAGATCGGAGATTGATTGAATTTGGAGAGACCTTCATCCTTCTGTGGATTGATAATGGTTGGTGATGATGACCCCATCAAGAGAGAAACATGCAAAATAGTTTTTTTATCATTTATTTTTAAATCTGGCAAATCATTAGTCGCAAAATGGCAAAAACTAACTCTGGAATCTAAATAATGAAGACTATATATATTACACGGTAATTTATTCCAACATTTCATTATTATTTATATTGTATTTAGTCTGTTCTATTAGAATTTTTTTTTTTTTTAGTTTTTTTAATAGAAGAGAATGAAAATAATTATTTAAAATAACCAAAAATGTATTTGGTCATATATATATAAGGGCTTTTTCCCCCTGCCATGCCCATAATTTGGATTTTTAATGACGAACAGCAGCAAAATAGGATCAAAATGGGGGGGGGGGGCAGAAGTGGAGTAGCCTAACTATGAGTTTGATCCTGAAAAGCATTATATAAACAGGGCTTTAAATAAAGATTTTGTGGAAATATGTTTATAGTCAAATTATCTAATCATAAGTTAGTAAATAAGTATTTATTAATCTTAACAACAGTTGAGTTTCTGGTGATATTTCTTGTTCCTTCATTATTGTTTCACAATGCTGAAGGGAAATTTGGAAATGTCTACCCTGAAATGAAATATGTAAGATTGTTTAACTTTTTATTTATTATTAGCGGTAGAGCACTATAATAAAATTCAAGAATTGTAAATAAACAACTAAAACGAGTTTAAAGTAATGGTTATAAACCTGGGTGGAAAGAGTACTTTAAAAGTGACTCTAAAATAAATTATGGATTAAATCCATATTTTTGCATTCTTGTGTGCCCTGTGTGATTTACTGCAGTGGTGAAATAGTAGGATTATAAGCTAAAGCTACAAATTTTCTGATGTTTGAATGTCATATAAATTCCCAACTGAAATAAACTATTTGATTATTTAACATCTCTAATTAACTAATGGTTGAAACAATAACAAATTCTGCAAAATTGCAAAGACCAAACAAATTTATAATAAAGCTAATATGTAATCAGAACTTTAAAAGTTAGAACTACATAAAAGACTTGTTGAGTGATTTGTTTCAAGTGTTGATTTATATTGGAAAAAAAAATTGGGCAGTTAAAAAAATAATATAGAAGAAATTGAAGATTGTAGAGATGTATATTTGTTAAATATTTAAAAAAATGTGAGTTGACAGTATAAGATAAGATATGCAGTGCTATTCTAAAAAGTAACACAATTAGCAAAATGAAATGAATAGAAATGTATATCTAAAAACTGAAAGATTATAACAGAAATATTAAGGAAACCCAATGTCTACCAATGCTCATTTTCAAGAATCTCCCTAACATGCATAGGGGCATCTTCTTTTTCACTCTCTTGTTTCTGAAATATTATTTTATTTGTGATCCTACATCTCAGAAACTTTGAACACTATTTTCAATAGAATTTAATAAAATAAAATCAGAGACCTATCTTTTATATCATTAGACATACTGTAGTTCTTCAGAATTTGATTTCTTTTCTAACACCACTAGTTTTTCTTTTAACATGTACATAAATTTTATAAAAATTATTTAATTTCAAATATGTAACCAATATACACTAATATTTGATGCAAGTTAATTGTTTAGAAATAATAGGCAATGCAAAAATGCTAATATTTCCTTTATTTAATTTAATAACCTGTAGATTTATACTTTACATTTTATTTATTTAATTACATAACCAATTTACTAATCATATCCTATGTGAATAAAGTTAAAACTAAATATTGGAAAAACTGCAGTACATTAAATAAAGGCAAAGATTGGTAGATAATCTTAAAGAAGCAAATAGTTGAAAGCTTTTGAAGAGCAGAAGATATGATTGTAAGACATAAAAAAGATAAACTAGGACTTCTATTATGGAAGATGATTGAAAATAATTATGATGATAGAAAGCCCAAGTTTTTAAGTGATTATATTATTTGCATACTATTTTGAACATTAATATCTTTTTACTGGTAGAATTTGTATTTATTAACCCAATTCATATTGTTATTGCAAAAAATATATTGTTTAAAATGAAAGCAAATATTAGATTAGATTACAGGGAATTTGATCTAATCTACAAAGAACAATTTTTTTAAATGGTTACATATTTTATTAATATACATACATGCAAATAAAAAATAAACTAAAGATATAAATACTTTCTAAAATTATTTGGGATTAAATACATATATAGAATAATAATAATATAGAATAACAGATGGATCATAAAAAAAAACAAGATAATAATCTATGAAGAAAAAGAAATCAATTATAGATGAAAACAAGAGAAATAGAAGAATTAAAAAATGCATACTAACTATTGAAAGCATATCGATAATATAAGGAAACAGACAAATCAACACAAAAAAAAAAACAGATGAATCGTAGAGAAAAATAGAATCAATCATAAATAGAATAGACTACTTGTAGAGAGAAATAGATCAATCATTAAAAAAAAAGTTCAAAAGTAGGAAGAAAAAATTAATCACAGAAAGAAATGCAAAGATAAGTACATTAAAAAGGAGCACGTCAAACATAGATCAGAACAGATTTTTTTTTTTAATAAGATTATACATTTTGTAATATGATTATATATTTTATAAATATATATACAAAATCTAAAACAACAAATGATTTAAAAATAAAGTCTTGATTATAAACAAAAATCTTACCTTTAGCTGTGAATGATGAACTTTTTATTTCAATGATTTTTGTTCCATTAGCGGGTGAATTTATTTGATTAACAGATTTTTCTGATGTTTCTGAAGGAATATCCATTTGAATGTCATTAACATTTTCATAAATTGGTGATATTTTCCAAGCAACTTCCCGGGCATTTTGTCGAAGATTGGAAGGCAATGTGTGTGATTTATAAGTTCGTTCAGGTTTGGGGGGTATGTTTTTAATATCTGGCTTATTTTGAGGAGCATTTTTAGGAGGAACAACAGGTTTATCATATAAAGGAGAAGTTGTCCACTTGACTTCTTGCACCAACTTATCTGAAAAAGCAACAGGTTTATCTGTTGCAAAAGCCTGTGGAGATGCATTTGCTGGTGTATTAGTGTCAGATTTAATGCCTGAAACATTTGCTGGAGTGTTATTAGGAAATGAATGGAATATTGATTTAAAGGCTGTTTGTGTAGGGGGTGGTGACTGAAGTGGACTTCTAAAATTGTCTTGATTGGGTGAAATATTCTTGATTTGTTCATTTTCTTTTGGAGAGGCAGAAGAGAATGGTTTTACAATTTTAACCGGTTGCTGTGGAATTACTTTACTATATGTCAAATTAATTGGGGTAGGCAAATGTGAAAATGAAGAATGAGATGTCATGTTATCAGATTCTCTTAATGAAGATGGTTTGCCTACTACACTTGTCACAATCTTGGTTGGAGGTGTAGTTGTACTATGAACAGGTGACTGGGTGACATTTGCTTTAGAAGAATCTGTAATTGTAACTTTAACAAGTTCTGGCTTGGCAGATATTGGGGGATAACCAGACTTCTGAATATCTTTAGCTTCTGGGATTGGAGAGTCTATACTTGGTTTGGTTCTTGTGACTGTTTCAACAACTCTAATAACTTGAGGAGGCAATGATCTTCGATTTGGATCATTTCGAATAAACTGACTTCCAGGTATAGTTGAAGGTTTAGACACAGATGGTGTTGTAGTAATTGTTTCAAATACTGTTATAACTTGTGGGGATGATCCTGTTATTGTTTGAGAGCTTTTTGGACTTGGCTGCCCTGTTGGTGAAGCCACTGGTGTAGTAATAGTTTCAACAACACGAATGACTTGGGGTGTTTGAAGTGTTACATTGGGCTGAGTCTGCAACAATGGCACTGCAGGACTTGCAGGTCTGGTAGTTGTAACAGTTTCAACAACACGCACAATTCTTGGAGGAGGTAGAGATAAGCGTTTGGAATCACCTCTAATAAAATGTGTTGGAGTTGGAGGTAAATTATGCGTACTTCTTTCCACAATAACTTTTTGAGGTGGAAGAGTTGCTGATTTCATATCAGTTTTAGATGGCAACGTATTCAAATTTGAAATAGTAATTGGATTTGGGGATAGTTTTGGTGCACTGGAAGATTTCTTTTTGTCTTCTATATTAATTGTAATAGGTTTGGTGTGTGCTGGAGCTTCAGATGATGTTAAATTTGCAGATGGATCTCTTGTTGGAGAATTAGATGGTACTCTATTTTTATTTAAATGATCAGACATAGAAGTTTGACAGGAAGAAGTCATAGATGGTGATTGATCATATTTGCTGGTTGTTTTGTTTGTTGCTTGATTGGTCAGCCATATGGATCGACTGTCTGCACGATTTTGGTAATGATGCGGTAAAGTATGGTATTTAGACTGAAGTTCCATTTTGCTTCTGTTACTTTCTCCATTGATTATATTAGGTGTATCATCTTTATATAAAGAACTTTGGCTGCTTATTTGAGCAACGTTTGCATTGATTTCACCATGTTTGTTATTATCCTGTTTTATTGGTCCTCGACTTTGGAGACTTGCTACAGTTTGTATGTTCGAGGAAGATGTCCCAGAAGTAGGTGTTTGTTTTATGGATGTATGAACTGGTCCAGAAATTGCAGGAGTTGGCAATGATATTGTTGTGGTAGTAGTTGTTAGTGGGCCATTGGTAGGTACTGGTTGCTTTAATGCTCGACCTCCTAATTTTGGTTGGGATTTAACATCAGACTTTGAAGATTTGGAATGATGTTTGGAGGAATCCCCACTTTTTCCTCTAAGTCGACTGATCATCCTTCATATCCTGAAAGTGTAAAAAAATATATTAATAATATAATACTATTTTAGAACTTATAATTTAAATAAATTATTACTTAACTAACTTTTGTTATCAAAAAACAAATATCTATTTAACCTGTGAAAAATATAAACATATTAATGTGTAAAAAAATTATATATTTATTATATACACTTATGTATCAGTTATGGTCAATTAGTTTATTTAGAACCATTTTAAAGGGGAGGAGGCTTCTTTTTTCAGCAGGCTTATAAAAGTAAGGTTGGTGAAAGTTAAAACAGCTTTCCATTTTTGTTTTATGCCCTAATTAAAAAAATCAGGACACCTATTTCCTGATCAATATTGAATGTTTAGCTGCATTGATTATGATGTGTTTCCTGAGGGGGAAAAACCTTATTGAAAAAATTGTTCATATCTCAGATTTATATTACTTACATGTTAGCTAGATAATATCCTAGATTTATATCAGTTATATGATAGCTAGATAATGCTTTACATAGAGCAACTTTAAATTTAGGAGACAGGCACAACTGATAACATTATTCATCCTATTTCATTGATAGATTGTATGACTAGGCAAAACATGAGGACACACAGTAAGTTTATTTCATCATATATCAGAAACAGTAATTCATTCTACTTATTTTTCTTCCGAACTATCTACTATAAACAAGATGAGATCTACACTCAGCAGCCTAGATTTGTTTCTAGCTATTACCTTCTTTATATATAAACATTGGATTGTGCATCCACACACACAACCGTAAAAATGCATACACTGTCTAAGTTAATAAAATTAAATTGAAAAATACCCGAGATTAGGTGCACAACCTATCTAGATTGCTTATTTATCTGACACTATTTAGCAACTATATATATAATACAAATAAAATGTCTGTTAATTAAAATCTACTGTAATAACAATAAAAATAATAAATATAGTGGTAACTAACTATTATATATAGTCTTTTCAATCCACATAAATACTTTCTGTTAATTCCTTAACCCTTCTCAACTGCCATTAAATTCAAAAAACAAGATGGTTTCTCTCTTTATGAAGAATCTTTAACACTTTCAATATCAAACTTAAATTTACATTCACATATCCTTTTGGTATATTTTAGTATAATAATTTTTTTCTGGAAATTCTGTGTGAAAAGGCAGGAAATTCAAATTTTCCACTCTTACAATAGACATAAGTCTTGCCCTGACATGTTCTGCAATTGTCTCTTGCCATGGCTGTAAAATGTTCAGCATTTTATGACATTGCAGTTTCCAATGATGCAAAAACATGTTTATTTGCAAATTTATTATGGTCTTAAATATTTTTTAAAAAATAATTTGCATTATATTTATTAGATATCAAGAAATATAAATTATTAATAACTTATTTTGACTTGAAATACTTTATTTTCAAAAATATGTTATATTAGCAGTTAACATAAATATGGCCTCAAGCAAATAAAAAAAATTCTAGCTTTGACAGTAAACAATCTACATTTACAGTAAGAAAATATCATAATTTAGCAATAAATATTCAAAAAATGTAAATGTTTAAAGCATAATTCATTAGATATAAGAGAAATAAATAAATATTTGTTCATGTTTTTAAAAATAATGAGAAACAAAAAATATTTTAAACTGAAAATTAACTTTCTAGAAACAATGACATGTAATGTCTTTGTTTTGATTGCTGTCTCTTTTTTTTTTAAATATTTACAGAAACAAAATGTAAACATTTAAATTTTATTTCAGTAGTAGACAAAAATATTTATCAAATGAAGTCAAATTTATTATTTTCTGAAAAGAATTAATAATTTTATCATATATTTTACATTGATGTGTGAGACAAAGAAAAACATCAGGAATGTTGAAATGTAAGAGGCATGGTGCTGCAATTTGAAATGGTTAAATCATTATTTTTACTTTTGACATGCTTGTATAACAATTCATGCTCTTTTAATCTTTTTCAATATTGCATCTCAATTCACCTATACATGATAACATACATCTACAAAAAATTTGATACACAATGTTACTTTTTTGCTTGATAGGTATGATGCTTTTAGAATTATTCACTAACTTATTAAAGTTATTTGTAACACAAAATGAAACATTAAATAGATCATTTTATATATCTTTAAAATTTTTTATTTGAGCATTTGAATATATAAAAGAGATATCCATTTTTAATGATCAATATTCAACTCCTTTAAATCATTATAATTCTTGTTAAGTTATAAATTAATAATCAAAACCATAGCAGAAAAGGGAATATATAAATTGTAAATCAAAAGTATCAATTATGCATAAGATCACAACTTTTAGATCTTTTTCATTTTGTAATGAAAAATTATGTTACCAGCATGATAAATTAAAATTAAAGAAGTCTGCTTAACATTTCATATATTATTTTAAATATTACTAATTTCAACAATGCATTAATAATTTTTACTTAATATGCTCGTATATAATGAAAATGTTCTGTGATATAATTATAATCCTAAACATGACATTTTCAAGTAGTAGTAAAAATTACTTAAGCACTGTTGCAATTAGTAATATTGAATAAATGCAAATTTTTGTACTTAGGTAAATATAGATTTTTGTATTTGAATAAATATATATTTTTGTACTTCAAAAAAAATAAAACATCCCCTGAAAATAAAACCTAAGCTGTCTTTTGGAGCAAAAATTAATATAAGACTAGGTTTTATCTTTGGGAGAACACTGTAATGATCATTAGAATAAGATGCAGTGGAATATTTTCAAAATTATATGATAGTGCTCATACAACAATATGACATTAATTGTGAGTGGAGATGCAATGGCATGTTTGGAAAAAAATGTGGTAGAAGGCTTCAAAATATTGTTTGTAAGCTGGTATAATGAATTTACATTTAAAAATAATAATGACAACTCTTTGGACTTGTGTATTTCTTTTATTTATCATTTTAATAAATAAACAAACTGAATATAACACTTAGTCATATTGTTTATACCATATATTGGAAATCCCTAAAATAAAATGGCTGGCCAGTTTACAGCAGGCATACTACATAAGTATCCAAAAGTTATTTACTATGAAACATTTTTTAACTCATTATTTTTTTTATTTTTTAATATTCAGATATTTTGCAATTCCCTTTTTATTAAGCAATCTATCTCTATATAAATTTAATTTTATTTACTATATATATATATAGAGAGAGAGAGAGAAAGAGAGAGAGAAGTGAGAAGATAATATTTATGTATATAGAAATAACCTTTAACCTTTGATATCACCAAAAACATTAATTACTAGTAATTGACAATAGCTGAGGCTATACAAGTTTTTTTCATTAAGTCTATAATAGCTCTTATGCTTGAGTTTTTTGTTGAAGGGAACTTATTTTAAACCCAAATTCTTTTATAAGTTTAAACTCAGAAAGCTATTATAAGAATTGTCAATTAGTAGTAATTTCTTGATACAGCAAAGGTTAAAGATTATTTCTATTTACATGTATATTATCTCCTCATTTCTATTTTTTATTTATGGAAATAACCTCTTAAGTGTCGAATCAATTGAAAGTTTTAGAAGTTGAATTCATTCTAAAGATTACAGAAAGTACTTTAAATTGATTTGCCAGTTCCAGTGTATATATATTACTTGATATTGCTTGACATTTCTGCAATAAGTTTATATGCATACCTCTTATATATATATATATCAGATTTAGTATGTGTATATTTCTTATATATATATATATCAGATTTAGTATGTGTACATTTCTACATATCTGCCTAATAAATCATTAAATCAAGCTTTAAATTGAAACCCTCAAAACAGCCTATTACTTAAAACATATTAAGGTCAATTTTAAAAGCTATCAATTGAAACCAAAAAAGGATCTATGTTGCTCTCTCACACATTTTACTTAAACTATGTCTATGAAACAAACAAACATATAGAGAATATATATTGAATACCATCATTTAAAAATAAAAACATATAGCTACATATGAAAGGCTAATATTAAGTTAAAGAAATTTTATAACTAGGTGATAATCCTGTGCAGATAATCACAGCTACAGTGTGATGAATTGGAGGATTTAAAAAATTTGTATTAAGAATTTAATTACTTAATTGTTATTAAAAAAACATACTTCTTTAGTTTGGTGCAGTACTGGCTAAAGTAGGAGACAGTTTTTGGATTTAATTTTAAGTTATAAGAAAGGGGAAGAGTAGCAAATGGCTAGTTGCTACTATTGATGATGATCAATCATCATAAGTTGATAATATGCTACTTCCTAATTACTTCCTCCTGTTTTAGGAAGAAACTTATTATATACATTATTTGCTTTGCATGCTCGTTTTTGTCTGAATGCAGATGGAAGAAGCTAGATAGTAAAGTGATATGTCCAAATAGTGATATTATCAAATGAAATATGCTAATGTTTACCATCACAACAAAATTTATTATAGCATATCAATTTTAAAACTACAATAAATCAAAACTTTAATGAGCTCTAGAAATACTTTTAAAACGCAAACTAATTTTGCTAGCATTCCATAAATTAAAAAGGAAAAAATTCTTCAAAAAAGAAAAATAATAATAATAATTACAAATTATATTAAATCATACTTTTAAAATCATAGAATAAAGAGATTTTAAAAAAATCATTTTTAAAATGTAATTGTTTTTATAATCTTAATATAGTCAAATTTATTAAGCTTGATATTTCTTTATAAATCTTTTTAATTTCAAAGTACAATTGCATATAATAAAATGCCAAATTTAATTAACTGTATTCCTATAAATATTACTTAAAATACGTATATAAATATTTATGCAAATAAAAACTCAACCAATAAAAACTGTACAAAATAAATGTTAAAAAACCCTATTTCATTAAACTTAAAATAATGAATGATTCCTTGCTAAGAAGATCATGTGACATTTGAACATACAACTCTCTATTGAGGTGCTAAACATAACAGAACAATAAAATAATTTATAAATGTGTGTGTACTACAATAAGTTAATATGATACAAAGATGTGTAATCTCTCCTTTATCAAAACTCAAAAAATAGCCATTATTTGTCTTTTTATTTTATAATCTCCACTTATTCATTATTTATTTATTCATTAACAACTTGATTTTTTTAACTAATTAGAAAATATTATAAATAAACCAGTAAAGATTTTAGTCAAGAGATAAATTCATTAGTGGATTTATAAAGAATTTCAATTCTGTCATATATTCATTGATTAGATAGTTGTTAAATATGTGGTTCATAATTTCTCTTTGTCTAAAGGTTAGTGGTTGTCAAATTCCATTTATGAAGCAGATGAGAACAACAACCATGGGTTGCCTTAAATCTATTGGTAAGACTCCAGTGTATTTGGAAGATCATATCCAGGCTTCACGGTCAGATCAAGGGAAAAACAAATTTGTTTGGAAACCCATAATAAGTCCTCTTTTACACCATAATTCTTTGATTGCTTGATGAAACTCTTGATAAAATGCCCACTTTAGCAAAAGGCACCACATATCATTATTAAAAACTTTAATCAGTGTAAAAAAAAAAAGTACCTGAAACCCTAAATCTGTGTTACCAGTAAAAATCAAATCCATGTCAATATTCACCAGAACCACCCAACATAAGCATAATTGACACAGCCATATGGTATTTATTAATTACATTTGAATATGCTGTTAATCTTCAGAAGGTAATGCAAAGTAAATATTGTTGTCAATTCAGTTTCTAAATATCTACACGTTGAAAGTGTTCCAGCATTTTTAAAAATAGAAAGCTAGCACATGAGAGAACAGATCAAGGATTATGTACATAGATCATTACAATGTACAAAATTTATCAACTATTAGAATTTGATATTTAATTGAAGTAATGGTTCAATTATTATTAAATTTATTATTACTGAATTAAAACTGCAAAGGATATTAATTTAATCATTTGGGATTAATTTAGATGATTTTGTTGTAAGTAGAATAATAAAATGTATAAGATTTGCAGATGATATAGCTCTTATAAGTGAGGATGAAAAAACATCAGACTATGTTGAATAAATTAGAAAAAGAATGTATGGAATATGGAAAGAAGATTAATGTTGAGAAGACTAAGTATTTATAGATAGGGAAGAATGCAAAATGACTGCAAATTGAAATCCATGATAACATAGTTCAACATGTAAAGTGATTTAGATATTTGGGCAGTTGGTTGAGTGAGGATAGAAGAAATGAACATAAAAGAAAAAGAGCACTGGCAAAGGGGGCTATTATTAAGAGTTTTAAAACTTGTGGATGTTTGAAGAGAGAATTAAGGAAAGGATTAATTAAATGTTATGTGTGGAATATACTACTGCATGTTTGTGAAACATGGACAATGAGTAATAAACAGGTAGGAAGACTTTGAGATGTGGTCATGAAGAAAAATGAAAAAAATCAGTTGCGTGAATAAAATAACAAAGAAGTTTTGAAGAGAGTAAAAGGAAAAAAAAGAAGATTGATTAAGAAAATTAGAAATAGAAAAAAAAAAGAATTGGTCATATATTAAGAAAAAACTATTAAGTTTAATAAAAGATGTTATGGAAAGAATGGTATGTGGAAACAAGAAAAAAGATTGGAAAAGTTGATATTGTTAGATAAAATAAGAGATCGGAAGAGTTACATGGAAATGAGCTAGATAATGGAAGAAATGGAGTAAAAAAATGGATGAATTGATATGACTACCCCCTGAATCTATCTACAGGATAGAATACCATTCATTGTAAATCTGCAATCAATATAATTCTATTATATTTATTGATGATATTCTTTTATATAATGGCAATAATATTTTAAACAATATTCAGAATATACCAATTTTCTTTTAAATAATTATACAAAAATTCAGGTGACTTTCTTTAATAATATAAGTAAAATATCATTAATCCTAAATCCCAGGTTTCAAAGTTTTTGGAATTTGTGACTTATTAAATTAACAAAAAAAAAAACATATTTACTCCTCATTGTTCAAACTCTGCTAAAATGTATTTTATTAATAACAATTTAAAGTTTTAAATACAAAATATATGCTTAATTTTATATTGATATTAAAAATTTCATGGCAGTAATTAAAACAGTAATTTATTTTTATTGATTAATCTTTAATTTTTTTAATTCTTTATACAAAATATAGCTCACTTTCCACTTAGCAATTAAATGTAAAAAAATTTTAAAAATTAATAACTGTGTTGATAATACATCAAATAGTTACAGGGTTAATAGTGAAAAAAATAGGTACTTCAGTGCAATTATGCTTAATAATTTATACATAAATAGCTGTTTATTCTTAAATATTGTTAATTTTGAAAAAAATAAGCTCATTTTTAAAATCATGGTTAGTGAGTGGTCTTAATAATTTTATTGGCACATTGTTTTGCATCACTTTTTGCTAGAAAGCTTAGTTTAGCATTATAATTACAACTTAAATCTCCAATGTCCATTCACATGTACAACTTTAATGGTTATTTATTGCCCTTTGGACATCAGAGACTTTTATATTAATATAGCCATCATATATACTTTAACGTATCTTAAAAATCAATACGTGTTAGTAATATTTCAATTTACCTTCAATTAATGGACTAATACAGATTTCATCTTATCTCAATCAGATTGAATACTCAACACCACAGACTATATAAATAGACATTCAAAAGGGAAAATAGGCCAATGGATGATGATGATCAATGAATTTGATTGTTTCATTATGGATGGAGATCTTGTTATAAATAGGTCAGTTGGAGATAAGGCAGACAACAACAAACTACCATCAAGCCTGACAGACAGTAGGAATGTTGTCTGCAATATGGTTAAAGCAGTGAGGCAAATTCACATTAAAATGGCAAGCTGCTAGAACCTAGATCAAACATGAGACAAGTTATCACAGTAGGCTGAAAGTATCATCATAAGTACACATGAGGCAAGCTGTCACGAAACAGCTGAAAATGATAGATAAACTTAGAAGGATATCTGAAATTCCTTTTATTAATAGTTGCATGGCAACTAAATGCTATACCATATCAGGTGAAGGTTTAACAGTTATATACATTGTAAGTATGCATTTGTATAATTGTTTAAATAATAAATATTTAATCATTGTTTATGAGTTTGTATTTACCATAAATCACATACTAAACTTAAATCATGCATGACAATTTTTAACTTCAAACTCCTTTTGGCACATCTATATTTAATATAAACTAGTGTGTTACAATGAAATGGTGACAAGCTATCTACAGTACCATCTATGAATTTACCTATGTATTATATGTTATACAGTTCTAGCTCATTACCATAAAAAAATTTAAGGCTATTGCATGTCTGGATTATAAGTTATGATATGAAAGGTGCCAATAATGTTTTGTAACTCTCTAGATCAACTTTAATGTTCTCCTGGCTAACATGAAATCTTGCAAACATTCTTGCAAATTCTTACACACAGTTTGAAGCATTTCACATATATCAGTATCAGTTTCTTCCAATGTAAAATAATCAGTTTTTTTTTTTCAATTTAAAATAAATGTGTAATGTTAGCACATTGTTTTATCATATGCTAAAGTACATATCATTTTATACCTAATGATTTAGACCAGTGGTCTTCAACCTTTTCACACCTGCAGACTGGCAAAAATAAGGATAAGATTTCACAGACCAGCAGACGTCTATAGATAAATTTTCTTAAAGATGTGAACTGCATAGCCTTAGATGAGCATAAATTGTTATAACTGACCAAAACAACTCACTAGTTACTGTGTATAGTAATGATGTTGCTTACTTTCACATGTTGAACACTTTTTCTCGAGTTGTGCAGTCATACTGTTACAGAAAACAGTACAATAACAATCATTCTCATTAATGCCCCTGCATTGCTGCATTTATTATTTCATTGTTAAAACATGCAAGAATAAAATTGTTATTCACCTTAATGATGGAAAATATCACAGCTGGTGTAATTATATGACAATAATTATGATAAATGTAAAATTTGTATTTAATGTTAAATATATAAGATATCCCCTCCCCCCCCCCATAAACATCTGTGATAAATAGAAAAACAAATTAATTTATGTCTGATTGATTAGATTTTGTTTTCATTCTGTTTATTTTTTTTTTATTGGGTAAAAATGAGATGAAAAAATAAATAAAAATTGTTTATGTTAACTTTCCTGCCAGTCTACCATGGTGCCGACAGAAAACTTCTGCAGCCCGGCACCGGTCCATGGACCAAGGGTTGAAGACCACTGATTTAGACACATTAGCACCTTAAGACTTTTAGTGTGAATAGCTAAACAATGTAACTATGAAATACATGCACCCATTTAGAGACCCTACAGACAGATTTAAATAAGTAGCAGTTATCTTTTCACTGGAACACACTATATATATTTGTAAATTTGCAGCTTAGTATTAATTTCTTTTAATTGAATAGAAACACTGGAGAGAACAAATGACTATATTTCTAGCTTTATCAGTTTAGTCAGATTATTAGCTCAGAACATCAGATCTAATTGGTACAGCTACTTCAGCAGAAATGCATTTTGGAATTACTCATTTTTTCTGTTGTCTTCATTTCTCTGAAGGAATTAATATTGAGTGTTAAACTTCCAAATAGATATATATGTACTAAAGCAATATAGCCAATTACTCAAGGTTTTAATAGGTTTATAAATGTAGATGATAACAATCAATCATTAAGCCATAAACAATCACAACCTGTAGTTGCCTTGACTACAGGTTGAGATTGTTGATTACAAAGGGTTAATTTTTATCATAAATATGTTTATCTTTTTTTTCTATTTTTTTTTATTAAAAAAACATCATCAAAAATGAATTTGTTATTGATTAAACTAAAACAAACTGCCTGAAAACTTATAAAACATGAATAAAAATGGCATAAGTAGTAATAACTGATGCTTGGGGGTAAGGTGACATTTGAACACTAATGACACGTGCAATATTTCAGATCTTGTTTAAGTCATGCTAAATCAGTAATAAACCACACAGAATAAAATGTATATGCAATTTATATCATTTGTGTGCCAGTTTGAATGAAAATCAATGAAACATTTATTTTTCATATGAACAGATTGCTCATGAAATCAAATAACATTCAAACACCAAAGGATCAATCTAAACATTCTAATCAAGTGTTTAAGCAGTGAAGGAAGGGGTTTCTAAAAAATTTCAGCCCAGAATTAACAGATTTGGAGTCACAATTCATGAATCCTGAGCTTCATTGCCTGCCATTTGATTGCTTCACTAAAATATGCAAGATAGTCTAAGCTTTCGATTTATTTTTTGTTTACTTGCACAGCTGATTATAGATCAATAAAAATTTAGCTTATGACCAGATTTTTAAGTTATTTATTGTTTTAAAAATGATGGCTTCATAGGACAGCAGTAGGTTTAAATCCTAACCAGATTTTTTTTTAAAAATATTTCTTCAGAATTTAATCAAGTTTAGAAGTTATCTTTTAAATGGGTGGCTCATGATAATTTAGTTATCTCTCAAGAGCAATTCTCTATATTTCTACTAACTCTGGTAAGGATAAATAATCACTGATTAATGAATAATTGTGCCTTTATAACCATAACTCAAGAGCTGTTTCTATTTTTGCCTTTGTTGATAAGGCATGCTATTTAAAGGTGGAAAATGATGCAGTTATCCATGACAATCATCTTTGACTCTATTTTACTGTTCCAGTTAAAAGCCTGCAATTCAAAGCATCCTAATGTTTTAGAAAGCAAGCTGCTTGAACAGATATTTAGATTTGAGCATAAGTTAGAAAGTACATTATCTTTGGACAGTTTTCCCCTGGCTAGGAGAGTTATTAATAACCAATCACGTTTCTTTAGCTTTACACAATATGTGATAAAACAACAGTGGGTTTCTACTCTAGGGGCATCTCTAGTAATCAATAATTATTACATAGTAGTAAATTTAATTCAAGATTTTGCCTTTGATAGTAAATTGGAAATAATAAAGGATGTTTGTTGCATATCTGCATTACTTCCAGCTTTGAATCCCAACCTTCACCGATAAATCAAAAGCCAGAGACCAGTCCACGATGCGAATTTAAATGCATTCCCATGTGGAAATTATTTACTACTCACGTTTTTAAAAGAGAGTTCTATGTAGACAAATGCTCGTTTTATAATGTTTTGCGTAAATTAAAGATTATAGTGAACTGACATAATAATCCAGATAAATATGTAATATTGGTCAATAAGTAAAAACCAAACGTTAAGTCTTTTTATACATTTATGTATTTAGCTATTCTTAGCTAACAGAAGTGGGCGTTTAAAATTTCAGCTATTGACAATTGGCTAACTTCATAAATAATAGTTTTTTTGTTTTCTTCTGAGGAAGGTTATTGGCAAGGCCTTTGCTCTTCAGCAAGAGATTTAAAAGCTGTTTTAATTTTTACTTGTGGTATTAAAAAAAAAAAGTATCAAAACATAAATTTCAAGATGTTATTTTTAAAACAACAACAACAAAAAAATATCTAAGATAATATTATTTTAAATATATGCAAATCTTTTTTAAATAATAATAAAGATTGCGAAAATAAAGGTTTACCTCTAAGAGACCTAATCTCAGTTCTGATCCTGTGTACACTATTTTATTTCTAGGTCAAACTGAATTAAATCACTTTACCGACAGTTAAATTATCATCTTTGGACGCCAATTCTTCATCACAATAAAATCTGTTGACATTCTATTATTAACCAGTTGAAATTATGTGTATAATTTCACGTTGTGGAAAAAATAACAACTGCAATGATTAATGTTTTGACTTTTTAAAAAAAAAAAAAAAATAGGAGGGAAACCATCACCAAACTAAAAGAAAAAAGATGGCCTCTTTCAGGTTTACTACGGTCTTTCTTTTCCACACATGGCTACTTTTTAATTCTAATTTACAACAGTTTAATCTTTCTGGAAGAGGAATTCTTATCTGATTTACTGAAAGAATTCTGGCAGGGGTTAAAAGGTTAACAACCTTACATGAATGGCTACTATTATACAGACTAAAATCGAAAAAAAATACAGTCAAAATTAAATATATATATAAGAGTGCGTGTGAAGATACCGATAGGCTATAGGTAATTTATGATCCTATATATACAATTTACTTTTAAAAAGTGGTAGAAATATATTTATTTTTTATTAAAAACGGAATATTGAAAATTGAATCTCCATTTGTTTAAGTATGGCGCATATGTATGCATTTACGACAACAGTTTTAACTGGTAATTATTGTTATAGGCTTACAATTATCCAATTTTTCTATTCTTTAGTTTCCATAGCTATTTACAAAATGCGTCTTAATCTTAAAAAAGTCTAAATTACTGTTAAGCTAGTCGTAATCATTTTTGTCTATTTCGCTTAAATTTTGCTTCAATTTTCATCATCATCACAATAATTTTTGCCTATTTTTATTAACTTCATTATTCCAATCTTCATTCTTTCAATCATTTATATCTATTTCTTCGTTTCATCGTTCCCATCTTCTACATCAATACAATCACTTCTTCGTTATCTCAATAAATAACTTGAATGGTTTTATTGCTTAAAGAGTTCATAAAAAATTTGAGCACGGAAGTGGCAAAACTTGAATCGATCTGAAGATTTTTAAGTTCCAATGTCTGACATTCAAACCATTGTACCAAATCATTTTTGCCTATTTCACTCCACTTAACTGCTTTAATCTTTTTCATAATCTCAATCATTTTTGTTTACTTGGCTTAACTTCATTGTTCCAAGCTTCTTCACCATCTTAAATATTTTCCCCCATTTTATTTAGCTTTATTGCTCCAATTTTCTTCATCTCAATCATTTTTGCCGACATTTCACTTAACAGTTGCAATTATTATTTCAATCATTTTTTTTAATATTTTTCTTATCGTCATTGCTTTCTCTTCTTCATCATGATTTCAGTTTACTTCCTTAAAATGCAGAATGATGGTCTCTTTATGCTTATTCTCCCAATTCTAAGCTGTAGCTTTTCCATATCATTTTAGTAAACTTCCTTTATCTTATGCATCTATCTTTCTAATATGTAACCTTTTTAGATCAATTAATTAATACTGCTTGAGATCCATTTAGGACTTCTGATGTGCTTTTTTTTTTTAAGTATATTTATAAATGCAATTAAAATTTACAACTAATTAATATTATAATAAAAAATGGTTAATAATTATAAATTTACAAAGGGTATGCTTGAACTGTAAATTAAATTAGGAATATTGAGTATTTAATTCTATGCCTCATCACTCTTTCTGGTGAAGAAATAGAGAATTTTATATCAAGATGTACAATATTTATCAGACCAAATATTTGAGATATTATGAAAGTTTTTTTGATAAGAATAAAAAAACAATTAGGTTCAAAATGAAATAACATAAAAATATCCAAATGAAAGTACAGCACAACTGAATTAAAAATTTAATTAACAAAAATAAGTATCTTAAAACTGCAATGTTTTTAGTAAATTTAATATAAGAAGTAAAATTATTGAAATATATGTCATAAATTAATGCAAACCAAATAAGACAACTTGTTTAAAGGTCGTATCAAAGGTTTAGAAATTCTTCTATGAGTTTAAATTAGAACAAGAAGCTATTACATATGATAGTAACAATAATAGGTAGAGTTTTGCTTCAGCTAACCTAACTATAGCCAACATCACAAAATACCTAATCATGAACACTTTCAAAATTATTAATCCTCTGAACTATAATGATCTTAATCTATTTCTCAATTTATAATCTTTCTTTTTCATGTCATACCAGCAAACATTCATATGTCATTCATCCATCTCATTTGTGATCCCTTTCTAGGTCTTATGCCACACTACAAACTTTCATATTTCATTCATCCATTTCATCTGTGATCCCTTTCTAAGTCTTATGTCACACTACAAACTTTCATATTTCATTAATCCATCTCACTTGTAGTCTCTTTCTATGTCTTTTACTATCTCTAGAGATCCAATTTAAAACTTTATCTGCCTATCTACTCTAGCAATATGTCTAACCCAACCTTTTAGATTGTTGAGATGCATAAAATAGTTATGATATCCTAAATGTAAAAGAGTAATAGGGACGTTTTTGACTGTAGATGTTGTGTACCCCAGGGATATTTATTCACATCAATAACTTTTAATAAATAAATTATACAAACTAAAACTTAATAACACAAGTTTACTCACTTGCAATTAAAGCTATAAGAATAAATAATGAGTATCATTTACTTTGTACTCTTCATTCATATGCACAGTAGAATATACAACGAGAGTTCGCATGACCATTCACTTTGGTTTATTATACACAGATATTAGATAATTGTATATAAGACGATTCCATCATTACAATTAATAAAGTCGCTTTCACCATGTTGCTAAAACATATATCTCCATTATTAACCCACCAAACTGTAGACTCTTTGCAAGTTATTTTATATATCAGTTCTTCCTGCATAATATGCACTGAAGCAATGGATCTGAAGTCCGATCCATGCTTCACATCTTCCTATAAACTAAATTAATATTGTAAACCTAAATTAAGTTTATAGTCCAATATCAGCAGGGTTTTGCATTACAGCTAAAATTAATTACGTTTATTAAATTTGTATTTGCTTTTAAATATTTTCTTTTAAGTAAATTCCATTCTAACATTAAATTTCTGTTAAAAATATTACTTTGAAAACGTTTTATCAAACATATATATACTCAAGCATATATATTGAGTTAATGCAAAATTCTGCTGAAATCAAATGCTTATATTATTAAAAGAAATAATGTATTTTTTACTTTTAAATCTTGTTCAAATATTTAGTATGATTTGATTTTGAGATAAGCCCGCCAACATTTTCTAAAAGAATGTATATTTTTAATTAGTTAAGCCCATTCAAGGAAAATTAAAGATGGCCTTCTCTTTCTTTTTTAATTAATAAAATCCAAAGTTTAAAGAAAGAAATTTAAAATAAAAAAGTAAAAGTTATTTTTAGAAAATGTTACCTTTAAACAAAGGAGCATGGGGAGGCTTATCAAGATCTCAGATCATACAAACAATAGAAGGTAGCTGACAAAGAGGGTATAAATAGAAGTGAGAACAAAAGACTGGATTATTCAGATTTTCCTTTGAAGGTGATTCATTCAAAGTTTTCTTTGCATTCAGATTTCTCTTTGGAGAACTTTTTCAGATTTTGCTTGTGGAATTTTATTTAAAAAAAGTAGACAACTGCATCTTCAAAATCATGGAGAGGTTTGAACATGCTCAAGTTAAAAGCAACAGTATTTTGAGGGAAATGAATATGCTTGGCTAGGAAAATAAATAGCTTTGCCTATCGCTGAGGTTCCTGAATACCATCCAAAATGCCATAGTATCCACTCAATAGTCATCTGAACTCTGTGCCGTGTCTGGAGAACTTTTCGTGAAACCATACTACATATTTCCATTTTCATTGTCCGAACAAATACCTATCGATGGTCGGATCAAGCCACGAACGCCGTAGGGAACATGACCAAGGAAAAAGGACGGTAATCGTATCTCCTCCATTGAACTATTTCTTATGCTACCTTTTGTTCATACCTTTTTTTTTTAATTGCTTCATTGAATTATATGTATGAAATGTAGTATTTAATTATATATGTTATGTAACCATTTTTATTAGACTAGTCTTAAATATATATATATATATATATATATATTGTGTGATCATCTATATATTTTAACCTTTTTTTTTTCCTTCGCTATTCTTCATTACTAACATGTGTAAATATTTAGTATTCCATTGCGGTTAAGTTTAAAAGTTAATTTTTGTTCAAGTAAAATCTCTTTCCAATTTTATTTGTGTTTGTTAATTAAATACGAGTCAGTTTCTTTTGTTTGCCAACTTGATCTCCTCGATAACGCCTCTTTTGTCTGCCACTAGCTTATTACATATATCTGATTTAGCTATATACGTCTTAAATAATTTTAAACTGTTTTTAGCGCAAAGCAATTAGAAATGCTTTGCGAAAGATCCTTTTATTTTATTGTACTTTATCGAGAAGATCGAGTTGACAATTTTATTAAAATTGGGAAAAGATTTAGACCGCAAACCTATTAATCCGTTTTTATTGTCTAATTATTTTGTTTCATTAATTTAGAGGAATAGCGGAGGCCATTAAATCATTATTCATATTTTAAAGCCATTAATTAAACATATTATTTAACTATCAAAAGCTTGAGTTTCCTAATTTTATTATAATGCTTTATTTTACTTTTCTAATGATCCAGGCATGCAAAACACATATTTCTTAGTACTTTTGCACATTTAACTATTTAGTTCCGTAAGTTTCCTGTCCATGTTTCTTTCCGCTGATGCTAAGCTGTCGCCGGTTGAAAAATAATTTATGCATGGCTCAGACAGTGTTGTTTGTTTGTGATCAGGCCTCGAGAATAGGCAAATGGGCAGAGGTCATAGTATTCTTGATTTAATATCTCGCGTATGGGTGGCCTCGAGGTACTTTCGCCTAGTATTCGAACTGGGTTAAACCAACATACATCATCTGACTGTCACAGCACTCATCTGCATATATTATCTTTATTTAACATTCAACAATATTCATGCTGAAGGTAAATTTTCTAGAGTGGTAGTAGTAGTAAGAGGTGACAATTATACATACACCGTCTGTATGTAGTTACAACATGTAATAAACTTTTATTTAAATATATACACGCACAGACAGTCTAATATGATACGTTTTTCTAGGCTTAGTTAATAAAAGAAATTAAACAATGAAACCTCTTATATTATTAAGACGCATAAAGTGGTTATGAGATTGTAAATGTAAAATGATAATAGTAATGTTTTTGGGTGCATGATATGTTTTGCTAGACTTTGTCAATAATAAAATTAAACACAGCAGCAACCCATAATATTTTTCTTTTTAAAATAATAATGATAATTTCCAAGTTCACATCTTAGGAACAAATACAGCAAACGGCATTTCATCATAAGATATTAAAGTTGTTTGGATTTTATTACAAAATCAAATATAAAATATACTTCATTCATCAATCAAAATGGGTCAAAAAGTGTTTCATTCAGAAAAGTAAATCGTGTTTGGAATAGTTTTGATAAATTACAGAACGTTTTAATTATATTAACTGACAGGTGATATCTGAGCTCGATTGGGAATAGTCCATTATGATGAGGGTTGACACAGTATATCAAATCGAGTGAAAATATATAAAATCCAGATTCAGGCAGGCTAGTTTAATTTCAAATCTAATAAATTCATCTTTCACTGAGTAATTATGCTTAATTTAAAACTGGATTTTTTTTAAATAAAAAAAAAAGAATACTTTTTCATTTCAAATCATTTTGAATTGTTTAAATTTATTTATTTATTTTCATATACACACAATTCTTTTGTATAAAATAGGTCTAATAGTTTGATCAATTTTTATATAATAATAATTGTTTATTTGATGTCATATTTTTTTAATTCTTTACATAATATCAATTTCTTCTTGGTCTTGGATTAATGTTTGTTAAAAAAATGTCGCAATTATGTCGATAATTATTAAATTTAAAAAAGTATATCCTATACATGAAACCACACCATTCTATATTTACTCTACATAATTATTTTTCTTAATAATATCATCAATCAACTTTTATTTCTACCTTCCTTCCAATCTCAAAATTATTTGCCAAATTCGGATTTTTTTCAGGATTTTTTCAATATGTACATATTTAAGTCACGTTAAATCTTCAATGCTGCTAATCCCATACTCCAAACCTAACTTTTCTCATTTTTTCCAAACGATATCTCTAAAGTCTTCAAATTTTTCTCTTCATTTTTCACACCTGACCATACAGAGCAGCCGTAAGGGTACATGTCGCTTTTAAGCGAATACCACTTTGCTACCTTCCCCTTCTCCCCAATTCAATAATCTTTTACAAATTGCCACAAATTTTAAAATAAATATTTTATTCAATATTATAATGTTATAAAAATAAAAAAAACATGGATCTATATATACTTACAAATTACTGAAATACTGAAAGCAATGTTACAAATAGCCTCTTTTTCTACTTTTACAATTTATATATATTCATCAAAAGTTCCCAAACTTTTTTCGGCCGCAGACCCCATTACCAAAAACTTTTAAAACCGTCGATCCTTTAGTCATTTACTTTACTTACTCAAATTAATAAATTTGTACAGTACTCATGTTTCACTAGATATCAAATTTCTTATCACTTGTAATTAATGATTGAAAAAGATAAAAAGTACTACAGAATATGACATTATCTTGTGCAACATTTAATATCGAAACCTGCAATAACGAAAATTAAAGCATAAAAATATGCCTTAAAAATTTTAACATTTATGAAATAAATATGTAAATTCAAAATAAGTACAAATGTTGAAATCACTTTATTAAAGATAAAAATGAAACGAAATAATCATCATATTCAGACAGAACTGAACATCAAGAAAATTATAACAAAAGATTTTAATCAGAGTTATAAAAATAAGAATACCAAATAAATTATAGATACAATAAACACCTCCACACTTTCCCATTTTTTTTCAAATTCATATAAATAAAGATATAATAAAAGACAAATGACCCCCGAGATGCATTTCGTGCTGAACCAGCACTCATCAGTTGGACTAGGTCATCACCTCTCATACAAATTTCTGTTATATGCAAAGTATTTATCTAGAGTAAATTGTTACATTTTCATTTACCATTATCAAACTCCCTCCACTCACAACTTTGACGCCATCCATTTCAGATAAATACACTAATGATTATTACTAATCATTTTCGAAACTAGAGATTATCTCTAGCACAGATATAAACTTTAAACCTCAGTTAAAGAGTAATATATCTGATTTTTTAAATTTACATACACTGAGTTATTCACCTTTCTCTGCCCCCGTATGTATTATCTTTATAGATATAATAAACACCTCCACACCTCCCCAATTCTTTTCAAATTCATATAAATAAAGATATAATAAAAGACAAATGACCCCCAAGATGCATTTCGTGCTGAACTAGCACTCATCAGTTGGCCCAGGTCACTATCTCTCATATATATCTCTATTATATGCAAAGTATTTATCTAGAGTAAATTGTTACATTTTCATTTACCATTGTCAAATTCCCTCTGCTCACAACTTTGACGCCATCCATTTCAGATAATTACACTAATGATTACTACTAATCATTTTTGAAACTATAGATTATCTCTAGCACAGATATAAACTTTAAACCTCAGTTAAAGATTAATATATCTGATTTTTTAAATTTACACACACGGAATTATTCACCTTTCTCTGCCCCATATGTAATATCTTTATAGATATAATAAACACGTCCACCCTTCCCCATTCTTTTCAAATTCATATAAATAATGATATAACAAAAGACAAATGATCCCCAAACTGCATTTCGTGCTGAAGCAGCACTCATTAGTAGACCTAGGTCACCATCTCTCATATATATCTCTAATATATGCAAGATATTTATCTAGAGTAAATTATTACATTTTCATTTACCACTGTCAAACTCCCTCCACTCACAACTTACAAATAAATTATCTTGGAAAACTAGTTCTCTTCAGAAATTTTATCTTTTAAGTGACTGAAAGTATAACAAATCTTTTTTCTTTTTTGTAAGGGTGTATTCTGTTCAAGTGATCTGCTAGTTTAGATGGTTTCATAGCATCATTGCTAAAGACTTGTTGCATAAGAGGTACATTGGTAAATATATGTTTGATAATGGCTGGACAAATCCTAGCTTCAAGTAGTCCAAGCTGTACTAACTGCATTTCTTTTTTGGTTCAGTCATATTATTATCGTCAGAAATAAAAACTTTTATTAACACAATTTCGACAGCCCCTGTGGTAAAAAAACAACAACAATAAAGCATGTACTTACTTGAAACAAAAGATTTGTGCTCAAATTCAAATAAATAAACCATGTCCTCTGATTTTATTTTTTTGTAGTACTGTTCCTCAATAAATAATTATATTCAAAGTTCAAATCACAAATCAAAACGAACCAATTTATAATATTTTATGAAAACATGCCCGTACAAGACTGATAGATTCTGCTAATATCAAATATTGTCTCGTTCCACTGAGCAAGTGCGGACATGCAACAGGTTTTCATCTCAAAACTTGTTTTGATACATTCGATAAGACAATGCAAAGACATGTTTGTGCTACATGTATTTTTATGCATTTTTATGTGTGACTCTTGATGACACATTTTATATTTTGGTTTGCAAGTTTGATATGTACTGTGTTTTTTTATCAAAAAAATTTTTTTTAATTATCGTATTTCTTAATTAGGTACCTATTAGAATCATAGATATTTTAAAGTAAGAAACAAGTAGCAGTAGAAAGGGAGTCTATTTTTGCTGTCATCGACCCCCCCCCCGTGTATTTATTGAAACTATCAATTCCCAGAAAGTTCAAATTGACCCCATGGGGTTGATATGGACAACTTTGGGAACTATTGGTATAAATGAATAAACATAATCAAACTTTGTTTTCATTCCCTTTAAAATGCAACACATTATGTATATGTCTTTATATCATCTAAGACCAAAGATCATTATACGGACTTATAATTGTAGGGTATATAGTATATACATAAATCATATAGAAATTTCTGATTATTGTATGTAAAAATATTTTTCTAATAAAAGTTAATAAATATTTTTAAAAAACTATTTATTCAATCATATAAAAGAGCGCTGTGAACTGGTTGGTTTAATTTAAATCATTTCTGACCATAAAAATATCAAAATGTACCAAATTAAAACATGATTGAAACATGGTTATTTAACTTGTCTTATGGGTGATTATGTTCTGTGTTTTAATTGTTTAAAAGAGAAAAAACATAAATAAAATGAATACATATGTATTAGTAATCCAAAACATTTCTATCAAACTGAAGTTAGGAATAAAAAAATAAAATATGCATGTAGGTAATATATATTTTAAATTCATGTTTTTTTTTTTTGCTACCTTTATTAACCTACTATCCTTGTGTAATGCCTAGTTGATTAATATATTATGTCAGTGCTCTATATGCTCATTTCACATAAGGCTAATTAAACAAAAGTTAGCTTGTAGCTTTTTTATAATCTCATTCAATGAGGCAAACTACCTGTTGTGCAAATTAAATACTCTCATGCGTTAACAAATCGGAAACAAAAAATTCCTCTATATCCAACATTAACTCATTAAGTGGGCAACACTAATTGAAACAACTCATATCAATTTATATTAAATAAAACAGAATAATATATCTGGTTTACATCTTGTCTACAATACAATAAGACTATTCAATCACATGATCACCATCTCTTATGCTAGCACATAACTGTTATTAAACAGGCAAAACTCTCCATACAGCAGTGCCACTCTGTGCTAACCAGAGTAATCAATGGATGCAGAAGGGTTGTGCATAAAATTCCCATCTAGTGCCTACTTATCCAATATCCCTAGACTGGTTTTTGGTGGTTATGGTTGTAAGAGCCAAAGACACCAAAATGTATGGGTGCTGAACTGAGTTCAGACCCATATGACTACATACGCTATTAAGCTTAGATTGAAAATATTATTGTGTTTTCAATTTCATTCTCATAGTTTTGTAGTTAAGTAGAGATAAAAGGTGGCTGCTGGAGGGTTGCATTAGATCCTAAGATCTAGGTGCAGTGTTCTTAGATCCAAAGCTCCTCACTGACGAAGGCCACAAGCCAGAAACAAGTCTGAGGATATTGGATGAATAGGCACTAGATGGGGATTTTATACACAAGCCTTCTGCATCCATTGATTACTCTGGTTGGCACAGGGTGGCACTACTGTATGGAGAGTTTTGCCTGTTTAAGACTATTTTGTCTTACAAAGTACTTCCTGATTCATATACAATTTTTTTTAATGGCTCTTCTAATTTACATCTTTTTGTTAAATTTCTTTTCAAGATCAATCAAAGAAATATTGACATTTTATATATATATATCTTTCAACTATTGTCTTGTTCTGCATAGATTATTAGTATAGTGATTTCTGACACTTGATATTCAAACTTTTTATGAATTCCTGAGCAATAAAGCCATCCAATTATAACAACAATTCTTATTATATCAATTGCATCTTTTATGCCTTTATGATAACTTAATCTAAATTGTTTTTTAATATAGAGATGCACCTAAACTGTGGAAAAATATTAGAGAACTTTGGTTCACACTATTACATTACTATTTATTACATGGTGGACTATTTCCATTATCTAATATTAAATATTGCATCCAGATCTGGATCAACAATATATTGTATTGTTAGAAAATGTTAACGTTAAGATGAAAGAATTAGAATTTAATACATTTAAATTGTTTGTTTATTTTCCATATGTCATAGCATCGTCTGGGAGGTGAACCCACAACTGTTTGCAACCAACTACTTGCTTGCAAGGCAGCTGCGATGACCTCTCGGCTAACAATGCTTGACAAATTGTTTGTTTATTATTTCCAAATCTAAGCTAAATTTACAATTATTTAACAGATTATTTTCAGAGCTGTAAACACATAATAAATAAGTATGTATTAAGAGTATATGAAATTTGATTAACATTATTGTTGTTAATTATATTTACTGTATCTAGCATGTGCATAAAAGACAGAGTAAAAGATGAATTGCTTTATTATATTTGAGATAATGATAGAAATATACTCAACCAAGGTGTATAAAGTAGTGCAATTGTTAGATTTTTTTCTTTTTGAGCTTGTATTTGATGAGATCAGTGTATCTGCAATAATGGTAGTAATTGTCTAAATAACTTTACATCCACCTAGGTAAGCATAAGTATTCAACAGAAACCAGATGTTAATGGCAACATGTATATCCATGCATGAACTGATAGTATTAAAATAGATCAATTATTGTTATTAATGTCTATATTAAAAAATAAACGAAGAAAGTATATTGCCATCATCATCAACCATTATTAATCCACTGCAGAATGGAGGTCACTCCAAGTTCAATCCATCTACTCTGATCTCTAGCCTCTCTTATCCACATCACCCCTGCACTTTGTTATTTCACCCATGCATATCACATGTCTCTTTCTGGTCTTTTAATAATCTCTTCAAATCCAATTTAAAATTTCAATTGTTCATCTATTATCATTTCCTCTAGCAATGTGTCTATCTGAACTCCACTTCAGTCTTTTAATCCCTTCAACAATGTAACACCTGTTTGTTCTCTTACCCCTATATTGAGCATTTGATCTCTTCTTGTTACTCTTAACATGCATCTCTCCATACTTCTTTGGGTACTCAGAAGTCTCTACATTTTATTTTAATGAACCCCTGTAAGAAAATGACTCTCCATAATACAGAAAATGGGGAATAAAATACTATTCAACTTGGTCAGTGAATTTATACAGGTTGTCTTTTTTATTTTACACTTTTACTGCCTTGTAACCTGAGAGATAATTAAAACAAATCTTAGTTTCGTTAGGACATGCTACGTTTCTGAAAACATTTTCAAACTCCATTGAGATTTGAATGGCCAATCTTTTCAAACTCCATTGAGATTTGAATGGCCAATCAGAAGCCATAGTTAAAAACATTAACAATTAAACTGTGTATTTCTCTCTCTATATATATGTGTGTGTATAATCATCACGATCATTTTTAACCATTATTGATCATTATAAATAATGAAAAAAGTTACGATTTAGAACATTGGCATGCTATTTTATTTATGGGGGGGGGGGGTATCCAATTTTCCCACAATATGAGTAGATCTTCTCCAACACAATTCTGTGGCAGGATTCTAAAGTTTGGTTCTACAATTTGAATACCATGAAAATATAGTCATAAAAGAGTGAGTAAATTGGTTAGTCTTACATTTCAAATATTCTTTTTAACAGAAGAGCAATGCAGAGACTTTAGACCACTGAATAAAGTGTGGACAGATCTACATTAGGAGTACAAATAGGAATCCAAAAAAAATATTGAGATAAGAGTTTAAGCAGGTATCATTGGCATCTTTAAAAAAAAATCAAGGGATTAAAATGAAATGTGTTGAAATGTAAAAAAGATGAGTCGGAAAGTGTTAGTGCGGTGAATAGAAGAGAGGTTATGAAGCTAAAAAACTGGATGAGACTTGAAAACACTTCCATGCTGTTATGAATATATAAAGCTAAAAATAGTGATAAAATGATGATTATAAAGAAGACTCTTATAATCAACATTATGTAGGAATAAAACACACACATCCACACACACGGTTATAAAGAGGACCCTTATAATCAACATTATCTGGAAATAAAACACACACACATAATGTGATCTAGCATTATTTGAATAAGAGTAATAAAATTAGATTAGCCTTCAAAATAAATTCTATTCAGGTATTTATTTCATTAAGTAAGAATTTAAATATAAAAAATGAGTTCTAATAAAATCTTTGTCAACAAACTAGAGAACTAAAAAAAAAACATGTGAAAATGAACAAAGAAAAGAAAATCTCATTATTTAGCAGATCCAGTTACTTATAATCAAGACACTTCTTTTATTTTCAGTGCAACAAGTAATAAAAAAATCCTTACAAGTTCATACGCTCTCACATAAGCACAAAGCTTTTTAAATATTTATGTTATAAAAATTTCTCAAATTAGCCGTTAAAATGAGATTCTTGTATAACAGTTAAATTAGAAAGGAGTGATTTTTTTTTAATTATATAAAGCCAACTAAATCAATACTAACTTACATTATATATACTTGTTATGATGTACTGAAAGATCCTTGAGATGTGGCAGTTAATCCATTGAACTGATGTAGCCATAATCTCCACGTAACAAAATCCAGAACACAGGCAAAATATACTAAAGCTGATCGAATCTAGATGGTAAGACCCAGAATCCGGCCAACATTCAATCCTTTTACCTCTGCTCAACAATCTAATACCATATAGATGACATTTTCCAAGTTACACATGCATTCAATTTAACACGGACCGGCAATCGCACAGGGCAGAACAAGAGACTCATAAAATAATTAAATTAACACTGAATTGGTAAGATATACACACATATGACTAAGATATACACACATATGACTAAGTGACCCGTTACTATAATAATGATTAATTACGAAATCTAATAAGGTGGTCTTTATAAATATATAATGATGTGTTTACAAATAAATATAGAGTTGGATGAAAATGAATTCACAGACAATAAAGATATGAAAACGAGTTATATTTTAAATAATATTAATTTAATAAAGACAATAAAAGATAGTAAAACTAAAATATACAAAATTATATAATTGGAATGTGAAAGATTACGCTCGCAGGTGTTGCATAACTACTGAGATTAGATCTTACATATTATCTCATTATGTGTTCAATAAAGTGTTGTGCAGTGTTCAAGTCTATGCCTATATTAATATGCCAAATTTCCAGTTCTTTTGTAGTCTGCTAAATCATATGGAACTTAATAGCCAAAGTTATATAACTATCTTAATATCACTCCTATGGCATCTATCTATATATCAGGTTAAGTAGAGCACATAATCAGGCTCAGAAATACACAGGTTAGTGTGTTAACCTGGATTAGGATTTATCCTGATGCTGGATAAGTGTTTAATATAAAGGGAGAGAAAACTGGTTTATTCTAGGTTTACTTATATATTCTATGGCACATATTAAAATATTAATAAAACTAGGAGGTGTGAATGGGTCATTATTCGTGGGCTTCAACATCAAATGCTCGGTGCCCTACGACTTGCTATGAATAAGAACAGCAGTAGTTCAGGGAGTCGGATAAGCATTAATATGAATAATCTGGACCCTTGGGTTCCAGTTCTAAAAGTTTGCTTTACACGAACTAAAGTGGATAAATGTGACCTCTGCCAGCAACTCATCAAGAAACATGCAGCAAGCAGTTAATGTACATAGCATACTTAATAAAGACACATCTACAGCTTATACGTATATCACAAAAATACATAAAATTATCTTAGCGTGGCTTAAAAATAGATAGCATCTATTTGCATATCTATACAACACAGTTCTCAAATTTAGTATTTCAAATATACTATTTAAGGACTAAATTAATTAGTAACCTAGTTTAAGATTATCACCTGCATTTCCCACATATATAAATCTAAGGAGGACAAAGCATCTTTGAGGGGAAATTACCAGCAAAACATTAGCAATATTATGCTTTGATAATATCTCTGTGGTTAGTTCCTATGATGTACAAGTTATATATATAGAGAGAGTTATAGTTTATAACTAGAGTTGAGCAAACTACAATTTTAACTAGAGTACTACTGATTACTATAATATTAATACACAAAATTAATCAGTAAAATAATAACATGATCTCAAAACGGCGAGTGGGAAAAGTAATGTCAATTATTTAATATTTGTTCTCATGAAGATTTGAAATTATCTTCACAGAGAAATAAACTAAAATTATACATATATATACTCATGGTTTCGAGTTATTTGGCATATCAAACACATACATGTAATATGAAAATGATAAAATTATAAAATAAATTGAATAGATCAAGAAATAAAGACTGCAAAAAATGTTACATATAGTTTAAAATAGATTATTTTAGTTTTATATTTTAGGAGAGAATTGAACATTATAAGTTTTATAGTCAGACAAGATACAGACATTTGCGTTTAACAACTTTCTTTACAGATTTCAGAAAATGTGTTTATAAAGGCAGGTTTGATAAATAGCTAGCTTTAAATAGATAATTGAGAGTTACAGTTTATGAACAGAGCTCTGTGTAAATTTATCACTTTACCATTTAGTTGTCTTCATTGCAGTTCTGGGTACTTGGGGACGATACCTTTGACACTTTTTGGTAATGTTTGGTGTCAATGGAGATTTTTCTACATGGGCTGCATTGCTGAGGTACAGCTCATTGTATTTTGTAGGACCATGCTTCCATCTCCGGCAAAGAAGTAAAGGTGATAAGTGTTTGCCTACTTATTGAAGCGTTCAGTGTGTATGAACACACAGAGCTTCATGTTAGTTGTTAAAATTAGTATACATATATATATTTTAAAACTCAAATATTTAATTTTTCATTTTTTTTTATTTTTGCTTGTTTGCTAAAGGGGATATATGCAGGTGCAGGTGTATGACTTTACGAATGAGTGGACTTATGTATGTGTAAATTGTTCTATTGAAGTGCATTTTTTATGTATATATTTTTGGAAAGAAAAATATATTTCCATTGTCATATATCTTTATCCTAAAGGCAGTTTGTTCCTTGCAAATAACATTTTGATGACTCTGCTTTTTTTTCATAAATATTCTGAAAAATATAGTTGCATGTAAGTGTGAATTCATTTTTCTCATCCTTGAGGCGATTAAAAGGCAAGTAAGATTTTATAACTTTGTGTAATCTTATCTTGATTGTGTCACCTATTTTGTAAAAGATCAACGCAGTAGTTGCATGGGAGTGTTGAATTGTTTTCTTATCTTCAAACTGATGTAAATCCTAAAAATCTTTAAACTGATGTAATTAAAAAAAGGAAAAATCAATCATGCGGTCTGTTTTCGTTTCTAACCAAGGAAAATATATTATAGGTGTTAAATATATATATATAGAAAACAAAGCCTTGCTTAGAAAAAAAAAATTATATATAGAGAAAAGAAAAAGAACCAGGAATTCAATTCAATTCAAATTCTTCAAAGTCAAGCAGGGAGAGTAATTGATTCAAATTATTAACTTCAAAGTTAAGCAGTTGGAGAATTAATGCAAAGTCAAGCAGTTAGAAGCAGTTAATTAATTCAAAGTCAAGCAGTTAGAGAAAAGATCCATGATATGACTTTTGAGTAGTACAAACTACTTTTCCTTTCTCTGGAAAGTCTCAGAAAAATGCATCGAAAGAAGAGGAGGAGACAAATCCATGCTGCTGCTATGAAAAAAAGAGAAGCAACCTGAAGCCAACCTATCCTGAGTTCGACAGAGCCAAAGATCGATCCTAATAATGAATTAACCTGAAAAAAAATATCTGCCTCAATCAAAGTGACACAATGATCCATTGAAGAAAAATAGAGAAGCAACCTGAAGCCAGTCTATTCTGAATCCAGTGAAGCCCAAGGCCGACCCTTCAATGAATGAATCGGCAGAAAAATCTGCATAAGCAAAAATGACACTGTCATCCAAGTATAAACTTTTATCTTTAAAAAAAAAAAAAAAAATTATTTATATCTTAAAAATACCTTCTATAAAAAAAAAAAAAAATGCGAACATTTAATTTCATTAGATTCATAAAATTCGCAAAAGACTATCTTAAGAAAATGTGTTTCAATAGGATGGTTATACATATATGAGTGTTTAGTTTATTTTTATTATTGTTTTAACAAGTCAATTTAAATTTTAACCATTACTTATTAATGGTTCAAACAACAGAAAAAAGTGTAATGTATAAATTTAAGTAGAACAAAAAATTATTAAAGAGTTTAAAATTGCTTTTTATGTTTTATTTTGAATATGCTATTTCTTTTAAATATAATATATATTTGTTGATTAATTTTTTAATTTAGTTAAATATGTATAAATGATATTACACTATGAAACTAATTTATATAAAAATTTTTTTTTTATCCCAATCTAAAGTGGGAAAGGGGTAACGATTCATTTTGAATGATAAAATAAGAATCAGTCAAAGTTAAATTTCTTAAATCCGTCTAATTCTGACTTAGTGAAAAATGTCATTTATTTAATAATAAAAAAAAGAGATAGAAAAGAAATCAAATATATAAAAAAAATCCGCCCTCTTCCCGTATATGCATAATCACAGTATCTTGGTAAAGAAATTAAAAATATAAATGTGTTCAAATTATTTTATTTGATTTAAATTAAGATTTTTGTGACAATTAAAGAAGGTAGAATGGTATATATATAGTGTATGTTTATCTAAATGTAAAAATAATAATGATAATAATGCTAGTTCTTCTTTTAAAATTTAAAATAGCAATATTACTTATTGCAAAGATATGGTTCATCTCACTCTATATGTATATTTAGTGAGGCATGCATTTGGGGAAAGAAATATCTCAGCAGTAGTATTTTTTTTTTGCCTCCTTAGCATTTTATAGTTTAGATTCATATTTGAAATACTTGGGCATTTTATAGCCTATAAGATATGGTTGTCGGATTTCTCCATTATTACTTATTAAAGACAGGTTTAGGAAAAACATCTATGCAGATATAAATTAATGCTTTTAATGGGCAAATATAGCAGTAGCCTAATACATTGATGTAGGCATTTTAATAATAAAAATATGTCGAGGAATGCTATGCGGTCTGCCACGCGGATATTTTACCGATCTTGGCGATACGAGATAGACATGCGTTTCTTTGAGCCGATGAATGGGTATACTCTATAAAGATAGTGATTCAAAACCCACGCTCTATTATTTCCTACACAAGCCAAGCTGAATGCGGATGTGTTACTATAGGAATATACATTACTGCTCGACAAAGAAGATTGGCCCACGTTTGCCAATGCTAATAATATAGCCAGCACAGGATTCAAACCCCGACGCTACTGAACGCTGTAATTAGATTTCTTAATCATACCTGTTGTTAATTCTGTGGGAAATAGATAAGCCATATTTTTCATATAATTATTAATAATAAAGGGTAATCAAATTATACTTTTGTCCATAACTCCTGCTGAGAAGACTAACAATAAAATATTGTAATGACAAATACATATATACTTTACTTTCCCTATGTATGTAAACACACGCATAAATTTATTGTATATATATTCATTTGGCCTCTAGCTTAATATAAGCAAGTATTGTGTTTGCTCTCCAAAAAATTGGCATATTAATTTTATAGTGGCATATTTCTTGATAAAATATTATCACTCTCAATATAAAATTTCGTTTTATGCTGGCACACAGTATAATACTGATTATTTACTGTGCGTGTAACTATCATTTCTAGTTAATTAATTTTTTTTTTGTATTGAATCACAATTGTTATTGTCATGGAATCCAGTATGATTTCATTGTAATGTACACACATATATCTAATACTGAGGTTCATTATTGTAGTTATTATTTTTATATATTTCACAACCTTAATTGTCATTGTCAGGTGACCTCTTGTAAAACCATATATTTATTCTGGGGATATTGAAATTATGTACTATTATCACTATTGATCATCAAATGTAATTTTATTTTTTTGGTTTAAAAAAAAAAAAAGTAATCCCATGCATAGATCATGATTAGATCCAAACATGATTGTTATTAATTATATTTTCTAATTGTATTAATAAATTGTATATATCTATACCGTTGTCATGTCATTTCCTGGTTCATCATATCCACTCATCTATATCCACATTTGATTAAATCATATGTATGTATTCAAAACCTATGAAATATTAATAATAATAATTTAAGCTATATCATAGTATTTGGTGAATATCTGAGATTAAATTAATAAAGTCTAGTGCATAATAGGCTAGGTTTGAATTGAGAGTCCTTGTTTCTACCCTGACCACCGGGACCGAAGAAAAACGATAACCATTAGTAGCATCAGGAGCGTTAGTTGGATAGTGGAGATTTTGGAGCACTGGCAAATAGGTTAAAGCTTAGTACTGTTCCGCGACTACCATATCCCGAACATACTGGGTTTGAAGTACTTTTGCTAGGTCTCTGAATCTTGTTGGCTAATCATACGATTCTGAACGTTACATTATACCACCATCTCAAAAATAAAATGAGCATAGGTTCAGCTTATAATTTACTTATTATATATAACTGATCTTTTGGCTACAAAACATGAGTTATTTATATTTGTCTTAATTCTGACCACCTGGTTGTTTACAAGCTCAACTGCAGTTGAGAAATCCACTAATTTATTTTAGAAAAACATATTTAATTACTAAAACTAATTTAGATTCCATTTTTGTATATTTTTCTCCCCTGGTTTATTATTACAACTCTATAAAATTCTGAGAATTGTCATTAAAATTTTGGATTTATAAAATTAAGTTCACACTATATTAAGACTACTGTGGTGGCCTAATTAAAAGTTGTTTATAACTAAAACTAAAAGCTGCATTTATAATTAGTATAAAACTAATTTTATTATTATACATGTAGGATAATGGCATCAGAAATGCGTTTATATACAAATGCAATTTCAATAAAATAAATTGTAAAATTGACTTATAATTCAGATTAAACTTTCTTAAACTCGCAATCTTTTAAAGTGAACACATATCTGTAACATATACATATACTATTTAATTACAGCTTACTGTTCACATATATATGTTTAGTCCCACATATATAGTAATTTAAGGTTGTTTAGATGGGTACTGAGAGGGTTTAAACCTGGCATAGATATAGAGGTGGGGGTAAAATACATGAAACAGACAGGTGAATGAAACTGACTATTTCAATAATTAAGACATTTCTTTTATTTTCTGTACAACAAGTAATAAAAAAATCCTTACAAGTTCATATGCTCTCACATAAGCACAAAGCTTTTTAAATATTTATGTTATAAATATTTCTCAAATTAGTTATTAAAAATGAGATTCTTGTATAACAGTTAAATTAGAAAAAAGTGATTTCTTTAATTATATAAAGCCAACTAAATCAATACTAACTTTTATATATATATATATATACTTGTTATGATATACTGAAAGATCCTTGTGATGTGGCAGTTAATTCATTGAACAGATGTGGCCATAAACTGTGGCTCAAATCCATGAAAAAATTATTGTTTTGTGCATTTGTTATGAAGTCCTTGTGATATGGTAGTTAATGCATTGACATGACATGGGATCATTATCTCAGTGATAAAAATATTTTTTTTGTATTTGTTATGGTGTATTAAAACATTCTTGTAATGTGATAATTAATACCTTGACAGAATTTATGATTCAAATCCATTGAAAACATAATATTTTAGGTATGTTTCCACTTCACTGCACATTTGCAGCTTTTTATGACAGCTTTTGCAATTCAAAGCATCCAGCTATCTCATAATTATTCCTCCCACACACTAATTAATCAATTTCCTTACCTGATTATAACATCACCTATTTTCTGTGCTCTAATGCAGTACACCCAGGTCTCATTTTATACGGATTTCTTTAATGCAATTTTGAAGTTATGCGATTCATATTTCTTCTTAATAACTTTGTATGCAGTTTTCTTTTATGTGATAAAAATTATTGGATCAAAGTCAAGCTCTGATAATGCGCTATTACTTTAAATATTATAAATTTTGCACACTCACACATCATATTTAAAGTAATAGCGCATTATTAGAATTCGACTTCCATCTAATAATTTCAATATTTTCAGTGCTTTATAATAGTACTGTAATAGATTTTATGCAATAAAGAAGTTCATAATTCACTTAAAATCAGGATTTTCACATTTTATATACACACATTAAATTTTACAAGATTATAATGTAAATCTGTTCAAACGTTATAGATGCCTATACTATGCATGTTGTTGTTTTTGCATTTTAAATCACATTCTATTTTTGCTTTTTTTTAAAAAAGTACATAATCAATTAATCATTTAGTGTCGGCAAGTTTATTTTTAAAAAAAGAGTAACAGTGGTGGGCACAATTAAATTTGACAATTAAAAATTAAAATCTGATTTTTAATTGTAATTAACAATTTAAAAATTATGTAATGCAATCTGAAATTAACGTGATATGAAACAATAAAATTTGACTTTTAAACGGAATTGAAAATTAAAAAATTAAAGACAAAAATAAGAATTTAATTTTTAATTGTTAGTTTTAATTAAATTTTGCCCAAAAGTGGTATGTGTCTTTTTATTATCATAAGTCTAAGTTCTTATTTTCATTTTAAACTTTTAGTTTATCCTAATGAAAAGACAAAAACACCCAAGAAAAATGAATTTCTTTGGAAACAAAAATTTCAATTTTAGATCACTTAATAATAGGAAGGATCAACAGCGATTGGAAACCATTTTAGTTTGGGTGAGTCCACTATAAGAGCAATTAAAAAAATGAAGTTGGTGCTAATTATATTTCCTCTTGTGACAAATCTGATGTCTTACTAGTTCACAAATGAATTTGCATATTGTCAAATAGTGTTAATGATTAAAATACTGTACATGTATGAAAAAATGTAAAATACTGTAAATTATGCATAAAAATATATTGTTTTGAATAAAATTAAATACTGTAGTTAATAAAAAAAAAAAAAAGTAAAAAAAGTTTGTCTCGTATAATTTTTTTTCAAATTTGAAATTTTTATTAGTCATATTTTATTTCCTTGTTTTTTATGCGAATTTTAAAGTAATTTTACATTGTTGCAATTGCTTTTATGTGATTTTTGAAAATTACAGTACGTATCCCCCATTTTTCAAGGTAGGTTAAGTCTATTTTTGTGCTATTTCTTTTGTGCGCATTTTCAGAGGAAACTATCTACCACATAAAATGAGACCAAAGTGTACTTTGTTTTCAGTTTTTTGAATACTTTGAACATTTTAATAAATTGTTAAAATTATCAACTTGTCTTTCCAAAAATTTAGAATCTAATCTTCCCTGAAATAAGTTTATATTAATTTTCATGTATCAAATGTACAATGTTTACTATTTCAGAAAAGTTTTTTATTGCTTCAGTAAAAGATCTTCAGCCTGTAAAGCAAAAGCATTCCATCCCTTTACTGGTAATTAAATGATCAAAAAAAATATCTTACTAGGTTTTCCTATGTGAGGAACAATCCATTCATTCACTGACTGAGATGGGACTCTTAGCTGGGTGCAGGCCAGCTATCTGACAAAAAAAATTGGTCTGATTAGAATTTGGAAAAAATTTTAAGTTTCAATCATCCAGAATTCAAACTCAGTAATAATATAGCAGATAGATACATTATCTCTGCATGAATTGAAAATCACTTTTGGGCTATTATATACTTATTAATCAGACAGTATTTAAAATCTCAAGCAAATCCATTAAGTCTCAAATTTCAAAGATTCCACATCCCATTGTAATTTTTTATAGCTGAAAAAAATCATTATACTTATTTTCATTTTTTGTATTAACAGATAAGGCATATTAACAATATTAAACTTCTTAAAATGTAAAATGCACTTTAAAAAATGAGATATAGACCAAACTGTGATAAGAGAATACAAGCATGGTAGCAACAAAAAGCAGCAACTGTCATTAGATTGTACTATTTTGTTGCCCAGATAAATCAATTGTTTTATCTAGAATCTCATTCACAGATATTTCTTAATCTTTAACCACTAATTTGGCTTGATAAAACTAATAAGAATATCAATTTCTAGAGGATTATTTAAATAATGTTTATTAAAGTAACAAGCAATAAACACACAATTTGCCCTGGTGAAAAATTGCTCTCTCCAAGATGCCATAGTTCCATCTATACCCAATCCATGTAATACATATGATGACATAGGTTAGCCTTCCATCAAAAGAGTTCAAAGTTGCTTGCATTTCAGATCATGCATCATAATGTGAAATGTGATGAAGTCAGTGCACTAGCATTAAATTTTCATTTTAATTTAGACCCAACTGCTGCTGAGACATTTGAAATTATTCAAATTGTGTATGGTAAAGAAGTCATAAGTTGCAAAAATTTAAAATAGATTTCAATATTTTGTGATAATAGGAATAGCATTTAAGATGATCCATAAAGATGTAAAACACATCATATTTCATGTTAATAGGAGTATCAAACTCTTCATATTAATGAAAGCCACAAGCTAGAAACTAGTCTGGGGATGTTGGATGAGTAGGCACTAGAGAGATTTTATGCACAAATCTTCTTGCATCCACTTGGTAACACTACTGTATAAAGAGTTTGGTACTATTATTAACAGCATGTGTAAGCAAATGAAATGGTAATCATGTGATGTTGTGATGAGTTTATACATATCCTACCCATAGGATAATGGTGACTGTGTTTTTTGAAAAACAATAGACACCAAAATGTATTTATGCTGAACTGAGTTCAGATGAATATAACTATACAAGTGAAGAAGCTTGGTTTGGAAACATGATGGTGTTTTCATCTGGCATCCTAGCTTTATAACTAATCAAATAGGTAAAAGTTGGCTGCTGAAGGTTGGGTGCAGTGCTCTCAAATCCAAGGCTCCTCACTGATAAAAGCCACAAACTAGAAACTAGTCAGGAAGGTTGAATAAGTAGGCACTAGATCAGTATTTTATGTACAAACCTTCCTGCATCAATTAGTTATGAAGGCTTCCACTTGATGGCACTATTGTATGGAGAGTTTGAACAGCAAAGGAGGCAGTTTAAGAAGAAATTGGATGGCCAAGTTTTTATATGAGAGATGAAAAAAGCAAAATGAATACGTTCAGTAGATTATAATTTATGGATAGTAAAAGACTAGCCAAAATAGTTTTTAATTGGGTTATGGGTAAAGAACAGGTGACAAAATGGGTGAAAAAGGTAATATGGTAGGCAGAAGATTTGGATAAAGATTTTATGTGAGTATAATTATACAAAAGGTGGGATGATTGTGTTAGGAAAAAAGTTGAGTGTTATAGTGGCAAGGAATGGGATACAAGAATAGATGCATTAATAAAAAATAGGAATTTGGAGAGATAAAAAACTAATATTGAGAATAAAAAAAGTTTTATATATATATATATATATATATATATATATATATATATATATATATATATATATATATATATATATATATATATACAAGTAAACATAATATTGGGTGCAAGTTAATTTATGATAACAGCAAGAAAACTAGTTTACTGTTTAAAGCTCAAACAGGATCTTTGGTAACAAGAGAATATGCACATAAATGAAAAAATATGGGTGGTTTAGTTTTTCCAGTTATGCAAGAAAGGCATAGAAAATATTAGGCATCTGTTAACTGAATGTAAAAGTCTACAAGCAGAAAGAGAGCAAATAACAAAGTTGTGAGAGAATAAATGTAAACAAAGTGATTATACAGAAAGTAAGTTTTTATGCTGGGTTTGGGAACAGATAAGATGGATTTAGTATAAAGGTCATAGAGTTGACAAAGATTATGTTGTGGAAATGGGATGGAGCAAGATAAAGAAGAATATGGCAAAAATTGGGTGGGGAATAAAAAGGGAAGAGAATGTGGTTAACAGGTTTCTCTGAGCATAGTGGCTGAGAGATTTCTGACTCCAAGACAGGAGAATCCACAGTGCATCACATCACATTGCATCACTCTTATTAACAGCATGTGCAAGCATATGAAATGGTGATTATATCACCTTTCATGTTATTATTGGTGATCCATACATGTTACTGACTTACAGGCAGCTTAAAGAGAGAACAAGTTACTTTTTAACCATAAATCACTATTTGTGTGTATAATAAAATATCATTAAATCATCCTCATTTTCAACAATTTTTCCCTGCATTTTTCATTTGATCCTTTTTAGTTCAAAAACAGTCTCATAAAAGAAACATTAGTTTTTCTTGTTGTAATTGTTCCATGTTCTATAATTTTATCATATTTATTATTGACAAATCATAATTTTTCTTTAAGACAAAGTAAAATTTTACAGACAGTGATATTGAGAGTAAGACTCTCTAGAGTATACCTTTCATTATATGGAAAGGTTGGCCTCCTCAACATGATCATAATGCCAAAAATCTCATATTATCTTCCATTCGTTAAAATGTCTAAACAGTTTCAAAATAAAATTAACCGATTATGCACCAAACTTCTCTGGAGAGGAAGGACAGTTGCTATTAGCTTGTGAGGTATCCAATGACCACGCAGGTTCAATGGACTGTCATTCCACTCAATACAAGCAATCATCTTACAGAAAACCCACAACACTCTACATAATCTGATCCTCTCCTGTGGATACTCTAACATTATTAAAAAAGTTACACCGACAGATCGTCCTCCACCCTCTTCCAGTTCATGGATAGCATCCCTAATACAACAACTACAACTTTATAACCCGATAACATCCTTTAACCTTAACCAAAAAATCACCTTATGGGAAGCATACAATATAATCAACTATAATCAACAACCCATTAAAACCAGCCTAAAAATAACCAACCAAAGACTCATTACACACTTCAAAAGATGGAGTCTGGAACCCAAATTCCTTGACTTCATCATTAAAATAAATCTTAATGCGCTACCCACGAATTGGTTTCTTTATCACCGAAGAGGTTTTACCAACATTGACTCTATATGTGGTCTGTGTGCTCGTGAAGATGAAACCATAGACCATATTATACACCGGTACCCAAGACTTAAAACTCTAAAAGATATAATTATAATCAATTCCAACATAAGACCTGATATGATTTTCTCACTCGAAAATGCCATTCATAATGGATTTTTTTCAATAATAAGGCTTTCTACCTTTGTCCTTTATTCCATATGGATAGTGAGATCAAAAGTCTCATGGAATTACCCCCCACAAATCATACCATTGTTCTATCAAACGCTCAAAAAATCAAGAAACGTGACCAGCTCCTTGCCTCCAGTAAAGTCTTTGCTGACACCTGGTCTTTAATTGCTCTTTCCTTTTCCTGATTATCAATTCCCACCTACCCAGCATTATAGAATAGTCATCTATAAAAGAAAATATTCATGTTTATATTAAAATGCTAATACCATTAAACAAGTTCTTTGAATCTCTTCACTATACCTAACCACATAAGAGTATAACATTGTGCTCTCATAACATAATCTAGCCAGATGACATATAGAACATTATATAATCATATTATTGTACAATTTATTCATTTATTTATCCTTTATTAGTATGTAATCACTATTTATTGTTAATAAAATTTTTATTGAAATGACTTTATCAAGTTGAGGGCTCTATTTTTATTCCTTCACCTGTTATCCTAATTTATTATTATATTTTCTTTCTTTTAAAATAAAAAAAAGACAACATTTTCTCTTGGAACTTTTCTTAGAACTAAAGAAAAGATTTGAAGATAGTATTGTCAAGAATAATCTTTTATTGAGTATGATTTCAAAGTGTTTACTTTAAGATATTTCTATCATTGTTTTGCTACTGTTGACTACCAGAACTATTATAATATAAAATGGAGAAGATAATGTATATTTTGATAAAATTCAGGAAGCAATCACAAAAGGGAAATCCATCAAGGAGTAGTTATTTATATCACATATGAGCACAGCTTACATCCTGTACATTATCAATAATAGGGTATTTGAACACAACCAAAAACATGCCCATACACGTGAAAAAAATAAATGATCTCCAATATATGTATTTCATGCTGAACCAGTCCTCATCAGTTTGTCCAGATCATTATCTTCCACACATATCAGTGCTTGCTTTATATTAAGATAAATCTTCAAACTTTAATGGACATGTTTCAATCTACTCCACTCTCCAACTATTTAACCATCCATACCATTGATAATCTGATGAAGGAATGCCGTTATATTCAAATATTACAGATATCAATAATAGTACAATAAAATGTTTTAGGACTACAAAATTTATAGTACAATTTGAAGTATAAAGTTTGCATAAAGTAAATATCGGTCACAATTTTTTTATTTTATTAAGTATTGAATCAAAATTTTTCAAGTTTTATAAAATCTTGAATGGCATAAAAAAGGAAAAGATGACATGCCTGGGTGTAGGTGTAAATATATATATATATGTGTATAAAATGTAAGCAAGTTTTTAACAATCTATTTATAAAAATAATATCTTTTTTTTTTTTCATATGTCATAGCATCGGCCGGGACGCGAACCCACAACCGTCTGCAACCAACTACTTGCTTGCATGGCGGCTGCGATACCTCTCGGCTAACAACGCAAGATTTAATATAATTAAAGATACTTTTCCATTTTATCTACATGTAAATATACATTTCAAAATTACTGTTAGGTAAAAATCATGAGATTTTTTTAATATTTTATTATACTTATTTTAATAATTAATATGAAATCTTTTATGATATTTTTAATATTTAAATCATTTTAATAATCTAGACATCTGGCACCTTTATTTCCCCTTAGGATAATATATTATTTAAAAAAAGTAAGAAATGGTTTTAACTATATGAAAACATATATTACTATTTACTAGACATTCATTAAAATAGACTTTATATTAACGTGTTAATGTGTCACTGTAATAGAAAAAATATTGATTACGTACTTACTAATTTAAAAATATCTATAGAGATATTATATATTTAAGAATGGTCTTTGGAAAGAAACAGTGTAATTCCATTTTTAAATTGATAATTGTATATTATTACTATGTCGCTGTTTTTTTTTTAAAAATTATAATCCAATATTCAGAGACTTAGGCATTCCTCTTATCCATAGCTTATTATCCACGTCTTCAGAAAGCCATTATTTGTAAAAATACTAAATACAAAATTATTAATACTGAATTGCATGTCCATCTGTATTATCCTTTCACAAAACATTTCTCAATCAACCAATTCCTCATTTAGCATTTAGTCAATCATGTAGTTTTTCTTATTCTTTTAACCTAGATTTATAGCTTGTTGAGGAATTGGCAATCTTCATTATTTATAACTTACAAGCTTAAGAGAATATGGTCATGTGATCTATAACTCTTATTTTGACTATTTATAGTCTCTGCCTTAAGTCTTATGAAATGTTATATTGGTAAGACTATTAATATATGGTATGGCTGAAGATCTCTCAGCCCCATATAGCTATTTGAGTTGGATAGCTGGGTTTGAAATCATGTAAGGTGTCTGAAAATTTCAGATTTTCCACTCAATAGATAACTTTTAATTAAATGCTGACTTTCGGTTGGTGTTTTTAGATCTAGTGTCTGAACCTACCCTAGCACCTCTCTGAGGAGTGCCAGAGCACGAAACCATAGTCAGAGGTTTGGGGGGGGGTCCTGTCAGAGATATTTTAAATGCTTTCTCTAGCTAAGCATTTATTACAAAGCTTGTTGAGGAATTGGCAATCCTCATTGTTTATAACTTACAAACTTAAGAGAATAGGGTCATGTGATCTATGACTCTTATTTTGACTATTTATTACTTTACTATCTTTTCATAAATGCATTATTCTGTTTTTTTAATTATATTTATTGTTATCTAAATGTAAAAAAATAATTATTAAATTGTATTATATATATATGCATGTATATATACTAAGCACAATATTATCTGTTTCAATCATTATCAATCCTTTGCATGATGATGGTCTCTCTAAGATCAGTTCATCTTCTCTTATCTCTAACATATTTTCTCCATGTCACTCCCACACATTTTTTATTTCATCCATCAATTTCACATGTGCTCTCTTTATAGGTCTTGTACAATCTCTTGGAATCCAGTTTCACATTTTAACTGTTCATCTATTCTTTTCTAGAAATATGCCCAGTCTAACACCACTTTAGTTTCTCCATTCTTTCAATAATGTCAATAACACTCATTTGTTGTCTTATGAATGTATGTTGTTTTTGATCACTTCTTATTACTCCTAACATACATCTCTTCATATTTTTTTGAGTGTTCTCAAGTCTGTATATTGCTGCTCTTCTACTAAATGTTCAAGTCTCAAGTCCATAAAGAATATCTGTTAATAATAGAATTGAAATAAAACAACTATATAAAAATAATAAATATTTCCTTTATTGAATGTAGGGTGAAAACCGGTTCAATAAAGGAAATATTTATTATTTTTATATAGTTGTTTTATTTCAATTGTGTTGAACTATTATTAATGATTGAAAACAACATTATGGACAAATTTATGTTTGACCATTATTAAGAATATCTGTTAAAACACATTTATTAAAAACTTTCATTTTCAAACACAGATATATTTCTTTTTAATATTAAGTTATTTCCAGTAAAAGCACTCCAACCAAGTTTAAATCTAGATTGATGTCATTCATTATGTTTCCACCTGTAGTAATAACTTGACCGTGGTATTTGTAGTTGTTAACTTCTTGTAACTCATCATTATCAATCTTTATTTTTATGTTTTGAAAAAATCCATTGAATATTATTTTAGACTTTTTAATGTGTGTCTTTAGTCCTATTTTCTTACTTTCATCTGCAACATTTCCAGAAGCTCTGAAGCATTATTTGCAAAAAGTAATACATCATCTGCAAAATCTAAATGATATAAATAATCTCTATTTAATTTTATTTTTTACTTCCTCATTTTAATCCACAAAATATTTCTTGCAGCACAGCTGTAAAAAGTTTGGGAGATATAGAATCATCCTGTTGTCCACTCTGATCAATGTTAATTTTCCTAGTATTATTATGTAATCTAACTGTTATTGTTCCATTTTTATAAATATTCCTCAGAATATGACAATATCCTTGGACTATACCTAGTTGATCCAATGCTCTCATCACTGAATATGTGCTTATAGAAGCAAATGCCTTTTCATAATCTGCAAATCCAAAGTATGATGGTAATTTATATTCATTGATTTTTTTAATAACATCTCTTAATATCTGGATATGACCCACTGTATTAAACCCACATTCAAATCCGGTTTTTTTTTTTTTTGGTTAGTTGAAATCTTATGGTCTCTACAGATGATTTATAATTATATTGGGGAAAAAAATTGTAAAAAATTGATAAAAGACTGATAGGTCCATAATTTCTTATATTTTTATCACCTTTTTTAAATAGTAATATTAATACTGCATTATTCCAATCATCTGTTACATCCTTATCATTTAGATATTTGGTATATAACTTTACTGATTTTTTTTTTCTATTTCATATTTAATATTTCTTATTATAATTTCATCATTATCTGGAGCCATTTCCTTCTTCATAAATTTAATTGCATGTCTCACTTCTTCATTTACAGTTCTGGGCAATAGATGTAGGAAGTACTTCTTCTTTGTTACCATATAATTCTTGATAGAACCCTTCTGACCATTGCATAATGTCATCTCTCTTTTTATTTTTCTTATTGTAGAAATAAATTTCTTACCAATACCAAAATGTTGTTTTTTTCACTCTTGAGACTTTTATTCTCTTCTACAGCTTTATTTCTAGTTCACAATTATACTTTCTTATATCATTATTAATTCTTTTTCAAACCCATTTTACAAAGTTCAAGATATTCAATCCTTCGTAATGCATCATTTTTATATATCTTTATATTCTTTTTTTTCTTCATAAATTCACTAATCTCAGTAGACATTTTATTGGTCAATTGCTGCTTTTTTCTATCAGCTATCTTTGTTGCAATTTTAAAAGTGTATCAGTTTTTTTGTTATTGATTTCATTCAAATCTGAATCGTTTTTCAAAATCTATTAATATTTGAAAATGACTTGCAAGGTCTAATTTAAATTCATTAGAATGTTTCTAAAAATTAGGAATATCAATTGTAAATATTATTTTTCGTAATAATTTTTGTCTCTCTAGTTTTCCATTAACATGCATCTTACATGTCACTAATTGATGATCACATCCTATGCTGAATTTATTAAGAACATTAGTCTTGAAATATGTATTTTTTGTTAGCCAAAATATAATCTAATTCTGCTGTATCTCCATTTGGATATTCCCATGTCCATGTTCATTTATAATTTTTCTCAAAAAAATAATTCATAATATAAAGTTTTTTTCTTTTTTTGCAACTCCACAAATCTATGTCTCCTCTCATTTTTATTATCATAACCAAATTTAATTACAGCACATTAAACTTTCATTTGTTTATGAATTCTAGCATTACAGACTTCTAGAACAATTTTAAAATATTGATTAGTTTGATCAAAAGCTTTTGTACATCAACATAAAAATTCTTTATTACTTCATCACTATGAGAACTTTTTAGAGCATAAACCTGAATTATATGCATTTGGCATCTGCTATTAGGTTGAATATCTAATCTTGGCACTCTGTCTGATACATTATCAATCTCCACAATATTGTTCTTCCACTTTTTATTTCTAATGAATTCTACTCCATTTGTACTTCCAATGTTTGTATCATTGTAGTACAGTACATGTCCACTTTTTAAATCATTGCTTCAACTTTTCTTCTAACTTCACAGAGTTCAATAATGTCCCCATTTAATATTAGACAGTTCTGCCAATTCTTGCAATCTTTCTTTCTTGAAAATGATCTGCAGTTGTAACTACCTAAATAGAAGGTTGTTATCAAATGGCAGTCTGGGTATATAATCAGGAGATCCTTAGCACCCTCTGTTTTGACACCAACTGCCTTGTCAGGAGGCTTTACAGACTTCTAGGAATAATTGGCCATAATTTATTTTTGTTATATAATACTATATCACCCATGCACTTTACTACTGTTACACAATGCTTTATTTACCACCCTCTTTTACAGTTTTGACTGCCCCAGCAATCTTCTTCAGAACTACATCATAATACAAACATGAATATAAATATAAATAAACATATAATTTACATTATATATATATATCTTATAATCATCATCTATTTATTTATCTTTTAAAGATTATATAATTTTTTACCCTTTTATATATATTCTATACTTATTAATTAAAACTTCCTATCCATATATATTCTATTTTCATCCTTTATTTTATTTTATTCTTATTACTGTTTAAATACTTAACTCTGACTTAATATCTTTTATATTTTACATTATTATTATTCATTTTACTAACAGTTAATATTTATAATTTATTCATTCAATAATTTATAATTTATTTTAATTTATATTATTTTAAACACATTTTAACCCACCTTTTATATCTCCTAGCTTCCACTGCTAAATTCAAATTTTAAAAATTTTACCATTATACTTTTAGTAGCTTCCTTTTTAAATTTTAAATTTTTATTATTAGCAGCTCCCTCTTCTTAGTTTTTATATAACTAATTTTTTTAACTTTTTACTTTATATCAAAGTTTTTTTTTCAGTCCCAAATCTCTATTCAAAACTGACTTAATATTATTAATATAAATAGCCTTCTTAATTTTGATATAAAAAATAAAAAATAAAAAAAAATAAAAAAATTTAGTTATATAAAAAATAGGAAGAGAGAGCTGCTATTTATATAAGTGTAAACTTTAAAGAGAGAGCTACTAAAACTAGAACAGTAAATTTTTTAAAATTTGAATTTAGCAGTTGAAATTAGGAGATATAAAAAAGGTGGGTTAAAATGTGTTTAAAATAATAATATAGATTAAAATAAATTATAAATTATTGAATGAATAATAAATTATAAATATTGATTGTTAGTAAAATGAATAATAATAATAATAATAATAATAATAATAATAATAATAATAATAATAATAATAATAATAATAATAATAATAATAATAATAATAATAATAATAATAATAATAATAATAATATAAAAGATATTAAGTTGAGTAAAGTATTTAAAGAGTAATAAGAATAAAATAAAATAAAGAATAAATATATATATATATGTGTGTGTGTAAAGGAAGTTTTAATTAATAAATATAGAAGGTAAAAAAAGAGTTAAAAAATATATATTTAAAAGATAATAAATAGATGATGATTATGAGATGTATATGTAAAATGTAAATTATATGTTCATGTATATTTATATTCATATGTTTGTATTATGTACTAGTTCTGAAGAAGATTGCTGGGATAATCAAACCTGTAAACTGTAAAAAGAGGGTGATAAATAAAGCATTGTGTAACAGTAGTAAAGTGCATGGATGATTTAATATTATATGATATACATTTGGCAATGCATAATTTATTTTTGTCTGTCATGATTGTAAATATCTATTAGGAAAAAAAAAAAATTTTCATTCACACACACATACATTCTGCTTCAAAAAATTCAACTGATATTTCAGTTGAGAGCTATTAGGCAATTGAGAAGAAAAGCCATGGTGGTTTCTTGATCTTAAACTCAGAGATAAGAAGTCAGAAAACTCAGCATGATGGCTGAGCAGCCCATCTAAGTTCATATACTATATGAATAACATAGTAATAATAGCTGCAATGACAAAAACATATGGAGTTGGCATTAGGAATTTATCCTTCTTGGTTCCTTTAAATCCTTCAAGAGGAGTCAAAGGGTCTCTTTTTATTTAACAGCAAACTACTTTTTGCAGACAAACACATATATAGGATTTATTATTATCTATGTCATACAAGATATCAGTGAGATTCCTTGAAACCCATCAACAACAGATAAGATGGACTGTTGTATAATAGACACATATATAGGGTTCATTATTATGTACATTATACTTGATATTGACAAAATTACTTGAAACCAAACCTAAACAACAACAGATAAGATGGATGGTTGTATATAATAAGCACATGTATTGGGTTCATTATTATAACATTATTATATCAGAAATCAGTGAGATTACTTAAACCAAACAACAATAAATATGATGGACTGTTATATATAATAAACACATATATAAGGTTTATTATCTATATTATATCAGATATGATGAGATTGCTAAAACCAAACAATGATGGATAAAGTAAACAGTTATATAGAATAAGCACATATATAGGGTTCATTATTGTCTACATTATACCAGATACCAGTGAATTGCTTGAAACCAAACAATAATGGGTAAGATGAAATAATAATATACACAAGGAGGAGAAGGTACTTAAATTATTAGAAAGCAAACTTTTATTTAAAATACCTTAAGCATAAGTATTGTTTAGCATTAATGTACTTATTGTTTTGAATTGGAATTTATGCCACAATGAGATTACTCTTGTTTAATATAAACTACCAGGTGACCAATTTATCAGTAAGAATTTGCATTTATTGCTAACATGAACAAATAAAAGCAAATGATACATGCCATACATGTTAAACAACAATTTGAAAAAAAAACTGAATATTTATTAGGGAAAATTCAAATTGGGCATACTCAGCAAATCAAGTCTTTTTCAGAATATTGCTTATAATAAATTCTCTCATGTACACTTTAATGCAAAACAAAATTTTAATAAAACTTCTTTGTTTTTCTGATAGTTTTGACTGTCCAGCAATCTTCATCAGAGGTTCTCAAATTTCCTCTACAGTAGATGAATTTTGAGAAACTCTGATGAAGACTGCTGGATAATCAAAACTGTCAGGAAAATAAAGAAGTTTTTATTTTAAATTTTTTTTTGCATTAAAGTGTAGAGGAAATTTGAGATGCTCTGATGAAGACTGCTGGACAGTCGAAACTATCAGAAAAATAAAGAAGTTTTATTTAAAAAAATTTTTTTTGCATTAATATGAATATATGAAGAAATGCAAAGAAAGTAAAGGAGAAGAATAAGAGTCTTTTGCAGAACTTATGAATTTTATCACAATAAAAAATTACATTACTATTATGAAAAAAAAAAAAAAATTATTTCTATACTTTACAAAGTAGTAAGGCAAGTTTCATGTTTTTATTAAATATTTTTGTTTTTGTTCATTTGCCCTTGCACAACATCAGCATTAATAGCAATTACTAGCAAATAAGTCTAATGATTCTAACTCCAAGAGGACAGAAATAGATATCTGTCAAAAACAAATGCGCTAAAGATGAGTTTTGCCATAATTATGCAAAGCATTCTGGAAATAACAATATGTATATTGAACATTCTGATTTATTGTTCAGTTCATTTGATATTTTGCATTGCTGCTTTTTAACTTAAGTGACCAATTTTCTTTCTGAAAGAATTCCATACTATGTCCCCTTACTGTATAATTGCAATACTCCATTATAATCATTCCCCAGGTATTCCAAGAAAAGCAATTAGTTTTGCACTTTTTTAAAGTTCTTTAAAAAAATTATTTACATTGTAATGGGCTCTACATCCCCAAAAAACTATACTTATGTTTACTATAAAATATTTTTTAAATACATTTTGAATTCATTTCCTTTATATGTCTGATCCAATGAAGTCCCTAACATAAAGGAAATTCTATGTCATCCTATCTGCCAATGATTTTGCCATCACAGTTTTAGAATAGTATAGAATATCCTTATATATGTATAAACAAAAAAACTCTGAATAAACTCGGCAATATTTAAAATACCAATATATAAAAAAAAATAATAGCTATATCCAGCCCAAGGCATGTGCACCATTCTGAGGCATTTAACAATTAAAACATAATAAAATCTCAACAAAGGCAAGCAACTTTAACATTCTCATGTGAATATACATTAACACACAATTATATGTTTATTTAATAAGTTTTCTGTCATACTTATAAAATATACCACTTAGATTTTCCTGTTTATCAAATCATTTTCTACATGTAAAATAGAAGCATTATCAAAGTAAAAACTTCTACACAAAAAATTGAATATTCTACAAATATAGATTTAAATCTACTTGCACAACATTACAGTATATAAAAAGTTTATGTTCATATAACTATATATAATATACAAATAAAATGTCCATTTATTAAAAAACTATTGTAATAATAAAAACTAATAAATGTAATGGTAATTAACTATTATATAAAATCTTTCAATCTACAGAAATACTTTTGGTTAATTCCTTAACCCTCCTCAACTGCCATTAAATTCAAAAAACAAAATGGAAGCAAATATCGCCTAACATTAAAATTTGAGATTCATGGGATTTAAGTTGATGACATTTGCTTACATTTTTTTTTTTAAATTTAACAGCAGTTGAGGAGGGTTAAGGAATTAATCAGAAATACGTCTGCAGATTGAAAGACTGTATATAATAGTTTGTTGCAATTATATTTATTAGTTTTATTGTCATAAATATATATTAATATTTTTTAACAGATGTTATAGTTGAAGTATTTTATGAATGTGGAAATGTGTTCTATTTGTACTTTATTGCTATATATATATATATATGTCCACAGATGGCGTCCTACCAAAAACACCTATCAAGCGTATTTTCGTTTACATAAACGTCAGAGTAGTTAGTATTCACTATCTCTAACTATAATTCCACTTTCAGATCATGATTTCAAGCTATTTGATCTGAAAGTGGAATTATAGTTAGAGATAGTGAATACTAACTACTCTGACGTTTATGTAAACGAAAATACGCTTGATAGGTGTTTTTGGTAGGACGCCATCTGTGGACATAAATACAAGCGTTAGCAAGTTTTTTAACTTGCATTTTTGTTTATCATATATATATATATTAAACTGTAATGTAGATATGTCTACATATAATAAACACATATATAGAGTTCATTATCATTTACATTACACAAGATATCAATGAGATTACTTGAAACCAAACAACATGATAAGATGTAAACAATGGAAAACTCTCCATACAGTAGTGCCACCCTGTGCCAACCTTAGTAATAATTGTTTAATAACAATTATGTGCTAGTATAAGAGATAGTGATCATGTGATGTTTAATGATAAGATGTACTGTTATATAGACATTTATATGTTTACTAGTGCTTTATAAAATAAAAAGATTGCATTTAAAAGAGGCCCCTTTTGAATGCAAAAAAAGGTGTTTGTAATTTTCTATTTTCATTGGTCACTTTCTATATGTTAAACTGTATTGTATACAAGTTTATATATAATAAACACATATTAGGGTTCATTATTATCTACATTACCCAGGATATTAACAAGATTATTTGAAATCAAACATCATGATAAGATAGACTATTGTATACACATTTATATGTTTACTGTAGTACTTTTAAGATAGACTACTGTATACACATTTATATGTTTACTGTAGTACTTTATCTCTATAAATAATAAGAGATTGCATTTAAAAGAGGTTATTCTTTTTGGATGCAAAATGTGTTTGCAACTTACTATTTCCATTGGATACTGTCTATATCATCAAAATATGCTTTCTCTAAAATAAAAATTCCATGAGATTTAGATTTTTTTTTTTTTTTGTTATTTTCTTTTCATACTCAAATTATATTGGTTGAGAAAATGTTAAAAAATATTTTATCCTCCAATAGTTTTTTTTTTCAAATATTGTTAATTTTCTTCCATTCACACTTCTAATTTATGTTCTGGGACCTTTTAAAAATCGTTACAGCTTCCCTTAGCAGACTCTGGTCATATTGTTCAATTTTTTCCAGAATGGATATTTTATTAAAATTGATGCCATGGTTAATTAATTTTATGTATGAATAAATGTCTGATGAAATGGATTTTTCTCTAACTGCCAAATTGTGTTCTTCCTTTTTTATGTTTATTCTACAATTGGTCTGTCCAATGTATGAAAATGAATAGACTCCAGATGGAGTTTCATATACAACCTAATACTCCAAAAAAATTTTATTTGCAAATGGAAGCTATAGAGATTTTTTAAAAATCAAAAAGCATAAATGAGAAGTGTGGATTGGAAGAACATTAATCAATACTAGGCTATTCGAAAATAAAATATTTTTTAAAACTTCTCAACCAATAGAATCTGAGTATGAGAAGGGAATAACAAAAGAAAAAATGATTTTAAATCTCATTATACACATTCTTATGATTTGAGAAAGAAGAAACTCTGAGGGAAATATTTGTTATTGTACTAAAATGTCAGCTATTTAGCTATTATATTTTTACTACACAGAAGCTCCCAGAAATAATACTATGAATTCATCATTTATTTGTGAGAATATTAGAAAATATATTGAACTGGATGAACATTCAATTCAATGGTTTTATTACCTTAAATTAAAAACTTTTAATTTTCGTTAAATTTCTAATGTAAAAAAAAAACTTTTTAATTATTTAAAAAGAGTACGGGTATTAAAACACAATCGTTTAAACGTCATTTTAATTTTTTGTTATAGAATTGATCTTAAAATAGTTTTCGTTCACCGCTTGTTTTTAATCAATTTGATTAAAAACAAGCAAGCTTGTGAATTACATTTCTGTTGCTTTTATTTTAATCATTTCTAAGTTCATTCTAAAAGTGGAGATTTAATTTTGTGTTGTTGTTTTTGTTTAAAATAATCCCTGGTTAGAATTCTTTATTAGATTGAGCAGGAGATTGAGATTTGCTCATCCCTAAGGCATAGAATTCGACAACAAGAAAAGTTTTCACAGGAAATGCAGCAAAGTATAAACAACTCTGCCAATTTTGGGACAATTTGATTATTCTTGGCTAACACAGGGCTTCAAAGTGAGACACTTTGATTATAGCCTGCTGAGATTTATAGTGTTTTGGGTAGCAGTTTGGGCATTTAATGCCTTTTAAAAACTTGCAATTGTTAAAAACTTCGTTGCTTTACAGGATGTCAAAATATAATACTCTATGTTTTGTCATCATCAATATGCCATGCTAACTTAACCAAAGGATGAATCCCTAACTTCCAATTCTTCTTTAGTCATGCCATGAACATTTCAAAGAAAACAGATCCCCAATGCTCTTGTACTTGCTGTTGTCAAAACACCTGAAATATGAACCGAAATAAAAGTGCACACTCCACACTCTACGCGAACTTTGCTTTACTGTAAGGTAAATATTTTTCTTTTATTCTTGCCAGGGTAAATTCTTTTAGTTAAACCTCAGCTCAATCTTAAACATAAATCTGTATTCTTAAGCATTATTTAACCTCATATTTATTAGCTGTATTTGTTTTTCAGGTACTTTGCCATGAGTCTTGGAATCTTAGTTTTAATATTCCAAGTTTGCTTTCAATTTTATTTATCGGAAAGTGTCTAGTGAGTGTATATTTTTATATATTTAATATATCTCTATTTTTCTGTCTTACTTTTTATAAATGCTTTGGCAGTCTTGTGTAATTTTAAATTAGCTCACCTGTATTTATTTTATTATCCACTTATTGATTTAAAATACTGTATTTGTACTTATGCAAACCAAAAAATCTTTTGGCTGATGATTTATCATGTTTATTGCTCTAGTGTTCCGTATTTGGAGATTTCGTTTTTTCTTTTCTTATGTCTCTGAAATAAGAAACTGGAATTGTTGTTCTTTGTAATTTTATAAATCACCAGCAGGAAGTTAATATTTATCCCCTTGTAAATTATGGGTGGAAGAGAGTTTCTTTCTGCTAAAGTATTTAATGCTTTAATATTTTCTGCTCATATGCACTGTCTGATAAACTTATATAAAAATCTAGAAATGTTTATATTTAGCTTGCTAGATTTATTTTGGTCTTTTACGTGTGACTAAATTTTATCAGAGCGTGGACTCAGAACTTTGTAAATTTATTTGTAATTATAATTAGTTCACTCATTTGAAATGCTTGGGCAGACGGAACTGCTTTTTTAAGTATTTACTTGTCTCCTATTGAGACCTTTAATTATTATTAGTTTTGGCCAATCATTTGGCTGGGGATTTTCCAGTTTTTAATGTTGTTTCCTTTCATACTAAATCATATTTTTCGTTTGTTCTTGGGGTAAATCAATCATCTTTGCTTTGAACATAGTATAAGATGCAGCTTCTACTGACAATGACATTCTTGGTCCCGATGCATCTTTCTGGGCCTAGAAATACTCACTGGTGCTGGTTTCATTTATTTATTTCAAGAATGTATTGTTTTCATACCTGTGAATGGAAACAGTGCTGTGGTGAATTCTCTGCTGAAAGAAATTTGTTCTCTCTCCTTTTAATGCTCTATTAGAAGATCAGTTTGTCTGCCAGAGCATTGAATTTTAGTCTTTCTGGTACACGCCTGAGCTAACCCTATTTATTGTGTTAGAAACTTATACTTCATTATTTATATTCCTCTTAAATAAAATTTTAAAATTGTTTAAACTTAATTTGGGTAATGTTTGTCTTAGTGCTTTTATTTCTCAATTGTCTATCAACATTTAAGATATCTTGTTTCTCCCTGAATCTAGTCAGTGCAAACCATCATCCTCATCCATTTTGATCACAGTAAATAAATTTTCCATGTGATGTGATGTACTGTAGCTTCTCCTTAAATGAAATCAAGAATCTCTCAGCAATTATACCCAGAGAAACCTGTTAGCTACTTTATTTTACATTCCCCAGTCTAAATTTTTCCATATTCTGCTCCATCCCATTTCCACAACATAATCTTTGTCAACTCTATGATCTTTATATCAAAATTCCCCTTATCTTTTCCCAAACCCAACATAAAAAACCAATAATCCACTTTCTGTATAATCGCTTTTTTCATATTTATTCTTCCATAACTTCTTTATATACCCCCTTTCTGTTTTCAAGCATTTACATTCAATTAACAGATGCCTAATATTTTCTATTCCTTCCTTACATAATTTAAGACTAAATCACCCATATTTTTTAATTTATATATATATATATATATATTCTCTTGTTGCTAAAGATCCCATTCGAGCCTTAAGCAATAAACTACTTTCCTTACTATTATCATATATTAACTCGCACCTAATATTGTTTATTTCTATATAGATTTAAACTCTTTTTACTATCCATACTAGTTCTCCATTTCTCTAACTTCCTATTCTTTATTAATAAATCTATTTTTTTTATCCCATTTCTTACCACTATAACACTCAACAATCCTCCTAACACATTCATCCCATTTTTAGTACAAATATACTGATATAAATTCTTTATCCAAATCTTTTGCATACCGCATTACCTTTCTCACCCATCTTGTTGCCTGCCCTTTACTTATAACCCAATTAAATACTATTTTGGCTATTCTTTTATTATCCATAAACTGCAATCTATGATAACTTGACCATCCCATTTCTCCTTGAATTGCCTCCCTTGCTGTCCATACATCTGCATCCAATGCATGTCTTCCTACTTCCCTTTGAACTTTTTCTAAGTAATTTAATACTCCTTTACTAACACATAATGCATCGTTACCAGAGCATAAGGCATAAGTAATAGAAGCTAATTAAATACTCAGTAATTCTGTAGTATGGTTAATCCAGACCTTTCTAAACACTGTCGCCGTTAAATCTAGCATTTCATTCTTATACTGAGATATATTATTCTTTATAGTATTATTACATCAAGAAAATGCTTTTTAAAAACTATGGTAAAGCCATCATATATTAAAAGTCTCATTGAGACATAATTTTATGTTAAAAGATTATAATGATCATTCGCATTTTACTTGTAATTATTGATGGAAATAAACCACACTTAATTCAAAATATTTCTATGTTCTGTATAAAAATATGAAATAGAATTATGGTATTTTTATTCACTCTGACAAAAGTCGAATTATGGTATTTCTATTTGTATTTTTATATTGGACTATTTCCATCATTTTCCCATTGACAAGCACTTTAATTAATACATTTTTTTGTATTTAAATGTAAAAATTAAAAAAAAAAGTATCATTGAATTTCAACTCTGCTATTTTTTACTCCCATTACCGATTTGCTTTAAAAGACAAAAAAAAATCAATCAATTAAAATATTTTTTAACTCTTTTACTAATTGTGCTTCACTAATTGATGGTAAGAGCTGTAACTTGTTAAATGTATGTCTATATTATTAAAATAGAGCATCTATTAAGAATTTACTTTGTTTGAATGAAATTTTTACAATTAGTTCTTACATTTACTTCTTTTTTTTAGTTTTGGCATTGGCTTGTAATAATAGTAATAAATGGAGTGGAAAAATATATATATATATATATGTTATGAAATCTACATTTTCACTCAATTGCTTTTGATTTTAATGGATCTTGTCTTTATATATACGAATACAAAAAGAATTTTACTAATAACTAAAAAGGAAACTAATATGATTTGTTACCGAAACTTTAAAACAATTGAGGTGCTCAACTTAGTCGTAAAAATAGAGGATTCAAAAGTTTTAAGAATACTTTCCTTGTTGAAAATGCAATTATACTGAGTCTATATTTGAGTGGTCGTCAAATGTCAATTGACATTCAGAGCAACAGATTATATAGTGAGTAAATTCTTATTATCGCAGCTGCTTTTTTTAACATATTTATAGATATCATCCACAAATAAGTTGGTGGGGGGGGGGCACCATCATGTATAGGTTATTAACATTAAAGTGAAACAAATCATTTAACTTGTTGCTTTGCACAATGTATAATAAAATATAATGAGTTTCTGCTCTAATATCATCTATAATAGGATTGATTAATCAGTGATTATAGTAGTGAGCATATTTAAATCCCCATCATCAAAGATCAGTTTCTGCTCTCACCTTTATCAATGGTGCTTATGATTCAAAGCTGTGGATAAAGCAGATATGCATATAGTAACAATTTTGAATCCTATTTTACTACTCAAACTACACTGCTTCCAGCTTTGTATGCCATGCTTCAATAATAAAGCCAAAAAAGTCTGAAACTAGTTGGGGGGGGGGTTTCAAATGTACTATTATTTGATAGTCATTAATTATTCAATCATACTATAGATGTCACTAAAGTAGAGACCTGTTCTTATTTTATAATGATAATATTAAAGTGGTTAGTTTTTAGGAGTCATTTATTGTTGAATGCCGATATGACAGTGGGTTTTGAACTAATATTTACCTCTCACCATCCAATTTTCTTTTACTGTGCTGAAGCACTAGTTTATTGACTTCTACTTTCAAGTTTTTCTTTTTTGTTTTTTAAAGGCCGCTTGGTTTTTTTTCTGAGAAATTTGAAAGATTGTCACTGAGATATCAGTATAACTAACTGTTCACAAGTAATGCAGGTAGCTTTCATTTTATGAAAACCAACATTATTATCCAGTAAAATAATTGTGGCAAAAATCATACATGAGTAAGAATCTCTAAAGTTTAGATATTGAATACCATTGGGCATTTGTAAAGATAAAGACCATTAGCTTGTTCAATTGATGTTCCAAGTATAGATACTAATGTATTTAAATATATAATCTTTGTGCAGAAACCCAACCAAGTTGCTGATTCTACATCATTTTATATTTTTAACAATAGCTGTAAAACCATTGTTACATTTTTATAATTTGATTCATTTATTACATAAAATCCTTTATTATTAGTATATTTTTTATTTTCTATGATTATTACTTTATTAACATGTTCCCCTCCCCCCCACAAAAAAATCTCACCAGTTTTACTATTGTCCATATTTATATTTGAGCATCCAATTTCACATCAATATAAATATATCTCTATTTTCACTGATTCTTTTTAATAAATTTATAATTACTGATTTTTTTTTATAAAATTGACTTGTGTGGTGGGTATTTTATTTATTCTATTTTGAAGTTTTACCTTCTAATCTTTTTTATTTTAAATTCATTAATGTTTGATTCTATTATATTGCATATCCCTATTTTTATTACACAGTTTCATTGATAAAATGATATATTTTTTAAACTATCTGTAAATTTTTATTTTACTTTCCTTTATAACTATATGTTGTATCTGCAGCTGTTTTGACTGCCAATTTTTAACATGTAATTAATGAATGGTCCATATTAGATAGACAAAATACATGAACACATGCCATATTAATATTAAATTTTTGGTATAATTTAGCCCAAAAATGGAAATACAAGTCATCATTGGGGGGGATCCCAATGAGTAAATGACAACACATAGATATGAGATTCATAAGCGTATGCAAAAAAAAAAAAATGCTAGTCAGTTTGAATTTACAAAAGTTCAGATTGTCATTGCCTGGAGAAGAAGTAACCCAACTGCTATACTGTTTTGACTTTTCAAGGTTAATTGATCTTGATATTGATAACTGCTGTTATTAAACAATGAAGAAAAAACCTGCCAAAATCGACTGAACATTGTATGATATAGGCAGTGGGTAAATGCTGTGCCTGAAATCTAAATATTCTGTGAACAGTTTGCACACGGAGTTTGATAAATTTGTCATTTGGTTCTGAAAATATCACCACATTTTGAGCAAGTTAACTAACTATGTGATTGTTTTTTATTTTTTGTTTACTGGAAGAAATAAATAAAGATTGTGCTACAGTTTGCATTTGAAAAAAATGAAAGATTTAAAGATCATAGGACAGTTTGCATTTTGCAAAAGCTAAATATTTCCATTTTTGAAATAACGAATACATGTGAAAATTAATTTAATACATAACTGTATGTATTTTACACTCTCAGCTTAAGATAAACTGAAGATTAGACAATAAATTACTATGTTTAAGCAGTAGGTAACATAAGATAGCTCTGCGTGATGTGCAGTGATTGGGTAGCAAACTTAGTAATAAAGTCTCCTTGTGTGATTTTCAGTTTGAATAATATAAAAGAAATATTGTTAAATGCTCAATTTGCGATTAGGGTGCTTGAAGTTAGCATGACCTCCCAAATAATTAATCACATAATTATTTCTTTATTTCATTATTAATGTCATTTTCTAAAAAAATATTTTTTATCTAAACTAAAAAAAAGAGAGAAAAGGAAAATGACTCTTTTGACTGATACATTCCACATATTTATATATTATGTGTGTTTCTGAATATCAACTGTAATAATTTTCTCAATAAATTACATTTAAAAATATAAAATTTTTAAATTTATATGCTATTTAAACAGTTCAAGCATGCTTATTTATTTTTCCGCAAAATTTAGTCATCATATTTTACAATTTAAATATTCAGTATAATCCTTGTTTTAAAATATAACATTAATTTTCAACAATAATTTTAACACTATAAATAATTCAACAAAATTTGAAAAACATTATTTTAAATAAAAATAAAATAAAATGATAAAAAATAATAAATGTATATTTTTATTTTTTCCATTTTTTAAAACTAAAATGGTTATTTATAAATTGTACATATCAAATTAAGCATCCCATAATTTCTCCACTAGAGATAATGGTGCCATCTATACTAATGTTTAAATACCAGAAGGCACTAATATTTAATAATATGTTGCTACAGTCTAAGGTAAAAAAAATATGTGACGTTTTGAAATTCTAAGGCAGTCTAAGATTATAAGAATTATAAAGATAGACTAAAGATTTTAAACATAATTTTCCAAAAGTAAATGTTTTCTATGCATTTTAATGTTTACATTTTAAATTATTCAATAATACTTTTTAGGCACGTGATATTTTACATATAACTCTTACACTATAATATGACAACTCTCTTCACAAAATTAATTATAAAAACCACTATCATTTTATAACCTTCACTTTAAAAGACAAAGTACCATTTCCTATAGTAATGTTTCAATAATGGTATTCTTTATTAAAAAAGTATTTGGCATTTTTTTAAATGGTAGCCATTTTATAATACTAACGTAATAGAATGTGGAAATTATTGAATGCAATAAATGTCTTACTCATATGATAAATTTGGAAATATTCGCATTATAGAAAAACAAATAAAAGTTTTATTTAGTGAGTAATGTTAAAATGCTTTTATTACATATTGTAACTGAATAAAAGTGTGCTGAGCTTTTGGATGGCATTCATAACTGAATAAAATATATCCCTTAAAGTTGAATGCCATTTGTAATTAAATAAAATATGAGGATAGTATAATCTTCGTTATAACCTAATTATTGGTTGATATTTATAACAATAAAACATGAATTAAGGAAGAACAATCCTAATGTAAGAATGCCTATGAATTACAATGTATATTTGTAACCGAATGAAAATAATGAACTGAGTCAAGATGACCATCAACCAACGAGTGCCAAGATGACACATAATTCAACTTTTATAAAATCATCAGTCTGAATGCCATTTCAAACAAAATAAAATAATGATGATAAACTTTGCTATACGATAACACCATAGATTTGAATTACTAAACATCACATGATCATGATTTCTTATGATTGCTCACAACAGTTATTAAAACAGCAAATCTCTCCATACAGTAGTGTCACTCGATGCAATCCAGATTAATCAATGGATGCCAGAAGGCTTGTGCATAAAATCCCTATATAGTGCTACTTATCCAATATTCCCAGACTAGTTTCTGAGAGCACTGCACCTAGATCTTTAGTGTTTAGTGGTTTAATACCAATCCTGCCTAATAGGATAGTGGTGGCTATAGTTATTAAAAAAACAGACACCAAAATTTACAGGTACTGAACTGAGTTCAGACCCATATGACTATATAAGCTAATGAGCTTAGATTGAAAATATTGTGTTTTCAGTTTGATTCACATAGTTTTGTAGTTAAGTAGAGATAAAAGGTGGCTGCTGAAGGGTTGCATTGGATTCCTAAGATCTAGGTGCAGTGCTTTCAGACCCAAGGCTCCCCACTGACGAAGGCCACAAGTCAGAAACTAGTCTGGGAATATTGAATGAGTAGATACTAGAAAGAGATTTTATGCACAAGCCTTCTGGTATCCATTGATTACTCTGGCTTGCACTGAGTGGCTCTACTATATGGAGAGTTTTGCCTGTTTTAACCACAGATTTGAATAGCATTTGTAACATATTGGAAGTAAATAAAACCAATGTTTCAAATTATCTTAAGAATATGAGCATTATTTGCAACAGATTACAAATGAAAACAATAATGACTACAAAAGATGAAAAAAATAACCCTTGATGTTTGTCATGAATTAAAACACTGTTTATAACAATACAAACTAATCCATAAATGAATAAAATAATAACTTTAATATGTCCTACAAATTTAGAAGCTATTTACATCAAAATGAGAATTATAAAGATAAAAAATAAAGAGTTTAGCATAACCTACAAACTTAAAATACCAATGATATCAAACTAAAGTAAAGCTCAATAGTTAATCTCAGATTATAATTAAATTAAATAAAAAATAACTGAGCAATGTTATTTGATTAATATTAACATATCCTTATTAAATAAACTGATTGTAATCAATCAAATATTTGAAAATGATACCAAGGATTTATTACCTATAAATTAATGCACCTTAATTTATCCTTAATAAATATGTAAAACTTTCTCCCCTAAAATCTATAAATTCATAACCTTAAATTATAAATAAAATAAAATACCTTATTAAACTATAATATAATGCATAAAATCAAGTAATGTAGCATATATCATCACCTTCACCAACTTGTAATAATATAAAATAAACTCAACCCTTTAAATAACCTCAAAATCTAAAATATCCAATCATAACAATATGAAATAAACAATGGATTCCCAAGTAGCAAGTCATAACAAATTATTCTTCAATCTAATAAAACTGAATTATCAAATTTTAAATTATAATTATCAAACTATACAAATTATTATTGCTTTACTATGATCAAAAATCAATATTAAAAACAAATATTTAAACTAAATTTACATTCTTCATTAATGAATTTCAAATGTAACCACTAAATATCACATGACACCATTTTTTAAGCTTGCTCAAGCTGTTAAAACAGTAGTGTCACTCAGTCCAAGCCAATGCAAGAAGGTTTTTGCATAAAACCCCTATCTAGTGCATAATCATTCAATGTTCCCAGACTGCTTTCTAGCTTATGACCATCAATGAGAAGCCTTGGATCTAGATCTTAGGATCTAATGTAACCCTCCACCAATCATTTTTTATCTCTACTTAACTACAAAACTACGAGTCTAAAATTGAAAACATAATATTTTCAATCCAAGCTCATTAGCTTATATAATCATATATGAAAGACACAAGCTAGAAACTAGTCTGAGGATATTGGATGAGTATGCATTAGATAGAGATTTTATGCAAAAACTTTCTTGCATCCATTGATTACTCTGGCTTGCACTGAATGGCACTACTGTATGGAGAGTTTTGCCTGTTTTAACAGCTTGAGAAAGCATAAGAAATGGTGATCATGCGATGTTGAGTGGTTTAATATCAATTCTACCTAATAGGATAGTGGTGGCTATGGTTATTAAAGAACCAGGGACACCAAAATGTATTGGTACTGAACTGAGTTCAGACCTATATGACCATATAAGCTAATGAGCTTGGATTGAAAATATTTTCAATTTTAGACTCATAGTTTTGTAGTTAAGTAAAGATAAAAGATGGCTGCTGGAGAACTGCATTACATTCTAAGATCTAGGTGCATTGCTCTCAGATCCAAGGCTCCTCACTGATGAAAGCCACAAGTTAGAAACTAGTCTGGAGATATTGTATGAGTATGCACTAGATAGGGATTTTATGCAGAAACCTTTTTGCATCCATTAATTGCTCTGGCTTTCATTGAGTGGTACTACTGTATGGAGAGTTTTGCCTGTTTCAAATATAATTAAAGCAAATCACTTTACTTAATATATTTCAGATATCAATTTTGATGAATATAATTATTAGTTTTGTAATATAATAAGATTACTATCTTTGTAACTAAACACTAATTTAATATATTGTTCACTCAATAAATAATAATTTAAAAGAATATGTGAATATCCAATTATAAGTGCCTTTATTTATATTCAATAATTATTATATTTGTACTTGATAGATTATAGAATCATTTCAAATCTAAATTTCTATCCTAACATAACTATATATATAATTAACAAAATAATTTTTATAAACTTCTAATTACTTAGTAAATATATAATAATACCCAATCGATTCATTTATTACCATGTAAAAATCTATACCTAGTCCAAATAACAAAATATTAAATTCACCAGAAAGAAAATGAGTGATTGTACATTGCCTATTCTGTGGTCTAACATCTGACCTGTTTTACAATTACTTATAATAAATTTTGTGGTATAAGTCAATATGTGAATATCATCTTATCAAAATACTGTTAATCAATAAATTTGCAATGTAAAATTGAATGTCAACTAAGCAAGTGTACTTGTTTTAAATTAATTTAAAATTTATTAACAATGAATTTAAATGTTAATAAAATATATGTGACAAATAAGATATAAATGTATAATATATATATATATATGATCCAATTATGTATTATACAATATGTTCATTATTGAAATTTAATTGTAATTAAATTGGTGATTGTAGATTGAATTTCATCTATAAAAACCTTTAATCTGAAATATGTATCACTATGTAACACAAAACATGTAATATATATATATACTTTTCAAAATACAAGAGATCAATAACATTCTTAATCTTTATTAAAAAAAATAGTTAATTGAAATAAAATATAATAAACATGAGTCTACCTATTCACTAACATTATTTTAAGAGAATAAAAATAAATAAATACTTGCTACAATGTAGTTCTTTTAGACTTTTAATATTTATAAGTTATATATTAAAAAATAACTTATATTCACTGAATAAAAAGATAATATTTTGAAATTAAAATTATAATTGTTAAGCTATGAAATATAAATTTGAATTTAAAAAACTTAATTTTCATATATTTTATGCATATAAAATAAATTTTTATTTAACTTAATATAATACCATTTATGTTAATAAATACTATACAATTATATATCTAAAAATAATAATAATAATAATACATATTAGTAAACAACCTGATTAACTGTCCTCCAATATGATGTTTCAAATTAATACCATGCTTCAATATCTATTTCTTGAATTATAATTTGATAATATTTTATTTCTCCAGAAAAGATAGAAATATATAGAAGAGTTATCTGATATGAAACATATTTTGTTAATTTCAATATTTTCCAAATAACCAAGTTATCCTTTCAATTAGCAAGTATTCAAGTGACATAACATTATAAGTGTATAAGTGTCAGTTTTCATCCGTGATTATGCGAAGTAAATATCCTTTCATTTCACAGGTATTTAATTTATAAGATATTATAAGTGAACAGATGTCAGTTTTCATCCATGATGATGCAAAGCAAAATAAATTGATTTATATTCTCTATTGAAATAATTCATCAATCTCACAAAACTATATCAGCTGATAAAAATAATCCTTGTATAAATTTTTATATTATTAGCATTTATATCCTACTATTGAAATGTAAGCATGGTTTTAGCAAAGAAATATTCAGCTGGTTTTTCAATGCAATGTGTTACTTTTCATTCTTTTGATAAATGATCATTTCTTACAAATTCCCCTTAAGTCTGTCTAGCCTTTTGGATAAATATTACTTTTCTTATCCCATCATCTTATATGGTTAATGATCAAATATTCTTAAAATAAAAATAAATATTATATGAACTTAGGTTCACTTCTATTGAAGGCAAGACGTAAGACAGCGAATTTAAAATGTTCAGTTATATTTATAATATTTTCGATTGACATCAGAAAAATTATGGTAATGCTCTTTATTAACTCTTCTGTCAAATTTATCCAGTGTTCCACAAATAAAAATATATTATACAACAATAATAACAAGAAAAATATATATTCCATAATTATTATATAACAAACATTTACATTTTTAAAAACACAAATAATATTCTTTCACTCCAACACAATCTACGCAATTTAGACTACACTCTTATCATACTACATTGTATACAGATATTTTATACATACCCTTCCAACATAATATTTCATATATTATACAAATAAAATAACGGACATATTTAAGACATATAATAATCATGTGTATTATTTGTAATCTACAATCTGTGAAAGGAATAGCCAAAATACATATAATAATGAAAAAAATTATAATTTCATCGAAACTATAAATTTATTACTTGCATATCTATTTTAAAAATAAAATCAATTCATAAATTTTATATTACGATTAATAATAATAATTTCTTGCTTCAATATTATTGATGTAAAAGTAACATATTCCAATGATCGCAGGTTAATATATTTACTATTAAAATCAATTATTATTAATTTTTTTTTACAATTGACATTTAATCACATATTTAAAATTTATTTAAAATTTCACTTTTCACAATGCAATAAACTGAAAAGAATCATGCTTTGCAATCTCCAGAAAATGGTCTATATGAAAGAAAACTTTGAATAAATTTTGCATAAATTACTGCTAAGCTTTACTTAAAATCTCAATGTAAGCTGACACTTCCAAGATAGGCTATGAATATGGAAACCTAAGTTCTCCAAAAGCGCTAAGCCTTATAATTCTTTTCTAATTATACTAAGCATTAGCTTTTTGAGTAAAGCACAATTTAAAACTTGCCACAATATAGTAACCAACGGCACCCAAAATAAATTGAAAAATGAATATGTTAATAATAATTAAAATATGATTCCCTTAATTAATTTTTATTAAATATCTACATAATAATAGAACTGCAAAATTACTTTAAGCTTTATGAAGTCAATTGTAAATGTGAATATTTTTACAAAAAAAAAAAAAACATATAAAGTTTAATTCATAACCTAACTTTAAATTGTGGATCACAAAATAAATTGTATCAGAAATAAATCTAAAATGTGGATATTATTTTACTACTGGTATTTCCATGACTACCACTAGTGTCATGTATACTTTAATACATTTGAGAAGATTTAACAATTCCATAATAATAATAAAAATTCTTATATTAAAAAAATTATATATAAATATATCCCACAGTAATTAATTTGTAGAAATTATATATATATATATATCTTTATGCATATATTAAAGTAGAGCGATATGAAATCAGAATTTTTGATTCTATTCATCCTCCATTCCATCTCAAGCAATTGATACACATGACCACACACATGTGAAATATACATGTGTATAAATCACTTGAGATGGCGTAGAAGACCAAAAAATTAAAAAATCTTGAGTATAAATCCCTCTACTTACATATATAAAACATTCAGCAAAAGCAAATTACACCTGGATCTCGTTTTATGTGATAGATAGGTTCCACAGAAAACCTAAATTAAAAAAAATTGCACAAAATTAGCCTTAACTTACTTGAAAAATGGGGGTAGGTTCTGTAATTTTCAGAAATCGCATAAAAGCAAAGCAACAAGGAAAAAATTACTTTAAAATTCGCAATAAAAAAATAAGGAAATAAAGTATGATTAATAAAAAATATCAAATATTTGAAAAAAATTGATACAAGACAAACTTTTTTTACTTTTTTTTATTAACTACAGTATTTAATTTTACATTTTTTCATACATATTTTAATCATTATTGCTATTTGACAATATGTGGTTCATTTGTGAATTGGTAAAAAATCAGCTTCATTGTGATGTGTTGTGATGTACTGTGACTTCTCCTTAAACAGAGTCAGGAATCTCTCAGAAACTATGCCCAAAGAAACCTGTTAGCCACTTTACCTTCCCCTTCTATTCCCCACCCTAAGTTTTCCCATAATCTGTTTCATCCCATTTCCACAACATAATCTTTGTCAACTCTATGGCCTTTATATCTAAATCCACCTTATCTTTTCCCAAACCTAACATAAAAACCAATAACCCATTGTCTGTATAATCACTTTGTTTATATTTATTCTTCCATGATTTCATTATTTGTACCCTTTCTGCTTTCAAGCATTTACATTCAATCAACCTATGCCTAATATTTTCTATGCCTTTCTTACACAATTTTCAGACTAAATGACCCATATTTTTCCATTTACATGTATATTCTCTTGTTGTTAAAGATCCCATTTGAGCCTTAAACAATAAACTACTTTCCTTGCTATTATCATGAATTAACTCATATCCAATGTTCCATTTACTTCTATATATATTTAAACTCACAAGAGGAAGTATGCCACTTTCAGTCTTGTACTGTGTTAATGGTTTTCTGTTGACAATGTAATCAGTAATTAAACTTTGAGACAATGATTTTACCAATTGTTTATAAAGCTTGCCATATCCAGATATATAACTAATTTAGCTCTCATTGGAATTTAAGAAAATTGTTCATTGCAGCAAACTCTCTCAGATTTCAGCATTTTCTGATGTTTTTCTTTCTCTCACACATCAATCTAAAATCTATGATTAAATTATTAATACTTATCAGAAAATAATAAATTTGTCTTCATTTGATAGATATTTGTGCTTACTACTGAAATAAATTTTAAATGTTCACATTTTGTTTCTATATTTAAAAAATGAGATCACAATCAAAACAAAAAGATTATACATTATCAGTAGAGAGATTATTTTCAGTTTACAAAATTTTGTTATTTTAAAAATCTAAAAGAATATTTATTTCTGCTATATCTAACAAAATATGTTTTAAAAGTTTAAAATTTTTGAATATTTACTGCAATATTTTTATACTCATAAGTATAAATCTATTATTATTATTTACTAATAAGTATAAGTAGGTTATTTAAGTAGAAGCTAAGATTCTAAATACAGCTTCAGGCCATATTCACATTAGTTTCTAATATAATGTTACATTTTTGAAAAAAAAGTGTTCAAGTCAAAATAAGCTAGTAATAAGCATTGGTGGTCGAGTGGTCAGCACAGGTACCTTACAAGCAGTTGTCTCGAGTTTGCTAACCGGCCGATGCTTTGACACATGAGAAAAAATAAGTTATTAATAATTTAAATTTCTTGATATCTAATAAATATAGTGAAATATGAACTTCTTTATCACATAAAAGAAAACCCACATAAAAAGATATTAAGAAGAATCATTGATTGCATAACTTCAAAATCACATTTAAAATCCCATAAAATGAGACCCAGGTGCACATACTGCCTAAGAATTAGCAGATATTATAAATGATTTCATGGTATGCTGTTTAATGCATCTACATCCATGATTTGGATGTGGTTTGAACCTAAATAAAATATATATTTAAAAAATCAGATAATTGGGGATTTCTAAGTGGAACTGTGATTTTTTTCCCTCTAGAACGTTATAATGCAACTAGCTCAGCAAACTATCAATTATTGGTCAGTAAATAGATGTCTATCTATTTTTATATGGATTGAAATATTAGAAGTAAATTAAAGGCATTCTGGTGGATGTTGGGGTACTAATCAAAAAACAAAAATGTGATTGCAATAAGATAAAGTCTTTGTGCGAGGGTTATGGTGGTGGTAGTGGGGGGGGGTACCTTCAATTATTATAAAAATGATTTAGATTCATCTTAAATATTATAATTAACTCAATAGCAATCTGTTTTTACAACTAATTTTTTATGCATTGAATAAGTCAATAAACGTAATTATAGAAGCCATTCTTCATGACTGAGTACTCAATTAGTTTTCTTGTAAAAGAAAATGGTTATATTGATCTCCTGACGTGTTATTCAATCTCGAGGATTATGCTTAGTTTTGATTTTATATATTTTATAATGGTGTGTGTGTTATGTCGAACCAATCTAATTAAGTAATATTTTAAAAAGGAATATATTAATTGCTTTTTCAAAAAAAACAATAAAAATTGAATGTTAAAAAACAAATTCATTTTTTTTATAAAATATTACATCTAAAAAATATGTCAGTACAAAAGTTAATAAATGAATGCAAAACGCAGGACAATAGATACGAACATTTAAATGTCAAACACTTTTATAATTCAAATTACTGATCAAATACAAAGTTTTAAATTAGTTTTTAATAAGTGAAACAAAAATTTCATATATTAAATATTTCTTTTAAGTATTAATTTTAAAAAAAAAACCTATTTAGATAATGAAGGAGTATATGCTATATGAATTGCCTAATCCCTGGATAACGAATTGTAAATAATAATAAAAGACTCTAATGGATGCATTTTATCACTAGAGGAGGATTATTATTATTGGCTACCAAATCAAGGGTTCTAGAAACCAAGGGGTAAATGAAATAATTAATTTAGATTGTAAATATGATTTACATGAAAACGACAGAAATAGTATTAAATATTTCGTTTTGTAGTGTAAGACATTAAAAGAGCATACTAACTTATAAAAGGTAAAAGAAATGAAGAGTTAAAAATATTTACAACTTTATAACAGGAAGAGGGGATAGTATACTGGAATTAATAAATCAACTTTTTTTTTTTCATATGTCATAGCATCGGCCGGGACGCGAACCCACAACGGTCTGCAACCAACTACTTGCTTGCATGGCAGCTGCAATACCTCTCGGCTAACAACGCAAGACTTAATAAAACAACTTTTATTAAAATGGGATAAGAAAAAAAAAGTAAAAACTGAATAAATTATTTGGTTATGATAAGTGAGAAATGGATGAATTTACTGTAATATAATAGTTTCATAGAAAAAGAATATTTAATTTATACAACAGTCGCAGGCCATATATATGATCTAAACAAAGACATTCTTGATTTTTTCCAACAAGAAGTCATTTTACATCAAATCACATACATTTATGAGTATAAAGAAACAAAAATAGTTCAGAGTTGTAGAAGAATAAAAAATATTATAACAACAATAGAAGAAACTTACTATTATATGATAGGAGGATCTACAATTTAGATGTCAAAACAGAACAAAAAATTTGGTTTGTAAATATGGACTATATAAAAATGTCAGGGCATCACTAAACATTTATTTTTAGAGTCTTTCATATTAAAAAAGTAACAGGATAAATTATTTGGAGAATGAAAAAGTATTGTTATAGTGGAAGGCAATCAAAGGGATAGAGATTTTTTGGTTTATTAAATATGATAATAACAACAAAACGACTAGAATATTAGTGATAGCTGTAATTAAAATGATGTAGAAAAGAAAAAGGAATGAATCCCTATTAGAAACTGATTTGGAAATTGTGATAGAAGTAGGGAACATGGGGAGGAAGTCTATGGCTTTATTATGATATAAATATATTTCAGAGAGTTTATATATTTAACATGGTTAACAAGATGTTTCAGCCTATAGCTTAAATATAAAAACTTTTGACTCATTTAAAGAATATCCATTTTATAAGCTATCACCCAACTATTTTGGGCATATAAGAAATTAAGGAGGTTATTTAATAAAATATGACATAATTTTTTTTTTTAAAAAAAGGACTTTTCTGTGAGATGAGATGGCAGTAGAGGGGGTTGGTCTACACAAAGTGATGTTCTTTTACTTAATGATACAAACTCAAAATGTAGTTCAAAGACAATACAATAATGTTAAGATGTCAAACAATAGCAAAACTACCAACAATTATAATCAGATGATCTTGTCTTTGATGCACAGTTACTTGTCTGTATTTGAGTAGAAAACTTAACATAAGCACATTAACAAAATAAATGGGTTTGTGGTTAGTGAACCGATTTTCAGCTGTGTGATATTATGAAATATTTAATGATGATGTTATCATGTTCAGTTTTGTTTTTTATATTCCAGTGACTATCTAATGTTATTTTTTTCAGTTGTAGGATCACTTGTAAATAGAAACAGAAACTAAAGTTAAGTATTAATTTACAGAAGAGCCATGAACTATGGGATGTTTTGTTCCAAGCCTTCTTCATGTGTAAAGGAAAGATCATATAATAGTTTATCTTTTGTTGATGTAACATTGCTTATAATAGAATATTTATTATTTATTGAATTGCAAGTGTATAGTTCTTTTCAAAACCCAGATATATATATATAACACAGATATATATATATATATATATATATATATATATATATATATATATATATATATATATATATATATATATATACCCCCCCCAACCTCCCTCCCCCCCCCCCTATGCCTTAATTAGAAATATAAACAACAAAATTTAAAATAATTACTATTATTATTTTATATTAGGAGTGGGTGTTCATTCGTGCATCTATTGAAGCAATAAAAATAAGGGGGGGGGGGAGAACTAACTCCTACTGTATTTTTAGTTTTAAAATAAAGTAAGTAGCAAAAAAACTCTGGGCAATATTCTTTTTTTTTTTTAATATCTCTAATTGTGATAATGCTTAATAAGTATTCTGAAATTTTGTAACACTTTTAGAAAATATTTTATTAACCAAAATATTGCACATAAAATTCAGAAATGATAATAAAGGAAGAATAAAATATGTATTTTTCAACATAAACTGAAGATATTTTATTAGCATATGTAATCAGACACAGAGGCAAAACTCTCCTTACAAAGCACCACTCAATGCAAGCCAGGGTAATCAGTGGATGCAAGTTTGTCCATAAAATTCCTATCTAGTACCTACTCATTCAATATCTTCAGACTAGTTTCTAGCTTGCAGCTTTCATCACTGGGAGGAGCCTTGGATCTGAGAGCACTGCACCTAGATCTTAGGATCTAATGCAATTCTTGAGCAGCTATGTTTTACATTTTTAGCTAACTATAAAGCTTTGAGTTCACAATGAAAACAATAATGTTTTCAATTCAAGCTCATTAGCTTGTACAATCATATAAATCTGAACTCAGTTCAGCATCCATACTTTTTGGTGTCTTTGCTTTTTTAATAACCACAGCTATCATAATTCCATTTGGCAGGATTGATATTAAATCACTAAACATCCCATGATCACCATTGTTTATGATTATGCAATATATTTACACCACAGCAAAACTATTCATATAGTAGCACCCCACAGTGCAAGCCAGAATAATCAATGGATGAAGGAATATTTGTGGATTGTTGTATTATATCCTAAGATCTAGGTGCAATAAACTCAGATTTAAGGTCTCCCACTGATGAAAGCCACAAGCTAGAAACTAGTCTGGTAATAGTAGATTAGTAGCCATTCAATAGTAATTTTATGCACAAACCTTTCTGCATCCATTGATTACTCACTGATGAAAGCCACAAGCTAGAAACTAGTCTGGTAATAGTAGATTAGTAGCCATTCAATAGTAATTTTATGCACAAACCTTTCTGCATCCATTGATTACTCTTGCTTGTACTGAGTGATGCTATTGTATGGAAGTTTTGTCTCTGTGTAAACACATTATGTAAGCATAAAAATGGTGACCATGTGATGTTTAGTGGTTTATATGTAATTGGTATGTGCTTGACTCACACAAAAAAAGCTGTTAATATTTAAATTTGAATTTTTTTAAGGTTCTTCTTTGTTGATTTATTTAATTTTTGTTTAACTACATTTGACTTTAGATCATATATAATTAAAATCATATAGCTAGATACAGTGTTGTTTGTGGCTTCACTGCAGTAACTAAAATATAAACATGAAGATGGCAGTATTCTACAGAAAAGTAGATTCTTTGAGAGAACAATTGCAAGTTTATTATCAACCCCTCTTCCATTATTGTGAATAATGAACAAAAAAATGAAAATTTTCTGTAGTTTATTTAACAAATGTATGATTATTTTTACAAAATATTTGTATAGTAAATATTAGAAAAGAAATGTTATTGTGATTACACTTAGATTTTATTCATATATGTTTCAATGTGAAAAATATATAATTATGTAATGGCAAAAATGAAACAAGGATTAGTAACAACATTCTACCAAACATCCTATTGCAGAAATTTTGTAATATTTTAATAAGAGCTTTATGATAATTTAACAATAATTTATTCAAATTTTAGAAATGTATTTCAATTAACCTTTAACAAGTTAACATTACATTGTTTTCCCTGGTGATAATTTTTGTAATCATTCAACATTTGATTGTACTATTGAACTCTTATTCTATATTAAAATTCAATAAAGTGAACTTAATTTGTTAGAAATATAAGTTTACAAATGAAAACATTTGCAAATATTGGAATATCCTCATGGTGAAGATGTATTCAGCTAAGAGTAGTTATTTGTAAACTTATATTTTTAATAAATCAAATACAATTTATTGATTAAAAATATAGAATAAAAATCTTAATTCTAAAGCAAAAAGTGGAACTATAACTCACACTGTTGCTATGGTATAATGTAATAAATATTGAAATATGAAAAGACTAAGAGTAATGGCATTAGCCATGTACTAAAAAAATTATATTTGGACATTGCAAATGTAGAAAAAAAAATGAAATGTGTAATTTGAATCATTGGATGATTACCTCAATGTTCATCCAATGGAGATTTTTGTTTACATTAACTGTTCTTTACCCTTCCATAACTATCTTTAGTAATATTTTGCTAAAAAAATTTTAAATGGAAAAACTAAAATAATGTATATTGGTTGTGATTTAAAATATCACATGATCAGTTTTGTCTGTTTTCATTGGTTTAAAATCTCTGAAGAGATCACTACTTTCTACTCATCCAGAACTTCAAAGTAATTTAATCTAGTCTCCACTTGGATAACTGCTTAAGTTCTTTATTCCATACTTTCAAAACCATTTGCAAAATTACTTTGAGATGATTTTTGGAATTCAGAAATGATTTTTTGCCTATTCTATTAAAAGCTCTGATTATTTTTATACAATAATTGCATAATAATTATTAAAAAACCCAAGTATACATGTTTACACTTTGATTTTATATGCATCTGTTTTATTTTTAAAAAGTGAAGTTAAAAAATTCAGTTGTAATGCTAATAAAAAAATATGGCTGGTACAATCATCATTTCTCATGGAACACATTGGTAACACTTCTAACATCACATGATCACCATTTCTTATGTGCACACATAACTGTTATTAAACAGGCAAAACTCTTCATACAGTAGCCTTCTAGCATCCATTGCTTACTCTGGTTGGTGCAAGGTGGAACTACTGTATGGAGAGTTTTCTCTGTTTGGTAACACTTCTACTAATACAATGCTATGAGCTTTTGTGATATTTAAAAATTATAAATGAACTTTTAAATTTTAGACCAAAGATTGATATGAGGGTTTTCATTTATTCACTCACATTCTAAAAATAAATTTCAATCAACAAAGATTTTGTTAATTTTTTGAAGTCCTGCCCCGGCTGGATTTTCTTTACACTGTCCAATAAATTGCTTTGTATTAATAGATAAGGAAGGATATTAAATGAACTAATTAATGATTGTAAAATAAAGTAACTGTGTAAAAATATATTTTGTTAAAAAAAGTATTTTTGATAACAGATTAAATTGTTTGTCGAATTTATAAACGCAAAATAAATTAAATTTTTCTAGTTGGTGTGAGTGTATTTTTACAGTTTAAAAAGACTTGATCTTGGTTCATCATAATACTTCCAGTTAATGCAAAGTTGGAGCAAATTGGTACCTGAACTAAACTGTCTACATTTTGAAAGAATAGTAAACCAAGGAAACGGAAAGCAAAGACTTGGATTAGCTGACCATGCATAAGATAACTTTGCGATCATGTTTTTTTCTGAGGATTAACCTTAATACGTTAAAATAAAATCCCATGAAGCTTCAATAGTCAAAGCTACATTCTATCAATGACTTATGCTAAAAAAAAATATTGAATTAAATCAACATATAACTAAGACAAATTAAAATTAAATGCTAAAAATATATATATGGCATCTGAAATCACACTTTCATAGACTTTGTAAAGGACTTTTTTTTATTTATTCAGATAAATCTCTCACTGTTTACTGCTATAATATAAATTCATTTAATTCTGCAATATTTAATTTCTTATATTAAAACTTTAATATTTTTGATGCAATTTTTGTGTGTCTAGTACACATGTGTAAGTAATATATACAAAGTCTGACAATTAAGTTTGCAAATTTGCCACCAAGTGTTTACATTGGCAGCACTATACAAACAACTCAATTCGGTTTCATAACTTTTGGTACATCAGTGTCTCACAATAGTGTTCACCTCAACATGTGACTATGTCTGGCTAACTGGTGTTCATTATAATAGTGCATGATTTCATGGCCACCATGAGAGTACCAAAGTTTGAATTAACACAATTAAAAAAATATTAATTTATTTTTAACTTGGAAAAATGGAAATGAACTTCATGTTGGTAAAGATAATTCCATGATAAAAATAACAGTGTACAAATGAATTAAATATTTGTAGAGAGGACAGAAAATATTACATATTAAAAAATATCAGAACAGCCAGTAATAATCAGAAGGGATAAAAACATTACCAAAATAAATTGATCCAGTAAAACATCACATTATATATATATATATATATATATATATATATATATATATATATATATATATATATATATATATATATATATATATATATATATATATATAAGAGAGAGAGAGAGAGAGAGAGAGAGAAAGGCTACTGTTTAAAAAATAAATTGAACTGTGTCAAAATCATTGACTGTTTGTGAAATGTAACAGACAAAATAGATATGGATAGACATACAATTAAGAAAATCTTAACAGAAAATCTTGGAATAAGAGAAATATACACAAAAATGATTCAGAAAGAATTCACTGACTGTGAAGGAATTTTTAGTTGTACTGGAATACTCTCCTTACTCACCTGATCAGTTCTATTGACCATTTCAGAAAAAGAATTCCAAAACTGTTTTGAAAAATGGATTAGGCACTGGCATTCTTGCATACTTTTCTGGGAAATTCTTCAAAGGTAATTATAGTCAGATTCAATAATGAGATATGAAGCACTTTTTCTAAGATGAGATCACAAACTTAGTTGTCAAACTTCATGTATATGTATGCATTCAAATAGAATCAGTTTTTTTTAAATTATGTTCACTTGTTTAATGATGTCATAGGTTGCCATGTGTTGTCAACATTTTGAAAACTACATGAAGATAAATTTGTCTACCAGTAAACATAGCAAAAAAGTGGTATACATTAAGCATGCCTATATATCCTGTAACAATGGCAATATGAGTTATATAATTGGAAAAATCTATATCCTTTTAAATAAATATTTTTTATTGATTAAAAAGCACAGAAAATTCTGTACTGGGATTTCAAAATGAATTGATAAATGTTTTCAGGGTACATACAATATTATTAATATTTTTTATATTTTATTGATGTAGATTATACCAAATAAATTATTTTAAATCTATTCTTCAAAAAGTAAAACTGTTTTTAGTTATGAAAATAAAATTAATTTTATCAAAATTAATAACTAAATATTATTTTGTAAAAATTTTCTCTATATAATATAAAGAGCATACAAATAGCTTTAAACAAGCTTATTTTTTTAATATAATAAATGCTACAAGAGAAAGCATTCAAATCATCTTTATCTAGGATTGCCCCCATCCCCTGACCAGTTTCAAGCTATGGCTCTCTTCAGTGAGGAACTAGAAAACCAGATTCAAAAAAGTAACTCAAGATAAGCATTTATCTAAAAGTTAATTCTTGAAAAGATCTGAAATTTTAGACATCTACAAGTCTTTAAATTCAGCTCTCCAATTGAAATAACCATATGGATCTGAACATTAATTCAGAAATCCCATATATTAATGGGCTTTATAATTTAATTCAGCCAAAGCCTCCAACAGCAAAATAATAATAGTAATAAAATCATGTTATGTGTCACATGACCTATATAGCTTGCATTGATCAATATGAAATGTAAAGAAACTCTAAACAAGCATATTTTTTAATGATAAATTCTAAAACAGAATGCATTCCAATCATCTTCATCTAGAATATATATATATATCATTAAAAAAAACCAGTCAATGCTGAGGCAATCTCAATATTAATAACAATCAACAATTTCAAACTGTTGTAATGGCAACCTCTTTTTAATAATAAAGGTGTAATCCATCTTTACTAATGGTCTAATATACTTATATAGATACTAAAGATTGCGACTTGACCATAGAGATTAAAATTATTGATAGAAGAAAATTTAAATAAACTTCGTTAAACAGGTAAATATATAATCTATTCTGAATGTAGGCTAATAAATAGCTCATTATAACATTACAACCTGCAATTATAAATTTAAAATTGCACTCTAAAGTATTATAGCATATATGTGTGGAGATGGTAATCTGGATCAACTGATGATTGCTGGTTTAGCATGAAATATGTATATTGGTGATTATTTATCTTTTTAACATATATGTGTTCAAGTGTATCAGTGTTATGAGATTGTGTGGAGAATGGTGGCTTGTGTGAAAGTCTGTGCTCATATACCCTGTATATTACATATATAGACACATGTATATAATAAGCCTGTGTGTTTCAGTTATTAAATGATAAGTGTAATAGTGTTTTAGGCTAAATGGGTTTGTAAGTAATCATTAAAAAACCAGTAAGTACTTAGACAATCCCAATATCAATAATAATTTCAAACTGTTATGTATATAGTATATAACATAAATAAAATTCCTGTTAATTAAAAACTATTGTAATAACAATAAAAATAATAAATATAATGGTAATTAACTATTATATACAGTCATTTAGTCTGCAGAAGTACTTTTGATTAATTCCTTAACCTTACTCAACAGCCATTTAATACAAAAACATAACTGAAACAACATCACCAATTCAAATCCCATGAATCCCAAATTTTAACATCAGCAAAACTATAATGTTGTGTATCAAATTTTTTATAGATGTATGTTATTATATATAGGTGAATCAAGGTGCAGTATAGGTAAGAGATTAAAGGAGTCATGGATAGTTATACAAGCATATGAAAAGTAAAAAATAATAATGATTTAATAACTGCTTGTTTTCTTGGATCATGAAGATATATAAATATAAATTTAGGTTTGATCTTGGGAGTGTTAAGATTCTTCATGAAGAGAAAAACTCTAATAAAAGAAAAATTAAAGAGAATTTTAATAAATAGAAATAAATTGAACATAGTTAATAGACATGCTAACATTAAAATTTGGTATTTATGAGATTTGAGTTGATGATGTTTGTCACTGTTATGTTTTTGTATTTAATGGCAGTTGAGGAGGGTTAAAAGACTGAAAGTACTTCTTCAGATTGAAAGACTGTATATAATAGTTAATTACCATTATATTTATTATTCTTATTGTTACATATTATACTGTTTATTTATATATGGTACAAATATATTGGCATTTGGTAAAAGCTAAAAGAAAAAGTAAATTAAAAATTTCTTTTAGTTTGTGTAATTCTTTTTTTAAACGTGCAATGAAAGTTACATTTTTCATTTATATTTTTTATGTAATTAATAATAAAAGTTAAAGTTGGAAAGAATAAAAGACACGCAGATTACTAATCCAGATAAATAAAGGAAAGAGAATTCCCCACACAAATTACAATCGGTAAAATCTTTTTGGAAGCTAATTAAAGATGGCAAAATTATGTTTAAAAAAAAACAACTTTGTAACTTAAATTTAAGAAAGAATGTATAAGATTATTATCTTGTATGTTGATAAAAGGACAAAAGAAAATATGCGCAATGTCTGAAAACCTGACCTCTAGTATAAAATGAAGAATATCAGTGTGATCAAGGTCTTATCTGTTTTTCTTTTGGCTGGTCCTGGATCACAAAATCCAGGACCACTCTATGCTGAAATAATTCTTTATGCTGGAGTGGATCGAAGCTTTTGACATTGTTCATCATGAAGACCGTCAACCCTAGAAAAGCGTTCGTGACTAGCCTTTAGGGCAGACCAAAAAAAAAAACAAGTTAAAAACAATGGTCATGAGCTCATTTTACCTCATGAAAAACTATGCATGGTAATCCACAATCTTCATAAACTTGCTAACACTACAAGTAAGCTTCTTGATTGTGACTAAATTAAGCATTTGCAAATCATTCTCCAATAAGCTTATAATATAATCCTGAAAAAGACATTAAATTTTAATATTCATGAGACTTTTGTTTACCTAAGAAATCTAAGTGTAATATGAACTGTTTTAATTAATTGATTCATGTATTCTTTCCAATGTATTAGTAATTTATGTTTTTAATATTTTAATTTGTTAGAATAAAATAATTATTTCTAATATCAACTTTTCATCGTGGAATATTATTGTTAGTTTATTTGTAATCTATTAGGTGTAAATTACCTTGACCCATATGTTTATTTATTAACTAAAGCCCAGAAGAAATATTCTAAAAAAACAAATAAAGATATGGGATATCATAACCACAATCTTTTAGTTACTTCCGTCAAAATTATGGGATACGAAGAAGTTAGGAGTCTATTGACTATGGCGCCCTCTTATAAATTAAAACTAACTTCTTCGGCAATTCCTATCATAATAATTAGTAGACCAGTTAGTTAGGAAATAAAGCTATGTTTTTGGAAATAGGAACAAGATATTTTTCTACACCATAGCTTGATTAACTTTCATTTAATAGTGTGCAAAAAAAGGCCTACCAGAATCTAGCAAAATCGGAAAAACTTTACAATATATATATATATATTTAATTAACAAACTTAGAAGCTAAACAAGTTTTCGCAATAATTTATAATAGCACCTTTGTTGGAGTTATTTATTGAAGTAAAAGGAAAACATGTTTACTTCAAACCCAAGTTGTTAAATGGTTTTAAACCCTGAAAACCTCTTTTTATAGGTGTGAGAATGTGGAAGAACAACAACTTTCTTGAGATTCTGCAAACAATATTTTAGACTTCTGCAAAGAGTTCAAAGTGTTGAATTAAATATTTCCATAAATTACTATTATAATAAAGAATAGAAATGAGCTTATATTGATAACTTTTAACTTTTGAAATTGCCAAAAAACTATCAATTACTATTAATTGACAACCCCTGCAGCTAAGCAAGTTTTCTCATTAACTTCTAATATCTCTTTTGTTATTTCTATTAGCATGAATATAATCTCATTTTTATTCATTATTATAAGTAATAGCAATGTATAGAAGTATTTAATTCAATATATATATATATACGTTTGTGCAAATAATGTATTAATATGTGCATTTGTGCATATTGACCAAATTCAATTAGGCAGTATAATTGTTATTTCATTAATCAATGATATTATTAAATAAATATTGGAAAACAATTATTATATAACCTAAAGTTTACTTTGTTAGGAATAAAATGTTTTCTATCTAAGACTTAAGATTTCAATGAAATAAAAAATGTTCCGATTTTTGTAAAAATAAATAAAGTTATACTAATAACAATAATGAGTGAATGCTATTACGCTTTATTTTAACAAAATTTTAAGTAGAATAATTACAAATTAATAAAAATAAAAAAATTCTATTTTAATACGTAATATTTATCTTTTGTATCAAAATTTAAAATTTATGAATAATTTTAAAAATATTTAAACTATTTTTTATAATGTTGATTATATGTGCTATCATCTTTGTTTTTCATAATATATTAGCTTTGTGGAGCATATAATATTTTTATCTTTATTATTTTTAAATTTTAATATTATTGGGGAAAATGCACCTTCAACCAAATACATAAAAAACAACTTGGAAAGGAGGATTAAAAATTAAAGAATCCTGTGTGATCTTGACTTTGCTTTAAAACTTCAACAAAAAATATTTATTTAATCTGAAATGTAAACTGCTTGCTTGCAGCATTATTTAAATATATATATATATTATAAATTATTATTAATCTCTTTATTATTGTGATTGCTTGTTAATAATTTCTTATGGATTACTATTAATTGTTTATTTACTACAGTATGTATAATTTAAACAGAAGGGATTTAAATTTATCCTAAGCACATGTGTTGACGAATATTGAGGCTACTCTCGAACCAAAGCACAAAATTGAGATTTTTGAAAAGATAAGAGTGGCCATGTTATCAAAAGTACCTAAATTTACATACATAAACCAATCTAAAGCATCCTAGTTTGAGAGTGTAAAAATGTTTATTCACTTTACATCCATTAATTTCTTTCAATATATTAATGCTTGTCTTTTCATTTTACTATGTGTAGATATTACAAACTATTAGAAATTATGTAATATTCAATTTTATTTAGTAATGCAGAGATCGTATGTAAAATGAATAAAAAACATTAAATGTCATAGGTATTTTATGCAGTGTGTTTCATATATATGTATATGTTATTCATTTGTGTGCATCGAACAGTCTTTATTTTTATTCTGACTATTGAAACCAGCATTCTTATTTCTACTTTGAATAATTACCATTATCATAGGCTCTAATTGACCATCATCATGACAAGCCCAGTTATATATACTCAACTGTGGAGACTGAATGCTAATCCACTGTGATCATTAGAGTAATTTCCATAATATTTTGTAACCATGCACATATATGATATCTAAAGTTCATAGAGACATTTTTAATTTTAAATGATTTTTAAACTATATTCTTGTTGTCTTCTAGATGTATAGTAAACTGATAATGTTACTATCTATTGTTATTTTAAATTAATAGTCTACTTTTTTTTTTTAATGTTTCACATGCAGCTCACAAAATATTTCATTTTGTAATTAAATTCAAAAAATTTAAATAACTTTGTCAGCCAGTCATGAGATGGTTTGAGAATATTAAAAAAATAGATATATTTTATTATAGTAATATAAGTGTTTCTATTGACCTGTACATTTTACCACACTAGAAGAATAATAAATTCAAGAGCTAATGAATTCTTGATTAAATCTTAACTTGCTATTTTTCATCTTCCAATGCCATGTAGGCTCACAAATTATTAGCTACTTTATTTTTTATTTAATTGCAGCATTTAAATTAGTAATATCCAAGTTTGTTATTCTGCCATGTTTATTTCAAAGAATTGAACCATTTAAACCACTATAACATCACTTAACCACCATATGTTATATTTACACAATTTGTTAACACAGTAACAACTTTATTCATACAATATTGCTATCTAATGTCAGCCATAGTAGTCAATGAATGCTGTAATATTATTACATCAAAGTTCTATCTACTCATCCAATATCTTCAGATTAGTTTCTAGTTTATGGCTTCTATCAATGAGAAGCTTAATCTGATAATACTGCACCAAAATATATTGGGCCAGGCATTATCAAATGACCTTACACAAAGACTGCTGTAATGTAAAATTGTATATATTAAGCACAACGAATATATAAATGTGCTATATTAATAATGGAAGTTGGGTCTGAGCAGTAGAATACCCACACACACCAATTTAAAATATTGTACACATATAATAAACTCATGTATTTTTTTATTTTTTTTATTTTTCATTTTTTGTATATTTTATATATATATATATATCATTTTATGTATGTGCTTTTCTCTGAAAAATTCAAATAGAGAAAAGCAATTGTTCCAAACATACTTATATATATATATTTCATTGTTTTAATTACTTTTCTAAAAATTGTTATCTTATTCTGTAAAAAAAAAAAAAAAATGTTAATTGCTTTTGCAAAAATGTGATCAAAAGCAAAATGTTTGATAATGCTATAATAAACTGTTATCTTTTTAAAAATTCTTTTGAATTGAATTTGTAAGCAAGTGGTCTGGGTTATTCAAGATGGAAGTAATTGTATCAAACCCTAAAATGTAGAATTTGATCAGAGAAATCGTAAGAAATGTTATAATCTAAGTGATAAGATAAATTAAAATGATTGGTTGATTCATACTTCTCAGAGCACTATCTGAATTGGTTCTTGTGAGTGGGATTGATAGTGCGTGGGATTCATTCTTCTTTAGCAGTCATTCTGGGCAAGTCATTCACTACTTTGGCTCCAGAATTCTCCAAGCAACCAGCTACTTAGAGATTAATTTATGAACAAGACTACTGCTGAGATTTTTTAAGAAATCCATTATACAGTTCTTTTAAGAACTAATGATTTCTTAAAGATTTAATGAACCAGTCAAGATAGCAAATGAACTACCAGAGAGTCCAGTAAAATGACCGTGGGGTAGACAACCAGCCAGTGCACCATCCTTTCTCTGTCCCAAGCCACCAAGATGTGATCATGCCAGTTCCAGCCGCCTTGCCTATGCCTGAATGAGATGTAATCCTCACTGCACAGCCAGTTGACTTGAAGCCACTCGGAACCGAGCCCAGTCCGGAGAGAATGAAGAAGCCTACATAAGTTTTTTTTAAAAATATTTTGTTGAATTAATTCATTCTAATCTTTCCGACAATTAGAAATATATATATATATATTTATTAGTATTATTAATCATTTAAAAAAGAGAGAACTGTCTCCCGCATATATATATATATATTGGATTTACGGTTATTATGGGCATAAATGATAAAGCTTTTACTTAAATCTTTTGAGTCATTTTTCTATTTCAAATTCTAATATTTTCAACAAAGGTTGCAATTAGTTTTTTTTTTTTTTTTATTGCTGTTTTTTTTTTCTTTTTGTTGAAAATTGTCATACATGTATAGGAATTTATCTATAGCAAAAAGGAAATAGATACAGTACCTCATGTTAATGCAACCTTATTGACATGTTGAAAGATATGAAATTAGTGAAATATTTCATATACGTATGCGTAGTTGTTCATTTTATTATTATTAATTGCTATCAATAAAAAAGGTTTTAAAATCATCAGTAAAAGCTTATGCCTGTATGACCGAAAATCTCATATCTGAAATATTTGTATATCAAATCACACAAAGTAGTCAAGCATTGTTAGCCGAGAGGTAATCGCATCCGCCTTGCAAGCAAGTAGTTGGTTGCAAATAGTTGTGGGTTCGCCTGGCCGATGCTATGACATATGAGAGAAAGAAAAAAAAATCACACAAAGTAAAATTTATTTCTACATGGTAAAAAGAGCTCAGGCCACTTCCATTCTTTATGAAACATTGTATTGTAAATAGCTTTAATGGTTTATCTATTTTCGTATTCATTTAAATTGTATTTATATATGTATCTATTTAAAAGTATCAAATATATATACGGGTTGTGATAATAATTCAGTTATTTATTTTTATATCATTTCAAGTATGAAACAGTGGTGGGTATTTGGGATTAAATAAATATTTCATCATAATATTAAACTTGTTTTGTTTTCGAATTATTATTTTTTTGATAAAATGTATTCTTTCCTTATGAACCACGTACCTGCAATAATCATTTAACTTACCCACTTAAAACCCTAGATTTAGATCACTGAGCTAGCCACGTGGGATTTCGCTCTACCAGGGTGTTAAATCTTATTCTTATGCTCCGTTGAACATATGGTATTGCACATCCTTCTAGGAGGGGGAAAAATTCATTTTTTGATTCCTTTCTAGAAGTGGTGTGCAAAAGTTTATTTTGTAAATAGATTTTTCAAAGGTGTGTACTTACCATTGTTCTAAATATTTGGGCATTCAAGTAAGATATCAACTAAAGGGTGTTTTTAACTGGAAGAGTCCTGTCAATTCACTCTTTCTATCAGTTTAGCTGGAAGTACCAATATATATGAGTACAGACAATTGGCTAAATCGGTATCCATTCTTTTCCTGTTAAATTTTGTTCATTTCATGCTCAGTGCAAGATTAGGATTAGGAAATCCGCAGGGGAGTTTTAGTCCGGTACAGTAAAACTGGCGCCAACGTGGTTTAAATGGAAAAATGGTTAGATTAGGGAAAGAACAAGTTAAATTATATAAATGTGTAAATTATGGTAAAAATAATTTACATGCCTTATGTATATATAAACTTTATGTTTGATTGATTAGTTATTTAAAAACTAAATTAAATGTTGACTATATATATAAGAGAAGTTATATAAAATTTGATCGTTAGTTGTTGTTGTTGTTGTTTTTTTTAATATATAATATAATTAATAGGCCATACAAATGAACACGCTTACTTTACGATATATTTGTTTTTAACCCTTTGACGCCCAGTACGACTTTTGTACGACTTGTCTAGAAATTTCTATTTTGAGCTGAGTTTACGCGTAAACAGTAAACGTCACACATACGCGCAATACGTCATTCTTTGCGCCATTTCAATATCTACCTGAAACTCTAAGAATTTTTTCTGTACGACAATTTTTAGATTTTTTATGAATATTTTTAGCAAAGTGTACCTAAAATTTTTTTTTTTTTTTGATTTTTCTCATTTTATTTATCGTAAAAAAGTTATTCCACAATTGTTGGATCAATTACTGAAGATTTTATTGTGATTTTCCATTGAAGTTGTCCGTGATTCTGGGCTCTCTTCTCAAATTACGTTTTTGGATAACGTTCAAGGGTATGTAATTACTTTTTTTTATATATTTTTTTTTATAAATTATAATATTTTATATTTACTAAAACAAATAAATATGTTATATAATAATAAATTATAATATTTTCGATGTAATGAAACAAATAAACGTTTTTTGATAACATTCGCGAGTATGTAATTACTTTTATATATATATATTTTTTATAAATTATAATATTTTCTATTTACTGAAACAAATAAATATGTTATATAATAATAAATTATAATATTTTCGATGTACTGAAATAAATAAATATGCTATAGAATAATAAATTATAATATTTTCGATGTAATGAAACAAATAAACGTTTTTTGATAACATTCGCGAGTATGTAATTACTTTTATATATATATATTTTTTATAAATTATAATATTTTCTATTTACTGAAACAAATAAATATGTTATATAATAATAAATTATAATATTTTCGATGTACTGAAATAAATAAATATGCTATAGAATAATAAATTATAATATTTTCAAATAAATATGCTGTAGAATGGAAAAAAGTTGGGGACTGGGGTATCTGTCACTGCGTGAGCTAATGCATTTTTTGGCATGATTATAAATATGAATAGTGTATCATGCATGACCAAGTTTGAATTTATGGACGAATTATTGCATGAGTGCTAAAGTTATGACCCTCAATTGATTTGTGTCAATTTTAGGCAAGTAATATAGGATATTGTATAAATTTTCTGGCTTCTTCAATCTATCCAGTTATTGTTACAGTGCCATGTATTTGAACTCAGCCTTTCTTCATATTTTTTATGCAAAATAATAAATATATTTATATACAAGTTCATGCTACACAACTGGAATTTCATGTAATATAGGATATTTATACACACTTTCTGGTTTCATCAATCCATCCATTCTGTATTATAGTGCCATGTATTTGAACTCAGCCTTTCTTCATATCTTTTATGCAAAATAATAAATATATTTATATACAAGTTTATGCTACACAACTGGAATTTCATGTAATATAGGATATTTTATACACGGTTTCTGACTTCATCAATCCATCCACTCTGTGTTATAGTGCCATGTATTTGAACTTAGCCTTTCTTCCACACATGTAATCATTGTTAATAATAATAAAAAATTATCTTTATTGATTTATTTTTATTCATTTTATTTTTATGAGTTTATTTATTTATTTTTGAATTACACTGTTCTATTACTTTTTTCTCCACTAAAAACCATTCATATTTTTACAGATAATTTACAAAACTGAACATATCTGGCTGTGGAATGAAAATGGATCACAGCAAGTCAGCTGTTTTAGTAATTTTCTCAGGGAAAAATTACCTCAGGTAAGACTTCCAATACATCATTTTTTTTGTAAATTTGTGAGGAATGTGAAGAAGCTGTTTATGAAAGTGTCATTTTATCATTTGAATTTCAAAATTTAGGATTTGTGAATCAGTGTAAAAACAAACATTCTTAAATCTGTTATAAATATTATTTTTTTTAACTTTTTTTTTATGAAATGATTATTTTAACAGCTTCATTATATTCTTTCATATATGTACTTGCTTTTACAACATTATTTTTATATATTTATTACATTCAAACACAAAATATCTAAGTTATTAGAGTTAGGGTAAATTTTTTTAAAAATTAAAGATGGCCGCCTGGTTTTCAAAGGGTTAAAGTTATTCTTAAATAATTTAAAATATTTTATTCAGTAATCTGCAGATCCAAAATGATGGTGTTATTCTTTGTTGCGACATATATTTAATATATATTTATGATTCAAATTGTTAGCAATAAATCAAATCAAACACTGTATTCTATAAGTATTCCGTATAAGTAAAATAGATGTTGAATTTATTTTTAAAAAATTATACATATACTATAGTGAAGTTTGATTATTTTTTATATAGAGAGAAGAGTACAGATTCCTTTATCTTAATAATTGCTTAACAATTTTCACTTTAAACTGAGTCGCTAACATTTTATTAGACAAATAAAGTTGCCATTTAATCTGAGTAAAAACTGATGTCAACATGTCCAATTAAAATAGAAATAAAATATAGAAAAATTATTAAACGAATGTGTTAGGGAAAAGTTGGTTGGAGGATTTCTATACATGGTTATTACAAATAAAAGTAATAATTTATTATAACGTAATATTTTAAAATAACTTACAAATTGAATTTCTTGTTTTTTTGTTTTGTTTTGAAAAAGAAAAAGAGAGAAAATAGACTTTTAGATATAGGGATAAAACCTGTTTATCAAACGTAGCGTAATATTTTAAAATAACTTATACTTTTTTTTGTTTTGTTTTTGGAGAAAAGAAAAAAGTAAGTAAAATAAAATAGAGTTGTATACTAGCGTAACAAAATAAAGTTTCGTATGTTAAACTTGATTTTTTTATTTTTATCGATAAACAAGGTTAAATAGACGTAGATAAAAACGGGCAGAATTATTGGAACAGGGCGTAGAAAAGACACATAATCGGCAATTGGAATGGTGCAGAGTTAGGTGCACGGTGTACTGCACGTATTTAAAAATAAGACAAATAGTTAAAGAATAATTTGATAATAAAAATAAAATATCCGATATTGCCGATTTTGTATTTAACTGATCAGTAACTAAAAACTTATATATATATACCGAATATAATACTTATAACTATGTTTTCAATGTAAAACATAATGGAAGAAACTTTAGTGAATATAAAACAAGAAATGGCCAGAATACCACAAAAGATAAAAGAACTGACTCAACAATTCTTAGAAAACATTGCATACACAAACCAAAGAATGGAGGAGTTCAAACGTGAAATATCAAAGCAAATCGAAACAAGATTTTATAGCTTTAAAATGAGATACACGAAAGAGAAAAGGGACAATCCTACCTGTGCAATATAAACCAATTTTTACGAATAAAGATATTTGAGGGACAAACAAATGAAGCTCCTATCGAGCATATTAAAAGCTTGGAAACATATTTCCAAGTGAATCAAATTAATGACTTTGGTAAACTGGCAATTGCCTACAGTCACCTTCATAGTGATGCTCAAACATGGTGGCAATCCTTGTTCCACCATCCCAAAACATTTGAGGATTATAAAAAGGTATTGAACAGTGCCAAGATATGATCCTGCAACAAGTCATGCAGGAAAAATATAAAGAGAATACTGGCGAAAATTATTCGAAATTTTTCAGAAGACAAGCAGCAAGACTTCAGACACTGAAAGCATGCCACATATCAGAGGGGCGAATTGTCAGGATAATCCGCCATAATTTGCCACTTCATGTTGAACAAATGTTGCTCACTACAAGGACAGTTTCAGTGCAACAAATGGATGAATTATTAAATGAGATAGACATGAGCAAGCAATACAAGCTATCAGCAAATGTTTGGGAAGATAAACATACCAATCACACAAACAGGAACAAAAATGAAGAGTTCTGTGGTGACATCATAAAACCATGGACTAATATGGACAAAGAAATATCAAACTTGATATGTTCATGGGAAGATAGAGTGCCTGAATATGCTCCACAAAGTTGTCCCGAGATCAGTCTGACAATTGAGGGACTTGAAGTCACGGCCATGCTGGATTCGGGCAGTCAAATATCTGTAATATCAGAAGATCTATACCACTGCATTGTAACAAAAAACCCAAGCATAGAAATCTTACCTTTGAAGACAGCACAAATAACATTAGTAAACAACTGGAAAGCAAAACTTCTGCTCAGTGCAAGATTAGGATTAGGAAATCCGCAGGGGAGTTTTGGTCCAGTACAATATAGATATTGAATTGGGTTCAGATTTATATTTAAAATTAGTTTGGACCAGAAACATCATTAAATTTTCAGTTTGGACTCATAGCTTTACAGTTAACTTAAAAGATATCAGGCTGAAGAGATGAGGTGCCTTGGATCTGAGAGCACTACAATTAGATCTTTGCATCTTATGCATTTCTTCAGCCTGTTATCTTTTAACTATAAAGCTATGCATCCAAACTGAAAATTTAATGATGGAAGCCATAAACACCACAATTATTATATTTTATAAAATTGCCAAATGTTTTAAATAAAACGAGATATGCAAGTAAATCTATATAAAAGGTAAAAACTTCAGGAAATGATAAAATTATTAGTAATTAATTAAAAAAAAAAAAACAGGTGATGAAATACAAAACATGTAACAATAGTAGCAATAATAAATTTATATTTTTTCCTCATGTGTCATAGCATCAGCCGGGAAGCGAACCCGCAACCTGGGACAACTCCTTGTAAAGCAGCTGTCACTGACCTTTCGACCACCAATGCTTGACAATAATAAATTTATATTTTGAAAGAAAACTACATACCAAATGTCTAAATAAAGGGTCGACAAACTTTTTAATACAAATAGCCATTTTGTTTACCCCCCCCCATTCCCACCTATTAAATAGCCACAAGGAAAGAGGACAAAAATATGTTCATGAAAAATATAAATTACTGAATGGCTGTGAATATATTTGAACATTTATTTTAATAATCAAACATAATAAAATATGCACAAAATAAAAATTATCTTAAAAATAAAAAAAAAAAATTACTTTGACAGTGTGATTTATTTACAAATTGTTAATATTTAAGAATCTATTACATATAATAATTACTATTTTATAATAAGGCTGAATTCAAAAACAATGTTGTAATGTGCATTTTTCCTTCTGGAATTATCAAAATATTTATTTACAAATTGCAAGGAGAAATAAAAAAAAATATGTTTATGTTTATCATGGTAAAAAGAACCATGAGAATGGGATCAAAGAACCGCAATTGGTTCATAAGCCACAGTTTGCCAATCCCTGGTTTGAATGGTAAAGATGTATCACGTGATTGGAAGAATACAGTAAAAGATTAATATTCAATAATGTGATAAAAATATTTATTAGAAATAACAGATCCATCAATCTTTCTATCGATTATTTACAACACTTGTTTCCAAACTTTTAGTGTCTGCCCCTTCCTTTTTTTTATGGAAAAATATCCTCCCCCCTCAATTTTTAGAACATTCTAATTTTATAAATACTGCTGTATTCACAATTTCATTTCAATAGTTTATAAAATAAAAACCCTATTTAATATAGATTTAGATCTTATATAAATATTTATTTTTATAATGTTATAATTTATAATATAATCAAATAAATTTTCCAAAAATAAATAAATAAAAAAGTCAAAACAAAAGCAAAAAAACAAAATAACATTGATTAAAATTATAAGGATATTTAATTTTATGGATTGGCCTATTTATTAAAACCAGATAATATAAAAAAAACACTTTTTACATAAACCACTAGGTCTGCGCATCACTTATCTCACTCATGTCATTAGCAGCGCTGAAAGCTGCTGAGAGCTTATGGATTGTTGGATCCTTTCTTTAGAAATTGATTACTTATGCCGTTAGTAGGAATCGGGCAAAAGTTTTTAAGCATTAATGAATAATTTTCATTAGATACCGATTTGAATTTCTATGTTTGGTAAAACTTCTACACTCCATTTGCAATAGTCTTGTGCCCCCCCCCCCCAGGGGGTGCACCGCACAATTTGGAAAAACTGCCTTACAAAATCTTTAACAAATAATTATAACAGGTGTCATTAACATTAGTAAGAAAACTAAAAAGTTTTTAAAAAATGTAGCTGAGCTGTGCATAGTACTAGATGTGATGTGATGCACTGTGACTTCTCCTTAAATGGAGTCAGGAATCTCTCAGCAGCTATGCTCAGAGAAACCTGATAGCCACTTTACCTTCCTTTTCCATTGTCCACCCTAAGTTTTCCCATAATCTGCTCCATCCCATTTCCACAACAAACTTTGTCAACTCCATGACCTTCATATCTAACTCCCCCTTATCTTTTCCCAAACCTATCATAAAAACCAATAGCTCACTTTCTGTATAATCACTTTGTTCATATTTAATCTTCCACAACTTCATTATTTGTACCCTTTCTGCTTCCAAGCATTTACATTGAAGTAACAGATGCCTAATATTTTCTATGCCTTCCTTACACAACTTACAGACTAAATCACCCATATTTTTCCATTTACATGTATATTCCCTTATTGCTAAAGATCCCGTTCGAGCCTTAAACAATAAACTACTTTCCTTACTATTATCATAAATTAACTCACACTCAATGTTCTGTTTACTTCTATATATATATTTAAACTCGTTTTACTCTCCATACTAGTACTCCATCTCTCCAACTCCCTATTCTTTATTAATGCATCTATTCTTCTATCCCATTCCTTACTACTATAACATTCAACAATCCTCCTAACACAATCAACCCACCTTTTGTACAAGTATACTGACATAAATTCTTTATCCAAATCTTCTGCATACCATATTATCTTTCTCACCCATCTTGTTGCCTGCCCTTTACTTGTAACCCAATTAAATACTATTTTGGCTATTTTTTATTATCCATAAACTGCAATCTACCAAACATTTTCAATTTGCTTTTTGCATCTCTCATAAAAACTTGACCATCCCATTTCTCCTTGAATTGCCTCCTTTGCTGACCACACTTCAGCATCTAATGCATGTCTTCCTACTTCCCTTTGTACTTTTTCTAAGCAATCTAAAACCCTTTACTAACACATAACGTATCATTGCCGTATGTTAACCCTACTACTGCCACTCTCTTCCATACAATTCTAGCTACATCATATTTATTATATGAAAACTGTTAATTTCTTTATCAATCCCTTTTTTTTCTTTGCTTCATTTATCAATTTTTCCTCCCATTCATCCAAGCAATTTTTTTTATATATCCCCCAATAAGAAATATTTGTCTTCTCTTTCCCCAGTATTCACCATCATTATATTTGATTTTTCTTCACAAAATTTAATCCCCGTATCTTTACCCACCCTTGCGCATGTCCTCAGCATAACTTCCATATCTTCTCTTCTTTCTGCACACAAAAAGACATCATCCGCAAAAAAAAAGACCCGACAATAATATATGCTCTCTTGTCACCTATTAACTGCATCTCTATCCCTCTTTCAAGACTTTCTATTGCTCTCTCCATTTCACTCAAACACAACACAAACAAAATAGGCAACATAGGGCATCCTTGCCTCAGTCCCACCACATTTTTAACTTTAACTGATTCTATATCCCCTAATTGATATGTATAGTAATTATTTTCATATAATTTCTTAATGACACCCACTAAAGCTTCATCCATTCCCAGATTTGCTAAACTTATCCATACTCTACTTCTATTCACTCTATCATATGCCTTCTCTATATCTATAAAACTCATATATAACTGTTTACCTGAATTTCTATTCATATCTATAAGTTGTGTAAATACAAATAAACTTATCTCCTATATGCCTATCTGACCTAAAGCCTCCTTGCATTTCCCCCACTACATTATTTTCTTCCATCCACTTTGCAACTCTTCCAGCCACCATATATGAAAAACTGATGTTACTGCTATTGGTTTATAATTATTTAACTTTCTATGATCCTTACCTTTTCCTTTAAATAATAATCTTACTCTTGTATTACTCCAGCTACCCAAAAAAACTCTCTTCTGTGCCATCTTATTAAAACATGATAGTAACTTTACTTTTGCCCTATGCCCTAAATTCATTACCATCTCTGCTGCCCATCCATCTAACCCTCTTGCTTTACCATTTTTCAATTTCTTCCCTAGAGCTACACCCTATTCCCTCCTCATCCAGTAGTACTATCTCTGTCTCCCCTAAATTTCTCCTTTTAATGTAATTCCAAAATTTTTTACTCCCATCTCTTCCACTTTTATTAATATCATCCAATAATTTACTATTTAGTTTCATTCTCTCTCTATAATTATCTATTTTAGCTAACTTCTTCTTTTTTAAGTACTTTTCCCATTTAGCATTACTATCTTTTTCACTTTCTTTGTTTTTAATAGCACATTTATGTTCTCTGCATGCTTTTTTCCTCTCTTTTACACTTTTACTAACTCTCATTGTTCTATTACTTTTATTCTTCTGAACATTCTCACCTAAAACCCTATTTGCCACTTTTTCTATTTCATCACACCAGTCCTCGTGCTCATTTCCATCCAACTCTTCCATGGTTTCTTCAACTTGTATTCTATACTCTTCTAACTTATTCTTATCATTCACTCTCCATCCACATCTTTCACTATTGTTTCTACTTTTATTTCTATTTTCCATCACATTACTAACCATTTCAATTACAAAGAAATTATGATCACTATTACATACTCTCTCTTCATTATCAAACACCTTAATTTTCTGTACTTCATCCATTCCCTCTTTCTCTACCAATACATAATCTATTGTGTGTGATATATTATTCCTAGACCATGTGTATTGTCCCTCATAAATATTTGATAAGTTTCCAATGCTCAAATGTACTCTCTGACAAAATTCCTTCAAAAGCTGTCCATTCTTATTGTCTACATCATCAATTTCTTCAATATGCCTATTCATATCTCCTATAACCATTATTCTCTTCCCCATTTCTTTAAAACTCTGTATATCCTTAATTAGGCATGCATATATGCTATTGTTCCATTCCATTATAGTTTGACTATCTCCAATAGCTATATAAACTATAGCCACCATCCATTCTTGTTTTCCCAACCTTATTTCAAACCACAAATGTTCTTGGCATTTAACAGTATTTAAATATTTTTTTGATATAACACCTATACCACCACCCTTTTTTTCTTTCTTTTTTCTATTTATACCCTGCCATATCAAATCTTCCAAAACAGGCTCTTCATATTCTCTCAGATGTGTTTCCACTACTGCTAATACCTCAAGCCCTTCACCTATACCACCACCCTTTTTTTCTTTCTCTTTTCTATTTATACCCTGCCATACCAAATCTTCCAAAACAGGTTCTTCATCTTCTCTTAGATGTGTTTCCACTATTGCTAATACCTCAAGCCCTTCATTTTCAATTGCTTTGTTTAATTCCTGTCACTTTTCTGATCTCCTACCACCTTGCATATTCAAATACCCAATTTTAACAATTTTTTCTTTCCTAACTACTCTTTTATAATTTTTTTTAATTCTTTCTTCTCCATTATGTTTATAAATAACTTGCTTACTATTAATTTTACAGACCCATTCCCTCACCACATCTACATTTATATCTAAATCAACTGCCCTTTGTTTATTCCTTACCTCTCATTCATTCTTCATCTTTTTAATAACACTACAATTTAAAATCCCACCCCCCCTTTACAAGTTTCCCAAACTACATTCTTTATAAATCAGACTCCCTAAAACTTCACTTCCTTGTTTCCCAAAGTGCAACCTATCTTTACCAAATAACTCCCTCTTCCCAATAAAAAAATCCCACACATCCACAAACATAACATCATTTCTCTCACACAATTCTTTCAATCTCTCATTTATAGAACATGCCCTATCTAAACTATACCTTTTGTCAAATCTTGGTAATAATCCAACTATTCCTACTCTTCCTTTAACCATACTCAAATTCCTAATCAATTCTGTGTACTCACCCATTACTCTCTCTCTGATGCCTCTGATAAATTACTAGTCCCTACCATAACATATACATCTCTATTCTTTTGCTTCTTTATTTTATCTGTAACATCCCTAATTTTAGCTCCCAGTAAACATACTCTTACATACCTGTTTCTATTTTCCCTTGCAATTATATCTCCACATTCTCTTATTAATGAACCCCCTATCAATACTGTCTCATAGTCTACTTTCTCTGCTTCATTCACAACCTTCTCTACCACCTTCTGTACTTCCTTATCTACTTCTACCTTATCATTCCTACTCAATAATATCTTTATCTGCTCACACTTCTTCTCTAACAATTTTAATTTTGCTTCTATATCCTTTACATCTTCCTCTATCCTACTTATTCTTTGGTCAACCATCTCCAATGCACTACCTATTTTTCCATCTATATCTCTTGTCACTCCACTACAAACACACTCTATTCTACCTTCCTCAACTGCGTTTTGTTCCATTTCTCCTGACTTCCTGCCTTCCTCAACTACGTTTTGCTCCATTTCTCCTGACTTACTCTTTACGCTATCTACACTTTGAAACCACTTTTTCACCTCTTTTATTACATTCACACACTGTCTACATAACCATAAACCTGCTACATCCTTCCTAGTCTTTTTTAAGCATTTCAAATGGAAAATCTGATCACATATATTACATTCTACCACAGCATGTCTAATTCCTTTCTGACGACTATATATGCATTGTAAAATACAAATGCAATCCATATTACTTATTTTCCAAGCCAACTATTCTATATTTAACTTTATACTTTCTCTCCTACTCTTCAAACCCTTTTGCACAGAAAGATAAAAATTTTTACTTTTAAAAACGATCGATCAATAAAAAAATTTACTTTTAAAAACGATCGATCAATAACCATGTGTACCTTAGGCTTCTAAACGTTATCTTTTACCTCAAAATAACTAATTTGTTTTTATATTAAAAAACTTTAGTAGCAAATTTAAACCAACTAATTTTATGTACAACTTAGTTATAGAAATCCTTACATTAACACACATTCAACAAAAATATATATATTTTTTTAAACTACTATATTTTTAAAATGGCGATCGAAACACTTTTTTTTTTAATAATAATTTTGATCTTTCCAATTTAAAAAAACTATCTCTCTTGATCACAATTTACTCCTCACTTTCATACCACAATTAAAATATTTAAATTGATGATTTCAGATGAAATAATCGCATAAAAAAGATATCAAACTTAGCTGAAATTGAAGTCAGTGACCAGTACTATTCTCAAACAGCCAGTATTCAATCTTGTATTTCACTAGAAAAAATGATACTAGAAGGTTCCTCCTGGCAAGTTTCCAGAAATAACAATCTAAGCAGATCGTTCAACATTAAATCACTAAATTTTTATAGTTTTGAAACCTTTTTTTTTACCTATGGAGAGGTGGAAATGATCAGGTAAGCATTTATCTTTTGTGTTTATTAACTAAGACTCAGAATGGATAGGGAATTTAATTTTCCTGATCAGGAAGTACCGAAGCCTAACAGAATTATGAGGTCTCATAGCGACCATAACGTTAGAAAGCTATTTGATATGTTTAACACGAGCCCTCAAAAAGAAACAATAGTAAATACTTCCAGTAAAACCAATCAAGCCAACTTCTTCCATAACGAAACCTTGTTTAGTCAAATGATCAACAAAGAATTAACATTACAAGATCCCTTTGGACATAAAAATAAAAATGCAAAGCCTCAATCACGTTCTGACAACTTTACACTGTCACAACAAAGTAGACAAAAAAATATAAACTTGTTTTCCAATACGATAAACCATGATCGAAGTTACAGTCAAGCACTAAACATACAAAAACCTTATTTACTAGAATTCCCCAGTCTTAAACCCAATTCCAACATAGAAAGTTTACAGTTCTGTAATAACACAATGTTAAACCATAATATAAGTTTTAACAGTCAATTACAAAATACATTAAGTCCAACAATTCAGGCAAGCGATCAATCATATGCAACAGCACTTAGCAATAACAAAAGTAAAAATACAAGTATAATAACAGGTGAATCTACCACACAATCAAACATCCTCAATTTTATGGGAGATGAGACCTCTAGCATTTCCACAAAACTCACAAACCACCATGAATAATTATCATGAGATAATCCAGGAATTCAATTCCAGAATACCTCCACTTTTGTTCAACTCTTTCTTACATTACCATAGTGATATTAACCACTTCTAATGATTACTGCAACTTGCTGACATTCCCCACAGATGACTTTTTTGAGCTCATCAAAAGTCAACAATTAACTGATTCAGTGAAAGAGAATATATCACCATCCGATCAAAAGATATTTAGTAATAGAGTTTTACAATATATTACAAAAAGAACAATTTAAAAGAAACCAACTTTACCTCAAAAATAGATATCTCATAAAGATAGACATGAACAAACCCAGAATTATTCATGGATCAGCACGAAATTGCTATTTAAATTTTAATCAAAATGACCTCCAACAACTTCCAGCTAAATTTGGAAATATCACAAATTTCAAATTCATAACAGAAAAGAGAGCAGGCATTGAACTGCCCTCAAACAATGCAACCTTCTTGCTTAAACTAAACCCAGATTATTCTCCACTAGACATTCCGGTTACACTAGATGAGGCAAAACTTTTCATCTCGATTCAAGGTGTGCAGCCTCAGTGTTTCAGCTGTGGGGAACATACCTTCTAAAGGCATGTCCAAAAGGAACATATGCTCACTGCAATTTAAAGATGTCCAGAAATCACAAATGTCCACAAAAAATGTTAAACCCTCAATTCACTTCAATTCAACAGACAGCTAATACAAGTGATAATGAATAAAATCAAGTCAATGAAGACAGTATTGAAATCTCGCAAACATTAACAGATCCCATAACTCAAGACAAAACAAAAGAAGGCTGGCTGAACAGTATTACATTACAACATATACACACAGCTTCCGAAAACCATTCAACAATTGGATCAAAACAGGAAATAGTACACACATCAAGTACAACAAACAATAATTAAGCAACAAATACCAATACAATCATCTCTACAAACTAATCCGAATGGTCAAATAATACCAAATAACAAAAGGAAAACACAAGATTCTTCTGAATCACAGCATGAAGAAACAACCAACTCAACTGCAGAATCTGATCTGACCAACTCAACTGCAGAATCTGATCTTGAAATCAACTACTCTCAAAACTCTTCACACAAAGCATCCAAAAATAGAAGTAAGCAAGAAACAAAGAGAACAAAAGAAATAAGTCTCAGAACAGCTCAACAGAGAACCTATCTACAGATTCACTAAGTACAACATCTCAAAAAGACAAAATGGTCAACTCAAATACAAATACTCAAAACAAAGCACTAGATCAATGTCAAACAAAAAGAACAGTATCAAATTGCTTGACAGAGAACCAATTACAGATTCACTAAGTACAGCATCTCAAAAAGATAACATGGTTAACTCAATTACAAACTCTCAAAACAAAGCATTAGATCAAGGTCAAACAATAAAAACAGTAAAAAATTGGAATATTCTGACTCAAACAGCACCAAGTACTCAAGGATCAACTAATCTCATTGGATGATGAGTTCTCAGAAGAATAAAGTAATCTCCACACCTATACAGGATCAAACAATGCATTTAAAAATTGCTGGAATTAATGTGAGGGGGCTCAATTCACTGGATCGGGTACATGCAATTAAAAACTGGTTGAATAAATCAAACTTACACATTGTATGTTCCTCAGAGACCAAGTTACATTTTCAGTCCAATATTAAAATACAGCAATTAATGCAGCAACATGGATATTTCCATTATCTACCCTTGAATACTGCTTCATCTGGAGTGGCTTTCCTGATCAATAAAAATCTGGAACATCAGCAACTAAGAATTTTTCACATTAGCAAAGAACTTCTATTTATTAACATTACCATTAATAATAACCCCATAAACATAATTTACCTTTATCTCAAGAATGATACTAATCTAATTCATTCAGTGATTAATAAAATCAGTGCCCTGATTTCATCCAATAATTCACCTTCAATCTGCTTTGGGGATTTTACCATGACCTATCATCAGTTTACTAACAAATATCTTCATTTATTCAACAAAGTTACGCTATGTGGAGAAGGTTTCTTTCCTCTTCAATCATTCTCATTTTACACACAACACAAGCAATCGCTAATTGATCTTCTCTTTTATTCCCCTGAACTTCATTATAACCTGCATGCCAAGCTGCAATTAGTGCCTTTCTCAGACCACCTTGCTATAAAAATCTCACTACAACTAGACACCAACATGATAAGTCTTTCAGACCACACAAAAACTATAAGACTTTTGAACAAAGCCACAACACCAGAATGGTTATTCTCAGAAGTATATATCCTTCTAAATAAAATACAAGTACTCACTTTGCCACCTGTGCAAGCATGGTCTGCTTTCATAGGAATCTTGACCACCCTCATTAACTTTCACACAAAAAGATCTAAGGAACCAAATCAACTTCTAGAAGAACTTGATTCAATTAGTAATAGGCTAAGTTCACTACCCCTCTCAAGTACCAAAATTCAAGAAATTCTAGAATTAAAAACTCAATATCATGAAAAACAAAAACCTCTAGCTCAATACATTGCTACAAAGAGATCCAAAATCTTTTTGACAAATAGTCATAACTGGACTAGAAGCTACATTCGATGGACACTTGGATCGGCTGCTAAATCAACACCGTCTATGATTATCATTAATAGCAAGTGCTATAGTGGACCAGAAATGTTGGAGAGAATTCACTCTCATTTCAAAACAAAGTTGCAAAACACTACTTTTCAAACAGGAAACATATGGAATCATACCACAACCAATCACAACATAAATGAAGCCCAAATATTGCAAAAGCTACAGGCATTTTCTGAAAGCACTCATCCGGGTTTTCACACAATCCTGAAATTTGTACTGTTACACCTTAGTCACTACACAATCCCCATAATCAAAAACATGATTGACGTGCTGGCAGATGACTTTCAGAACATTCCAGATTTGTACCCAGTGGCACTGGTCCCTTTTCTTAAAAAACAAGAAAATCCATCTAGTCTCAACAATATACGACCTATTTCCATGATTCCATTGCTAATTAAGACAATTGAATCCTTAGTTAAGGACCGGATACAACCCCAACTCTACTCACATATTTCATCTTTTCAATTTGCCCGAAAAGGATCGTCAACCATTGATGCAGTTCAGCACTTTCTTTTACTAACTGAACACATCAGACAAACCAATAAGTCAAGGCCACTGGTTGTACAACTGGACTTCTCTTCAGAGTTTGACTTGGTAATGCCATCCGTACTGTTCCAGACGATGTGGGAGTATCAGGTGCCCAATGTGTACATCAGAATAATAGCAAACCTTTTACTAAATCGTTCCATATTTACTTCTTTAGATGGAAGGTTGTCTACAGGTTTTAGACCTCACATCTCGATTCCACAGGGTTCTCCCCTAGCATCACTATGTTTTATAACTTACATCAACCCCATGCTCAAGGACATAGAGAATATCTTGCCAGGCATTTATGTTCCCACCATCAAAAAAACAAATCAACCACATCTCCTATGTGGATGATGTTACCATTTTTCACCCCAGCAAAACTCATCTTCCAACACTTTTCACAATTATTGACAAGCATGCCAAAATATTAAACTTCCAAATTAACAATAGCAAATCTTCCATCTGGAGAATTAAAACAGGAACAACAATTCCATCCAGATTCACAGCCAAGCCACAGCTTTTTTTAGGATTCCCCATGGCAAAAACAAAAACTATCATGACTAGAGAAATTCAAAATTCAATCCTTCAAAAAACCAACAAAACAATCAACACTCTCTCTAGTATTTCGCTTTCAATTCCTGGTAAAATCACACTCCTTAACATGCTAGTGTTTTCAAGACTCAATTACTATCTACCAATCATCAAACCTACTAAAATCTTCAGTAAACAAATAGTCTCATTATGTACTAAGCTATTGTGGAAAAGGAAGGTTGTGGCCATAAGCTTGGCAAAGGCTCAAATGCCTAGAGAACTGAACGGTCTTGGTCTACACTCAGTTGCTACATTATACTTACAAAAATCACTAAATCTGCTACACAACCATTCACTGGAAATGGACTATACAAATTTAATCCAAGAATTTCAGCCTACTGGTACACCACCTCTCCATAGTAAAGGATGGTTGACTGACATCTGGACACATGTCAATGGCTGTATTAACTTAACTCCAAATATCTTCAATGAAAAAAGTCCTACTGGGAAACTTATAGGCTAAAGAAAGATTGTCCTTCAGCTCTCCATAATGCTCTTGGATTAAACAACAAATTATTGATCAAAAAAGCCAAACATTGGTTTCTGGAACCCAAATTTATTGATTTTCTTCTGAAATTAAACCTCTCATCACTACCCACTAATCAGTTCCTCGTAATGAGGAGGGGTTTTAACAAAATTAGCTCTCAATGTCAACTCTGTCAGAGGGATGAGGAAACAATTCAACACATTTTCCTAGATTGTCCATCACTCAGTATTCTTGGGTCTTTCATTGATGAAAAGCTAAAGTGCTATTCTACAGACACATTCTTAATCCAGCAAGTAATTAAAGCTGGCAATTTTGCTAACATTAGATTAGCAATTTTCCTATCCTTCACCATCTGGCTAACAAGATGCAGTTTTGTTCTGGGAAATGCAAACACCAGTACCCTTCAAGTATTTAAAACACTCATCAAGGGTAACATCATCAGAGATAAAATGCTTGCTCTGGATTGGCTGTATCAACAAACCTGGGCCGGCACCTCCATGCTAGTGCACTGATTATTGCAAAGATATCAATGATCAAATATGAGTCTCGCTTCATCAATGCAATACCAAAATGAGCTCAGTCATATATATGGGAACTCTACCATACTATCTAAAGACTACAAATTAGTGGATTGATCACACCATCTACCTCAACAATAAAAGTTAACAAATTTAATCATGAACTGAATGGCTTAACTTGTAAGAAAGTGACGGACAGATCTCAGGATGCTTGGGCTTGGACTGACGGATTGGGAGTGAATCAATGACCTTGTCAGTGTTCTCCCAGACCACTTAGCCTCTGCTTCGCATCTTGACTTTAAACCTATACTCATTATAAATTTGGATGTGCCTTTCAATGCTCAATGAGGCATACATAATTGTTCAACTGGGACAAAGTATGGACCAATCTAGAATACTACTGAAGCATTGATCCAACATTCATGTATATATCCACTTCTCATTTGGCTATGGACATTGCTTGGTATTCATGTAATCATCATTGTATAAAATTGTATAAATCATTTAAATAAATCGTTATTATTTTTTTTTTAAAGATAGTGTGTGGTAATTGATTTAAAAAAAACTAAAAATTTGATTTACAGAGAGGAGAAATTATGGATTGAAAAAAACTGGATTACATCTGAATATATTTTATATCTTATAGTAGGTATATTGATTGAAAATGATGTTAATATTATGGATTGGCTGGACATAGTTGATTTCTTCAGCTACTCAATACATGGCTTACATTTAATGCTCAAGTCAAAAGCATGTCAGACACATTTATTTATCAATACATAAAATTTATTATATATTCGGAATGTCAATTTTATTGTAGGCAGCTTAAATATTAACAAAATATCATAAAGTAACCAGTACAGATTTCCACCAGGAAATAAATTCACTAGTGGCATTATTAAGTCATTTCATTTTACGACTGTGGCCACAAAATTGACAGTTATTAATTGTGTGGTTAATAAATTTGTATTTGCCCTCCTCTATACAGATCTGTGCTTGATAAATTTCATGTATAAAGCAGATAGGCATCATGACCATGATTTATTTTGAATCTGTTGAGAATCCAATTGTGTCAAAAAAAATATTTGGCTTTACTGTTGGATCTGAAAAATAAATGAATCTCATAGGAATTCCATTTTTATGCCACAATTCTTTTACTGTACATTTTTGTTTTTAGGCATCTAGAATGGTGATACTGATGAGTCAAGAACTTGGATACTTATTGGCAAATCTGATCTGTTCAGCAAGTTTTATGCATTTTCATGGAGGCAAATAGACACCTGGTGGAGAAAGATGGGAAACAACATAAAATTACTGCAAAGGAATAGACGTGAGTGTGCTAGTAATATTTCTCATGATAATGTTTAATTGATTATCTAGAAATTTATTGAGTGCACATTTCTTCTCCACAGATGAGTACAATATTCACCAGTGGAATACATTAATGCTTAAGAAGCTGTCTGAAAAATCTTTGCTTCACAAATTAAATAGTGGCAGTCAGCTTTCCAATGATGTTATTTCCAGAAAATTAATTAAGGTGAGAAAAATAACTTAGAACTATGATCCAATCCTTTTAAATAGCATGGAGTATGATTATATTTCAGTCATTATAAAAGATTATTTTCAGACTAAGGTGATTTCCTGCTACTTAGAGTAAAACATGTGCTACTATCATCATTAGATTAGGACCAGTCTTTGATGAAAAACTTTTCCAGACTAAGGTGATTTCCTGTTACTTAAATGAAAATGTGAGCTATTATCATCATTAGATTATGAACAATCTTTGATGAAAAACATTTCCAATTTCATCATATCTTTATTGAGATATTTTTTAAAATTTTATAACTCCTTTGATGAATCAAAGCAAAATTATCAGCATAATATTTGAAATACAGATACTCTTCATATACCTGGAACCTAATTGTATATATAGGGGATTTGAACTTAGACTTTCAAGCACCTTTCAACTATCCACACTATCTCATATCACTGATACACATGAAGAAAAGATCAACAATCGCTAATATATATATTTCCTCCTGAACCAGCACTCATCAGTGCTCAGATATGTGTGAGAGATGATAATCTGGACCAACTGATGAATGTTGGTTCAGCATGAAATACATATATTGGTGATTGTTGATCTTTTCTACATGTGTGTGATCATGTGTATCAGTGATATGAGATAGTGTAAATATTTGAAAGATGCTTGAATGTCTGAGTTCAAATCCCCTATATTATCAGCATAAATAAATTTCAAGCATTCTGTTTCAAAGGGGATGAGAGAAATAAATCTTGGGGAAGTCTTCAGAAATTTTTAAAATCTAAAATGATGCTTATTGAGTGTTATCTTAACTTTTTTATTGATGAGCAATTTTTTTGGAATACTTTCTGTATGAATAAGGTTAGTGAAAAATTGTACCAACATTGCTTTGGGTTTAGCCCTTAAATTTTTTTTAATAACTTTGAAAGCATATTATCTCCTCTCAGGCTTTTCTTGATTTAAGATAATCAAAGGGAAGTTCAAGATTAGCAACATCTACAGCTGATATCATATTGATATTATAGGAACATTGTGAAAGAGAGGTTTGCAAATTTGCTCTCTAATGATTTCTTTTCTTTTTATACCCCTCAAACTTTTATAAAAGTGCTCCAATCTTATGACTAGACCTTGTAAAGATTTATTTCTCTGTGGCCTTTCTCCATTTAGGTATTGCCCAATGATTTTATAAGTTTTGTCATAATATCAGGATCATTGGTAGACAAAACTTGGCTATAAAAAGTATTGCTAATTTCATTCCTACCTACCTGAAATTAATTGTTTTGTAGCCTTTATTAAAAGTTTGTTAAACTTAGTATAGAAAAAGAGAATTAAAAAAGACTTTAAAAATATTTTGTTCAAGATATCCAGTGCATAGATTCCAGTTAGCTTTTTTTAAAATTCCATTATGAAATAAAAATGCAGATTTCAAGAATTATACTTGGTATGAAGAAAATTATCTAATATCAGTAGTTCAGCAGGTAATAGTACCCCCCCCACCAACAAAGCATAAGTATATGGCTAAATGGAGTAAGTGCATGTTGTTTAATTCCTTCCATTCTATAAATGGACAATCTGCTTGATTCTTAATTTTATATAACCCTAAAGACAATTATGAAAATTGAAATTTCCTATAAATATAGAAGTTATAGGAATATCTGAAAGTAGAATGTAATGGTGAATTGTGTTGAGCTGTAAAACATGGTATATGTAATAATTATCTGTCTAAATGATATAATTACAATATCATATAAACTATCTTCAGTAGCAATTATCACCAATAGCAGCTATTTGTTTTCCAAGATAATTTGAAATATAGCACATTTAGAATATATTCTTTTACCAATCAGTATAAAGTCAGGAATTTTACTAACATATGCATCATTAGTCTCTTGAAATACAATTAAATCAACCTTATGCTGAATAATTAAATTGTAGAGGATCTCCATTTTGGGTTGTAATATACCTTCAATGTTACACTGAACTAATTTTATTGCATTTTCCAGATAAAGACAAGTTTCCTCTGTAGAGGGTGCATCAGGCACTTGAGATATTTGATGGTTGCTATTACCATGCAGTCATTTATCATTTTTAAAGCCAAGGACCTTCACCCATGTAATCCCAACTGTCCACCATAATGGCTCTGGAGTTTATGTTTATAATTTTAGTATGTATTTTCATAATGTGGCTATCTTAATCAGTTCACCAAGAAGAAATCTGATTTTCATGTGGAGACATTAGTTACATGAGTTAATCCATGCTTGTGCAATGGAAAGGCTGTCTTCAATTCACCTCATTACTAAACAATAAAAATCCATGGCACATATTGTCTGACTAGATATTCAAGAAGCTATGGGAGATTTTGGACATCCAAGTGGTGATTTGAACTCAAAATCTGTTAAATAAAATATATAATCATATGATTTGCTGATTGGTAAGTCATGTGATATGTGAAAACCAAATGACAAATCAAGCATAATAATTTCCTCCATTCAAATGGTGAATCACAGTAGAATCAATCCAGAATATTTTAATTCTTAGATCTGCCACTCCATCATTGCATATAACTTAGTAATTAATTGCTTTTGGATGTTGTGGTGTTCAAGCACCAATGTGTTTGATTAAATATGTTTGTTTTTTTCTTGGGGAGGTGTCAATTCCAATATTATTTCGTTGTTTTTTTTTTATTCCTGGTACCCTACAACATATCGTTTATTTAATTAAAAACATTCGTTTCTATTTGTATCGCATAAAGTGTTAAAACATAAAAGCAATTTAAATACGGAAGGCAGAATTTAAATGACAAGAAAATTTCTTTCGGTTAGATTATTAGAAAATAGATACCAGATTTAATAAATACGAACATTTTTTTTTTTTTAAAAAAAAAGATAACTTACATTAATTAATAAACGCTTCAATTTTTCTCCCCCGTGATAATAATTAGAACTGACACCTTTTTTTTTTTTAAAAAATACATTTTAAATTACAATATTACTTTTAAAAAGAAAACAACCATTTATTTTTATCAGAGTAAAATATATATGTACACGGAGGTAGCACTTTGCCTAGTATATAATTGATAATGAGAAAGTTATGTTTCATTTTTCTAAAGCAAATGGAAACAATTAGAATACGAGCTAAAGTGACACCCAGTAGAGAAAAGAGTTTATTAAAAACATCGATTATGTGAAGTTATTCGCTTACCGAATTAATAATAAAAAGTAGATTCAGTTTTAAAGTGCTTTATGTTTTCTTGGAAGATGAAGAATTAAAAAAAAAAAATTCTTTCACCATTTTTATAGTAAATTTTTAGAAAAATAATTTAAACATTTAAAAAAATGGATTTTATATTGTCAGGTCTTTCATTTGAAAATATATATTTACATACACATCCTCTTTACATGGCCTGCGTTATTTAGGCCAATAGTAGAATGGCGAGCTCGATAGCTAAAAAATTTTAGATTGTCAGCTGAATAAAGTTTTTTTTTTCAATATATATATTTGGTCAATTGAATGGAACTGTTGCACTCAATTTCCACCCAGATGATAGAGTGTAACATTCCAACGATTTACATAGCACTATTAAAAATAACCAATATTCAATTACTAAACATTTAATTTTTACAGACAAATTTAAATACGATGTGGAATTTTTACACTAATGTTTAGAACCCATAGGAGTCATTTTTTAAACATTTTTAAAATTCATTATCATCATCAACCATTATCAATCCACTGCAGGATGAAGATCTTTCCAAGTTCATTCCATCTTCTCTGATCTTTAGCTTCTCTTCTCCACAGCAACCCTGCACACTTTCTTATTTCATTCATCCATCTCACATGTGGTCTCTTTCTGGGTCTTTTACAATCTCTTGGAATCTTTATTATAACTCATCAATCATAAAGACAAAATAGCTTATATAGTATAAGAGAAAGTAAAAGTAGTTGCAAATAGATGTGTGTACAGATTCGTCACTGCATAATTAGAATGACCAGTAACTGGTAACCAGTCCAAGTATTTGAATATAACCTACTATTTGGAGCTGAGTAGTAATTGCTGAAGCCTATAATAAATAGCATCAACTTGAGCCAGATAGAATATATTCATATTTCTAATGCAGATGTTATGTGCAAAGAAAGATAGGTAGAGCTTAGCTTCAGATTTAAGATCATTTACATTTTTCATACATAATGCCACAATACTGTAGCAAAAAAACTTAAAAAGTAATTGCATGATGAAATTGCTCAGAAAGTCATGTGACATTCAGCTTTCTTTAATGCTGAAATGAACCTTTAACAGTTTTCACTCAGCTAATATAATGAATTTTGGTTTTATTTTAATCCTCAATGACTACAAGCATGATGTCATACTACATGAAATTTGCATATACCTTGATTTCCTAGAATTTTATAAATTGGACAGGTGTCTTTTTCATACTTTTGAAAGTATATCTGTAATTTGCAAAAAAAATAAAAATAATAATATTTTGTTCACATGGTGTAAGTTGTATCCCTTTTATTTGCATTGAACAATATTTCATGACATTGGAGTCTAAATGCAGAAAATTTTATTTCACTTTTTGCAATATATGGTTAATTTTTTTTCTACTTTTTTATCCAAATATTATATTTTTTTGTAAGCAATGTTTATAATAAAAAAATCAAATTTATTTCATTGTAATACCTGATCATAATTTTTCTAAAAGAAGTATCAACTAATTCCAGTTACAAATAGTATCAGTTGTATTCTAAAAGGAAGTAATTTTACTTCTTCATTTATTGCAATTTATGGTAATATTTTTTTTTGCTTTTTTATACAAATATTATACACATTTTAGAATAAATTACTAGTGAAGTCTCAAACTGTAAGTCCAATATGAAGATAATCATCCTTCACACAAGCACCATATTTTAATATTGCATTAGCGATGTTAAATATGTAATAAAATATTAATACATAATAAAATAGAAATATAAGTAAAGTAAATAATATAATTAATATATCCATGCCCTCAGTCTAATGTGCTTAAGAATGGCCTATATAATTGCATATAGGTACAAAGGATAAGACTGCTTTTTTATTTTTTCAAAAGTCTTTTTATCTTGTAAAATAGATCAAGAGTTTACTAGTATTTAACATTACTCATTGAATATTATTGTACAGTACTTGTGTGAAGGATGATTACATTTCTGTCAGAAGTATAACAAGTTTTGTAAATAATGTTTATGATTTTAAAAAAAGCAAATTTATTTCATTATAATAGATTGTAAATTTTCTAAAAGAAAAATCCCAGTTATAAATGGAATTGATTATATTCTAATCTATAGTTATATATTATATCTTTAGTCAATAATGCTTAAAATTAAAAAAAAAATCAAATTAGGTATCTTAATTACATCATAAAATAACTCTTTTCTTATGAACTGCATGACTACCACTATACCTGATTACATTATACAAGACACATAGTTATTGCAGATTAATTATAAAACTAAGGTAACTACTGATTCTGAAATCCTCTTGCAGTTTGCCACTGCACTAAATCATGTCGGCAAAGATAAATGAGTAGATATGTTATTCAGAATTGAAACAGTGAGATTCGAATTCGAATCTTAAGTTTTACCTTTTTCTATCATCTCTCACTGACCACCTTATCCTACCCAAATTTAAACTTTTTGATATCGAATTGTGTGTGTAATAATATTAAAAAAGGAAAAATATCTGTAAAATTCACAATAAATGCACACAAAATTTGATAACAAATTTAAAGCAATGAATAAAAATAATTGATATAATTTAACTTTCTCTTTTAGTTATATAATTTTATATAACTTTAATTATTTATTTTAAATTATAAATGTTTATTAGTTTATTGCTTTTTCTTAAAAAAATCAACTATTTATTTTAAATTATAAATGTTCCTTAGTTTATTGCTTTTTCTTAAAATCGCATTTTAAATAATAATTTTGGAAATTAGATTGTAATTTAAAAGAAAAGTAAAAATAATTATATATTCCCTTTTGTACTTGAAATTTTGCAAGTAATGGTAGGTGAGAGATAATAGATTAATTAAAAAGAAAATTCCCTAAAAGCTTTAATTACGAAAATGTTAAAAGGTAAAATAAACCTAAACAATACGAATGCAGCTTTCTGAATTAATTAAACTTATAAAAATGCATTGATTCTCCTCGGGGCAAATGAATGGAGCTAAAAATAAAATAGAATAAAATTGAAAAGATAAGATAAAGAAAAGAGGACATTTTTGATTTCTAAGAACATTTTAGTTAGACTTTGGATGTGCTCTTGCTTGGTTGAGAAAATCGAAATCTTAAAATTAATTCATCCACTACAAGATGATCGAGTAGGAAGCGCCTAGACTATTCTCCCCCTGAAGATGGTAGATCATATGCCCAAACCTTCACATGTGCCCTTCACAAAATAAACCAAGAGGATCTGCTGCCCAAACAATTGGAAAGCCGCTGCTGCTATTGAAATGAATTAATAACCTGAGTGTTGGAAAGAACTACTACTGTTTAAACTCATGAACAATGTGCTACTGACCATGCAATTTGAAAGCTTCTTATAAAACAGGTACCTGTATGCAAGGCCTTTTAGAGTATTCTAATATTATTCAAGCTATAGCTCACTCTCTATATATATTACTGTACAATTATTAATTTCATTATAAATCTATTATGTAAATATCTTTTAATAATCTAGCTTACCTAACTCTGTCTATTTCTTGGGTATGTATTTCTAATTTTACATTTTTTTATTATCTAATGATAGCATGCCTATAAGATTTCCGACCGGACCCCGCCAAATTTTAAATATAAATCTTAAACAAAACCATTGCCATCTTGTAAAGTGACCTACTAATATATTTTTTTTATAAACTCATGTTGGCTGGTCAGCTCGGAAATCTCCATAATTCTCTAAATACAAATACATGATTGCCTGAAACAGTGGATGCATGTCCTGCAAATCATATAATTAATATTTACTTCTATAAATTATTTTATTTTCATATAAATCGACATGCATTCGGTGCTTCATTTATTGTAAATGCAGGGGTCTACTACGTAGCAAGTGGTGGACATATTAGTTCTTAATACCCACCCAACTTACCTATTGCTTTTACACTTGTTTTAATTTTCAATAATAAATTCATTAAATGCATTTCTTTGAGAGCAAAATTCGTTATTTATTAAATGTTGGTGATGTAGAACCGAGTCATAAATTTATATTAAATCTTAACAGAATATTATGTGAATTAGACATGTCTTATGGTTTAGAGATGCGATAATCCATTATGAGCCTTGGATATCCCAGATCATACAGGATTTACTGAATCCTAGTCGTCCTACACAAGTGGACATAATGAATGTTCCCATAGGGCTTGATGCCTGTCATGCAGTCAGAGAGTAAATGTGGCATGAACTCTTTGCACCTGATTATGCTTATGTGACATCTTACCTTTGGGCCTATAGCAAACACCAGCCCGTTGTTTTAAACTCACCCATTGGCTTCGCAGTTTTAATGTACTGCCACACTCGCATCGCAGTTCTAAACGTACCACATGTTTCTTATTATTAATTTTATTATTCCATGTATGACTTTGTCTCTGCATTAATGACATAAATTCACTCTCAAATAAATGTCTGCCCATAATTAATCATTTATAAATATCTTATTTAATTAAATAAAATATATGTCCGCAGCTGCTATTATCAATCTTAATTTAGACTCATGCATTGAAAAGATACTAAATCCCTGAAGGCATGCTCTTGAAATACTTGCTCAAGAATTCAGGTAGCTAGATTATGTCAGCCAAATAATTGTATGTCTTTGAAAATATAACAGTATCGGAGTAATACCACTACTGAAAGTATAATATAATCAAATGTTTTTAATTAAATGATTTTAGTATAAAATATTCTAATTAAATAATTTCAAACCATACATCTGCCGTCATATATTTATTTATTCGACACATATTCAATATACTATCTTCTCGATTATTTAAAATATAAATGTCTAATATTAATATTATATATAGCTAACTCGAAAATAAAGTCTATGAGTCTCTCGCATCTCCCTGATCCCCATGCCTAAAGAAATGTTTACTAATGTAGCATCAGATGCGTTGTTTCATAGAGTGTATTGTGGAACTGATAAACCATGTTTGAACTCAGTGCTACTGGTAGCTTTGCTACCTATGTGCTGCTTTTCAGTGTGGTGGTCAAATTCTGCACTATGTTAACGAAGCATACGAATCTGATCATTACAGAGTCACATGACAATTGAGCATATGGAAAAGCTGTATTCCATGAGTGTTTATTTCTAAAGTTTAATGCAGCAAAGTATTCTGCCAAGTCCAATACAATGATAAAATATGTAATGTGGTGCAGAGTTGAATTAATTGAAAGCTTGTTGTTCAGCTCATATGACCTTCAAGTATTAGAAGTGCTATGGCTGTGTTTCACAAATTTTTATTTCTCAAATCCAAGGCAGTAATATGGCAGATATAACTTATGCTTAATTCATGCCATATTTGTATGTATATTTCATTCACTTCATTATTTCATTGAAATGAATGTAAATAAAGTTGCTATTCCTAAATAACAAAAAAAAAGATTACACATGAATGTTCTTTAATCCACCTACTATGCACCATTACTGATGTTTGGTTTTTAAATGCATTTTTTACTACTTATATAAGTCAACAATAAAGCAGCATGCATGTGTGTTTGTAAAAAAATTACATTATTTTTATTTCAATATATATTATAACAAGTTTTGAAATGTGATTTTTTATTTTTACAGTACAGGCTTTTTCATATCTGCACTTCTATGTGTATGAAGATTTGAATTCAGACTTTCATACAACCCTCAACCATCCATGCTATCCCATACCACTGATACATTTGATCACACACATGAAGAAATGATAAATAATCACCAATATACGTATTCAATCTGACGAGTGCTGGATTAGCATGATATACATATATTGGTGATTATTTATCTTTTCAACATGTGTGTGATTAAGTGTATCAGTAGTATAAGATAGCATGGATAGTTGAGGGTAATATGAAAGTCTGAGTTCAAATATCCTATAACAAGTTTTATAAATAACACTTATGATTTCAAAAAATCAAATTGATTACATTATAATAACATCATATGTTTATATTTTTTCTAAAATAAAAAATATAGGCTATTTCATCTATTAAAAATTGTTAACTTATAACAGTCAACTTTTCATAAAAGATTCTAATTATAAAATAAGGAAAGTAAGAAAAGTTATGAGCTTTGTTTTCTTCAAGTATATATTTACTGTAGATTTTGGTCTCTATATAAGAACAAGAGATGACATTTAAAAGGGGTTCCCCTTTTGAATGTAGAAAGCAATTACAGTTTACTATTTTCGTTGGTCACTGGCTATTATCAGCTGACTGTGATACTTATTAAAGCCACAAATACCATTATTTTCATTGGTCACTGACTATTATCATCTGACTATGATATTTCTAAAATAAAAAAATATAATGACTATCCCCACATATTTAAACTATTTTGACAATAACATTCTTAATATATAGTACATGAAAAGGAAGGCTTTTAATAAATGTGTTTTACTAATTTTTGCTTATGGATCTGAGACTTGGACACTTAATAGAAGAGCAATACAGAGACTTCAGACCACTCAAAGAAGTATGGAGAGATGCATGTTGGGAGCAACAAGAAGAGATCGAAAATGCAATATATGGGTAAGAAAACAAACAGGTGTTACTGACCTCATTGAAAAAATTATAAAAGACTGAAGTGGAGTTGGGTTGGACATATTGCTAGAAGAGATGATAATAGATGGACAATTGAAATTTTAAACTGGATTCCAAGAGATTGTAAAAGACCCAAAAAGAGACCACATGTGAGATGGATGGATGAAATAAGAAAGTGTGCAGGAGTGATGTGAAGAGAACCTAAAGATCGGAAAAGATGGATTGAACTTGGCCAGACCTTCATCCTGCAATGGATTGATAATGGTTGATGATGGTGATGATGATGATATAGTACATATACCCATTTACAAAATAATTTTAAAAATAATACAACTGTTAAAATATTATTTAAAAAAATAATTTATCGTTAACATTTTATAGTTAAAACAATACAGATCAGTCAACATGTCATTGTTTTTTTTAATGTAATGGAAAAATTATATGAAAGGTACATGCTTATGATATGATATCTAATAAAAAAATGTAGTTTCAATATAAAAAGAATTTTCATAATGTCTTTGAAGTATTAGTCTTTTTATGTTTTTAATATTATTTTTTTTTACTTTTTTCTTTTACCTTTTTTTAATAATCAAGAAAAATCTTGATATCCTAACTAACCAGAGATTTTTTTTAAAAAAATTAAGATAGTACAGATATTAATATCTAAATTTTTTAAGAATTATTTGATATACTTGGATTGTCTTTATCAATTATTTCAAATATATTCTGCAGAAAATAAAATTACTTTTTATTATGCTTCTATTTAAAAAAAAAGTCAGCAATTCATGGAAGAATTTGATTATAAATGTATATTCTGTGTGTATATATTATACTATTGATTTTTAATGAGTATATAAAGTATTAAAATATGTATTTGAAAGATTAATCTTTAAATTGATCAAAATAAACTTTAGACACTTTGCAAATAAATATAATAGTTTCGTACTTGTTTTCCATCGCGCATGTAAATTAAAAGATAAAAGATAGTGAATAAATGTATTGAAACACTCTTTACTCTTAAATTATAATTATAAAAAAATAATTAAATTATAAAGTAAAAAGTCATAATCCTTATGATGTAGTTTGTAACGTAAGGATACTTTATAAATAATCTCTTGTTATTTGTTTAAATAATGTGTTAACTTCTGTATATGTTATTGTCTGGTCTACATATCAATTCCATGTCCAGTTCATCAGGGGTAACTTATGTTCTACATGATTTGACCACTTATTGTAGATAGCGGTTATGTAGTGGTCATCATCATCACATATTAAAGAGAATATTTTGAACTCTATTAAAATATATAAAAAGTATATGTGGTACATTTCCTGATGTTACTGTCAGATGGCACCTGAATCAATTAAAATGAATTAAAACTACAAAAACTCCCATTACACTATAAACTAATCTTATGATTTAAGTCTCAACTTAGTTATGTTTACTGATATTTAAAAGGTTAAAAATAATTGAGAAAATCATAAACTTAAGATGTTATAAAGTTGTAACATTTTTTTATGTATGTTGCAAATTAATTTTAATCTGCAAATAACATCTTTGTTGCTATTATCATCAGTTAACTGTTAGAGAGCAAATTTCCTCTCTTCAAGTCATAACACTTTATAAACTCCTATCTTTTGCTATGCAAACATTTAACTTTTTCTTTAACAACTTTTTTCTTTTATTTCTTTTCCTATTATCTTCACTTTTTTTTTATAACATATTTTCACTAGCTTCTCTATCTCTAATTCAAAGACAAACCAAAGCATTTTTATTTCCTTGTCCTGTAAAAAAAACTGTACAGTGATACAGTAATGGATTTGACAACCAAAGATTTTTAAATCAAAGTTTAATCACACATTTCTAGCTCAACAACCTTCAGAGAAATAATCATTATACCATATTTTATTTCCTCAATCAATTCGTATATTCATCTATTTTTTTCAATTTGTCTACATTTATAACTTTATTCATCCAAATTATTTCCTCCAACCTCCAAATCTACATTATTATTTTTTTCCATTTCATTTTTTCTTTTGTAATTGTTCAAATGTATGACAAATACAAAGCTAATTTCCAAACAAACACATCATATCTATGTTATATTTCATTATATTATCTTTAACAAACTGAAATGAATACTGGATGAGTGTATTCAAAAACACTGTTATCCATTTAGAGATGCCATTATGAAAAATAGAATCTGAAAATCCATTTACCACTAACGTTCATTATGCATTGTTACAAAGACAACTTGTATAATGTTAAAGATTGTTGTCAGAGTTGGTGGCTGAGTGGTTAGCACAGCTGCCTTATAAGTAGTTGTCCTGGGGTTTGCTTTCTGGCTGATGCTTTGACACATTAAAATATATATATTTTCATAATTTGGATTAAAGTTGAAGTGAGAAACAAATGACAAACTTTAATAAAACTCATAATATATTTTCATTATTTGGATGTATTGCCATTACTAAAAATATGTTGGATCGAACAAACCTATGTTTTACCTAATTACATAAGTTATAATGAATCCAGGTTTAAAAAAATCTACTCTTTAACATTTTTTGCAGTACTAAATCAACCAAGATTTTTTTTTCTCTCCCTCCCATTCCTCCCTCCATCCCTTTTCTCTCTCCTCTCTCAAATAATTTTTAACTCTTTAAAATCAATCAGTGACATAGTTACTATATCACAAGGGAAAGAACAGGCCAATTAGTCTGCATAACAATATAACCATAAACTTAAAATTTATTTTGATAGGTCTTATCCTTTTGGAGACATATTTTCAAATTCTTAATATGTTTAAGAAACAGTTCAAAAAAATTTTTTGGAACAATTTGATAATCAATTCAGTTATGTGATTTTTTATTTAAAAGAAAATCATACCAAAAATTTTTAATGAAACAATTTGTTCAAAATTATTAATTATTAGAAAATCCAATATAATGAAAATTTGCACTACTTGTATAGGAAATACTGGACTTAAACTGTGGAGAGAACAACAGCTTCATGCTCCCAAATCAAAATGCTTCAGATTGGACTATATAAGTGGAAATTTAGGTTAAAGATAAGACAGCCGCTCTTATCTTTATAAAAGTCATTACCTTGTGTCATCATTTGAGAGGTCCCTCTATTGGCCAAATAAAGATATTGCTTGACTGTTATAAATTTCCAGGTGCATGTGAATGTGATATAGGGCCTGTTTTAAAAGTATTTATTACTTTTCTATAATTTTTCATATTTCCAGAAACTGTTGAAATATCTTTTAATAAATTGAAAAAAATAGAAGATTTCAAAAGAAGGTTTAATTGGACAAATTTACATTTAACTCTTAGCCCTCCTCTTACAAGAGATCTCATCAATGATTGACGTCACTCTAATTCCGTTATTTTTAATGCTAGGATAACTGTTCTAGAGTCAATAGTTAGATTTTTAAAAGTTCTGTAAGATGCTGCCCTCTTCTGAATTATTTTACAAGTAAAAAATCAATAAAACCACATGTGAAGCTAAACAAAAAAGGAAGCTTGTCGCTGATTGGGTCTCAGCTGTCAAAGACATTCTGATTGGCTGGAAAGAACAAAGAAACCGCCTGATCAAAGAAAATAAAGACGAACGCTAAGATTTTCATTTCGAATATGATAAACAAATGTTTTAAACTATTATAAAAGTATTATTTGAGAAATTACAAATCATTTTTATAAAATATGCTAAAAAAAAAAATTATTTTAGAAAAATATTTCAGATTTTAGCAAAAAAGAATATTTTCTTTTCCATAACGTAAAACTGAAAAAAAAAAAATTCACGTCAGCAACTCTTTCTTATTTGTTACTATGTTCACTTTTAAATTTGCTGAAATTGAATATTTTATAATAAATAAATAGAAATTTATTTTTGAAAGAACTTTTGTTCACTTTCATAACCTGACAAATTATTAATATACTTTTTATAAACGAATCTAAAGTGAATATGATATTAAAGGTGAAAATATTTTGACAGTTGACTTTGTCTTCAGTTTGTGAGTTGGCCAATTAAAAGCTTTGATTTTTACCTGATACAACCAATAATATAATTAGTGGTTTAAGGGTTAAGGATGTAGCAATATTAATTATTGATCTTGCCATTCAAAATAAATTTGAAGTCCATTGGAGCTGCAATAACCACTATATTACATATATCACTTCAAATATCTGCTATCCAAAAAATAAAATAAATAAAATTTATAAATATAGTAAATTTTATAAATATAAATCACTTATTATATAAAAGCGGCCATTTTTTGTTAACTTAGAGCAGCCTAAAATTACCAAATCTTGCAATCTTAATGCCTCATGCAAATTCATTTATAAAGGATTCTCCTCAAAACTGACAGAACTTATGAATTTAATGTGAACACAAAAAGTCATATCTAAAGTGAGCCATAGGTTTAAAGAAATTAATAATTTACTAAAGAAAAATGAAAAAAAAAAAATTCATCCCTGTTGCTTGAGCTTCTAAAATGGTTAAAGTTGTAACCATGTTAATAATTAAAAAATTGCAAAGAGATTGAATTTGTGAGTTGAATATATAAGTTGAAAAAACATTTCTGTAGATGATTTCATATTATGTATAAAGAGATTAGCCAAGAATCTAAAATGAGTAATTCCAAATCGTGCTTTGCAAGTAGGGAATGGCTATATAGGTTCTGAAATCAAAATGGACTGTAAAACATCGAAAACAACTGGAAAGGCGACATCTGTCAATAACAAAACTGTTTCTATTATTCCAATAGAATTTAAAAAAATTATTAAACAAAAAGAGTATCCTCCAGAATAAGTGCTTAATTGCATTGAAACTAGATTGATCTGATGCATTAAAGACATCAAAAGGTCAGAGGTCTGATACTTCACTCTTTATTTGAGTAAAAAAGTAATATTACTAAAATAGAGTTGATTATTTTTTTAATGAATGGGAATGACTGCTCCACATGATTTGGTGCAGTGATAAGACAGCAAACTTAGAAGGTTAAAGTTCATAGACGATGACTAGTTCTGTCACTTCTACATTGAAATTTTTTACCAATTCTTGATTAATAAAGCCATTTGATTATTTATTTACTTCAATGAGTTAGTCAACAAACAGTGTATATATATATAATGATAATTAACTATTACATGCAATCTTTCAAACTGGTTAATTCCTTAACCTGCCTCAACTGCCGTTAAATTTAATGGTAGTTGAGACAGGTTAAGGAATTAACCAGAAGTACTTCTGTGAATTGAAAGACTGCATATAATAATTAATTATCATTATATTTATTATTTATATATATTATGCTTTACAAAATGTGTAGCTATTCTTTCTTCAATGTTTTTAGTTTTGTATTCACTTAATGCATTTTCAATGCTGTGTGCCATAATCATAACTGTATGCTATGATTATAGTGCATGGCATCAAACATGCATTAAGCTGAATAGAAAACCAAAAACATCAAAAAAAGAATAATTATACATTTCATGAAGCATATCAATATGCATATTTCCAAAAAATATTACATATAATTAAAAAGTTTAAAAGCAAAAGTATATATATAAATATCCTTTCTTAATTAATTATTAATAATTGTATTATTATTATTTTAAAAAATATTTTACACTGTAATCTTAATTTGTATATGCATACTATATATGTTAAGCACACCATTGCTGTATGCATGAGTATACTAAAATTAGTAAATTACTGCATTATAAAGTGATATCATTACGGCATGAGTTATTATCCATTAATATTAAGGAGCTTGGAACAAAATATAGTAGATATAGGATTCCATTCTATTGATGTTGCAATGTAAATATGAAGAGAAAGATCTGCTTTATATGATAAACAATTACAAAACTTTAAATTATTGTAATTTGATAATCAAGTGCCATGTTCTCAGCATTGACACTTTTGACACAATCCACATAAAATAAATACATTAATGTCCAAGCATTGGTGGCCGAGTGGTCAGCACAGCTGCCTTACATGCAATTGTCCCGAGTTTGTGGGTTCGCTTCCTGGCCGATGCTTTGACACATGAAAAAAAATACATTAATTATTATTACTAATCACTTATTAATCTAGAGATTATCATAAACCCAGTTAAAGATTAATATATCTGTCAGTATATTATTAAACATAATCACATAAAATCATTAATCTAATTTAATATACGCATCCCATATGTGTGTGGTTTTTTTAGATATACAGTACTTGATAAATCCTGAACAAATGACATCTGAAATTTGCTTATTCATAAGCAAATGTATCCAAAGGAGTCATTTGTCTTTTACAGATGTTTTCATTTTATAGACTTTAAGAATATATAAAGTTTAACAGAAGTTTTAAGTATTTTTTAAAAAAAATTAATGATGATGATTGAATACTTTATTGATCAGAAGTTTATAAAAAGTTTGGGCACCAAAAATGACAGAGCCAGGACATGATCCTAAATCTTGGGCTTCTCCCACTGTAAAGAAACATGGAGAATTTTAATATTTTTGATATAAATGAATGCCCTGTGATGGTCAGTGTAGTGGGAGAATTTAGAGTATCATATTCTGGAATAAAATATCCTTGAATTGATTCCAGGTTTGGCATTTGCTTTACCCAAACATTTTATGCCCTACATGATTTTGTGCAATAGGAGAATGTTAGATTCCAATTCTGCACTTCCGATACTTGGATCAATTCCAATTAGATCACTTCCGGTGATTGTTCTTATGAACTCCCTAGCAATAAAACTATCTGATTACTTTTTTTAAATGAATGAGAACAAAAAATAAATATTTTTAATTTTTGGGAAGGTGGATCAATTTCTACTGAAAACAATAACCATGCATTTTATCTCGTCATTTAGATTAAATTTAATTGTAGGGGAGGGGGGAAACATGCTCTCTTCAAATTCATTATTAAGCCATGTGTTTTGTTTAATAAGCAAACTATGTATATACGTTTCATCTTTAAGTAAGGTTAAATGTTTTTATCTGCGCTAGGAATAATGTCTAGTTTAATAAATGATTAGTAATAATTACTAAATATTTATTTTAAATGGTAGGGTCAAAGTGCAGAAAATTAGACGCTTGCAAATCGAAATGTAGTGAACTAAATTATACTTTATTCTTACCGTTTTCCTTTCTTTTCAGTGATTTGTTTTAGCTGATATTATAACGATTAATTAGAGTACAAAACTAACCATTCTTCTTTTTTGTTTGTTTACTATAACATCACAACTAAGTTTATATAACATTATTTCCCCTAAATCGCACGAAGATAAAATTTTATTCATTACTAAAAAAAAGTTGTGTGTGTGTGTGCATGCTTTAGAAAAAAGATTATACGACACCATTTTGTGTAATGAAAGTAAAAAAAAAAAACGTTACAAAAAAAGTCTCATTTAAAATAATTGGTTAAGACGGTCATAATTTTAAATTACACTTTTCTTACAAGTCATAAAACAATTGAGTTGAGAATATTAGTCAAAAATTTAATAAAAGACTTCTAAGATAGAGAGAGTTAAATATATATATATATGAAAAACTGTAAAATACTTAAGAGTAATTCAAAGAAGAGCTGGCTTCAGTTTTTTATTTCATCTAAAAACAATTCTGTAATGTAAAATAAATGAAATTCGAAGCTAATTATCAAAATCAAACTATGAAAAATTCATTTGAAATTATAGCAATAAATCCATTTATTAGCAAGTTTTTTAAAGTGGCGATCATTGCTTTATTATGAATCCAAATTGTGAAAATCATGGGCTCTAATCTTTACTTTCGTATGAGGGTAAGCTTACCTCATTCATATCGATGGCTAAATCATATTACGAGAATATTTTTTTTTGTTTTATAATCAGAATATCAGTGGCTAACTTAGATTTAATGAGAAATATTTTATTGTTAGTGATGACAGTTTGATATCCATTTAATTAAGGAATCATAATATGTTGACCAGTTACATTGACAAGGAGCATGCTCTCAGCTGTCTGAAAAATGTACCTGATTCTATCCAGATTTGGATTGTAATGTGAACATTAGCTGCTGTAATAATTGTTTAGCTATTATGTAGAAGAAATAGTAACTTGCATTCTCATTTTTATTGACTTTTAGCCATCTCCCTCATGACATTATGCTAATAGGATGCTGTCAATCATGCAAAAGGTTCATATAATGCTGACATTTTCAGACTTTTTTCCAACTAATACATTGAAATTGTAACTGTGGGGGAAAAGAAGCTATGCACCATATTGTAAGGTTATAGATTGATTTAAAACAGAGTGGAAAAGATATAATCATTGCATCACAGTAGTGTCTAAAACTGCAAATGTAGTTTGACATTACTGCCCTAGGGATTCAACACATTCATAAGTGATGATGTCTTTCCCTATTAACTAATGAGAGACATCTTACTCTTCAAATGACAAAAAAGGTTAAGGTCTTTAATAATGTTATTTTTGATAGAAAACCTAACAATGTATATCAATAATTGGGGGATAAAATACAATCAGCTATAAGTTTAACATTTTAATATGCAATCTTTGAAATGAAAATTCAATTACTTCACACTATAACTTAATTGTTTTTTTTTTATTTCAGACCAAATGCAGAATCTTTAAAAATAATAGTTCCATATTTATGTCAGAAAACTTCAAGGGAAAATTTAAATCAAAACCTGTTTATTGCTTTCTTAAATGAAATTAGAAAATTATTTATATGAAATTATTACCAATTTGAAATTAGATTCAAACGCTTATTGCCATCATTTAACCTGTGATGGATTATCTTTTTTTTATTTAACATGCCTATTGATATCAATTATTTTTATGGACTATTTATTTCATTCCAATATCAGCCTTTCAAGCTAATTGAGCATGCACCTTTTGAGTGTTAAATAAATGAATACTCTCCTCTTCAATCCAAGATATAGTATTTAGTAAATGTAATAATATATATATTTAAATGTGCTAAATAAAACAATAAAAAATGCAATTTATAAACAATTAAATTTTCCTATGTACTTGTCCAAAAATAACTGCAAATCAAAAAATAATTCATCAACATGTAATTTCAAGATCAATTGTACTAAAATATGAAAAGTATAGTCACACTTTAACGATGTAGATTTTTCAATATTAATTTTGTCCTTTTTTTTTTTTCAAATAAATTATTTCAATTTTGACTTTAAGCTATGAGTTGAGAAATAGTATGTTTTCACATATTGGGCCAATGGTAAATTAAAATATACATCACTTCTTTTTTAAAGAAAATCATTTCTTCATTTTGAAATTATTAATAAGAAAGTATGTTAACTTCATTATTGCAACATAATAAATCACTTTATCCACATGTATAATAACTACTTTTTCTTATTGCATTGCCAAATGTATACCATATCATACTAAATCATCCATGCACTTTACTATTGTTACACAATGCTTTATTTACCACCCTCTTTTACAGTTTACAGTTTCAATTGCCCCAGCAATCTTCTTCAGGACTTTTATATCTCCTAACTTCAACTGCTAAATTCAATTTTTTTCTTTCCACACTTATCACTATTGTTTAACTACATATGTATTACTTTTTTTACTACCAATCATTTTAATATTTTTGTTTTTGAATAAATAACTATGTATTATTTCAAATTTAAGCTGGTCTCAAATTAAGTCACAGGAGGATTTTAAAATTAGAAAAAAATATAAAAATGATTTTATAATATATATAAACATTTTTATTTATTTAAATAGAGAATTAATATAAATATAAGCTACTTAATTTGTTGCAAATCTTCTTCAGACATACTTCCATTTTTAGACCCCAAAAATAATTTCCTGTGTTTTTTACACTATTTTTTTTTTCATGGCTCTCCGTTGAATAACATTCCTTTTGTCAACTGTAAATCTTTTATTGGCTGCATAATTTTCAATTTCTTTGGTGCACAATATAACTTTTCTTTTGAATTCAACCTCATATGTAAACTGTTTTTCCACCAATAGTGATTATGGGTAATAAAAAAACTCAAAAATAAAATACAACCAGATACAATGCAATTCTACACAGTTGCTACCAAACAGCAACTGGATTAATTCAGAAAAGTGTGAATATGTTTGTAATCCCCCCCCCCCAATAAACTGCTATCAATAATCGTAATACTATGTAAATGCATAGAGTGCAAAGCAAAGACCTAATCATGGGGAAATGGGAGGTTGTTTTTCCACCAAGAGTGAATATGGGTAATAAAAAAAGTCAAAAGTAAAATACAACCAGATGGAATGTAATTCTACATAGGTGATATCAAACAGCAACTGGATTAATTCAGAAAAGTGTGAATATGTAACCCCCTCCCTCCAAGTGTAAAGCAATGACCTAATCATTGAGAAATGGGAGATTGGCAGATATAAGATGTTAAATATTCATTTTGAATTTAAGCTGCAACCTACTTTTATGTCTTCAAAATATGAATAAAAAGTAAGGCTTAAATTTGAAATAATACAGTATTTTACATTTAATTTTTAGGAATGAATTTCTTTTTTTTTCCTTTTTTACAATACCATCTAGTGAATATATTGTGAAGCAATGTATACATTATTAATAACACCATTTTTTTTTATTTTCTTATACTCATTACATCACTGATATCTACTTCTGAAAAATAAATATATTTTTTATTTCTTCAGTAGGATTTACTAATTTCAATAAGTTGCTAAGATTTATTCCTAAATTCGTCAGACGTAAGTAAGAATATGAAAGCATGGAAATAGCCTAATCATGGAATAACCAACTTGATAAGTTCCAAACATTTATTTAAATAGTAAGAATAACAAATATATTTTAACCCATGGATAACATGAATGCATGCAAGTAAATACAAATGTATAAAGATTATGCATAAATTATTAATGACAAACATAACCCTGAAGGCATTACATAAAATAAATAAATAGAGATCTATACATCCTACAAACTGTTTATTTAACATCCATTTAGAGATCTATAGATGATGGAGAACCTAGGATAAAAATTGTTTCACTAGCTTTCTTTCAAACTAATTACTTTTGGATCTACTTATACCTTTCTAAGAGGTCAGTTGTCCCGGGTTAGCGGGTTCGCTTCCTGGCCAATGCTATGACACATGAAAAAGAAAAAAAAAGTATAAAGAGTAAGTAAAGTAGAGAGCTGGATAACAATAATTATTATAGATTTTTTTTAAAAACCAAGCTTCAACTAATCATGTAATTACTAATTCCTTTGCTGACACAGATTAACTTAATTTTATAATTAATTGTTATGTTTGTTTTGAGGATTTGATTATATGTACTCTAAATTATTTTCAATTAATAAAATAGATATCAAACTTCTCTTAAAAAACTCCTCTCTAACTAAAAGTATATTAACTAAATCTAAATGTATACATTACTCTATTCATTAGTGTGTATACAGATAAAAGTGCCCGTTAAATAAAAGCTATTGTAATATATATATATATTGTAATAGCAATAAAAATAATAAATATAATGGTAATTAACTATTACATATAGTCTTTCAATCCAGTTAATTCCTTAACCTGCCTCAAATGCCATTAAATATTCACGGAAAGTATTTCTGCTGATTGAAAGATTGTATACAATAGGTAATTACCATTATATTTATTATTTTTATTGTTATTACCATAGTTTTTTAATTAATGGACATTATATTTGTGTGTATATATATAGAGAGAGATCCAATTCATCTGCCATTTATTCACACATAAAATTAACTAAGTACGACATCAATTTTAATAAAATACACATTTTGGCAAAAATTGAACAATATGACCAGAAACTGCTAAGGTAAGCTATAGAGATTTTTAAAAGACCCAAGAATATAAATGAGAAGTATGAATTGAAGAACATTAAAAATATTTGAAAAATGCTATTGGAAGATAAAATACTTTTTAAAGCTTCTCAACCAATAGAATTTCAGTACAGTAAGGAAATAAAAGGAAAAAAAAGATTTTAAATCTCACTGTACACATTCTTATGATTTGAGAAAGAAATTCTGAGGAAAGTACTTGTTATTGTAGTGAAATGTCAGCTATGTAGCTATTATATTTTTTTACACTATAAACTCTCGGAAATAATACTATGAATTCATCATTTATCTGAGGGAATATTAGAATTAATATATATTTAGCATAATCAAAAAGTCAATGTAAAAATATGCTGAATAGAAAAAATGATATATAATAATAATTGCAACTTATTCACAATTGCAATTATTTTATTTGGTTTAAAAGTAAATGTTATTCCAAAAACGTTTTATAAAATCGATAGTCGAGAGCAGAGATATAAAAATTCAAATACCGATCATTCTACGTACGACTATGATGATTACATTGTTAAAACATGATTATATTGAGAAAGGTGTATTGTGGTAATATAACTCTTGTTTGTATTGAATTATATGATTGTTAAAATGCCAATTACCATGTACAACATATGTAAAAATAATGATTAAAAAGTTGATGGCCGAGTGGTCAGCATAGCTGCCTTACAAGTAGTTGTCGCGGGTTCGTTTTCCGGCCGATGCTTTGACACATGGAAAAAAAAGTTTATTATAGACAAATAAATGATTAAGAGAAACTCTCTATGTAGATATATAGACAAAGAGAAAAAAAAATAGAGATGAATAGAAGGATAATATAATAATAATTTACTTATGAGTGTATATATATATGCATGTTAAAGATGTGACGTCCGTTGGAGTTTTATAATATAGCATAAAAGCTACAATAAATTATATTAAAAAGTGAGTCTAGTACTGATAATGGTCACATATTTATTATTTGGCAAATATTCCATTACACCTGACAGAAAATTTAATGTCATCGTATATCTTGATTTTTTTTTTTTTTTACTAAAATATAAACAAAAATATTCAAAATTTTATTTTAAATCCTATTAAATGTCTGCAATTTCAAAACAAATCTAATATTCATGAACGTAGAACTTATTCATGATAGAAATATAAGCTTCTATAAAATATTGTACAGTAGAGCGAAATCAGTTCTCTTTAGCGATTATACTGTCAGATGGAGCTGAAAATTAACAAGCATCCAAATAAGATTAAACGTTTAAAGACATCACTGGTTTAGTCAAAACAAAAAGCCAGCCGAAATAATGACCAATTAACCAGATCAAGTGAGAGAATAATAAAGCTCTAAAAGTATAAACATTAAGTGGCGAAGATTATGATTAATGAACTGATGGAACAAATCAACATTTACCATTTGTCACTTGTTAGTAATTTATTGTGGTACTCTTAAATTAAGCAGTGTTTAAACCCAAATGTTAGAGAAACGGCAATAAAATAATAATTTTAAAAATATTACAATCTATTTTTAGTATTTTTTAAATGATAGTATTTTTTTAAAAAAAAACAACAGTGGTCTATTAGATAGTAAGTAGAATGTGGATTCTGAAAAAAAAAAAACGTAAATATATTTATTCCATAAACAAATGTTTTCATTAGTATATTAACTAAAACAAAACTCAAACCTTATTTTTTGTTGTTGTTGTGGTGGTCGTGATTTCATAAATCATAAAAACATTTGAATCTGTTTAATGAACAATATTTCTATAGTGTAATTATCACTACACTACTCTAATTTAAATTTGTAATTATAAATTTATTAAACGCACATTGATTACGTAAGTAATATTTACCGAGGCTGTAACCTCGAGAATAAGCGTGTAAAATGCGATAGTAGGGACCTCTACAGGTGTTTAACCACAAGCTTGGTTAAACACCTGTAGAGGTCTCTACTATCGCATTTTACACCCATGGTTAAACACCTGTAGAGGTCCCTACTATCGCATTTTACACGCATATTCTCGAGGTTACAGCCTCGGTAAGTATTACTACACTACTCTCTCACCGGGTAGGGACTGGTTTCGATTCACTTGTAACATCTTGTGGAAGGATATATAATTATAAACATGTTATTCAATGATATATGAAAAAAATGTATGGTCCCCAAGATTCACATTTTGTGCTGAAGCAGCACTCATCTCGTGGCCCAGATCACAATCTCTTACACATATCTTTATCACTGAGCAGTGATAAAGATAAGTGTAAGAAGTTATAAACTGAGCCAACTGATAAGTGCTGGTTTAGCACAAATTATAAATTTTGGGGATCTGTCTTTGATCACATATACTTAACTATGATAAAAATATGTATAAGAAATTACATTCTGGTCAACTGCATTTTGGTAATCATGCATCTTTTTCAGATGTCTTTGGTTATATCTTTATGATTATATACCTGCACAAAGTGTTAAAAGTAGATAGAAATTAGTCTCTACCTTGTGTGAGTATGGTATAGCGGAAATTATGTTAAGTGGAAAATCTCTAGGCTAATGAATGACTAATAAAAATTATTAATTCAAGAATGATTATCAAAGAATAAAAACTTGGTTACTGGTAGTGACCCCTTGTCTATGCTTACAGGCCCTATGCAGTTTACTGTAGTAATAGAATATTGGATTCAAGAAATAATAATTCCTGAATCAATTTTCTATCCCAAACTCTTACCTTGGTGCTCAAACATCATATAAATTTCCTAAGCAACTACCCATATTTTTTATACATTTTAATGCTTTCCATCGTTGATTAATAAAATTATATACTTATCTGTCTTATGTACAAAAACCTGGGGTTCAAATCTAAGAAAAGTAAGATAAGTGGAAAATTATTTTGATTCCAAACCAACTCAGCATTATTTTTAAGTAATCATTCTATGTCCACTCTTTCAAATATACCATCAACCTCCATAATGATGTTCGTTCACTTTTTATTTGTAATAAATCTCATTCCACTTGGATTTTCAATACTTGTGCAATTATAGTAAAGTATATGTCCACTTTTTAAATCATCTCTTCACTTTTCTTCTACCATTGCATGCAATTTTCCTTCACTTGAAAACTATCTGCAATTGTAAGTAACCAAATCAAAATTCATCATTGAATTGTAACTTGGGTGGGGAGGGGGTTAAGACAATCTGCCATCATCCATAAACTTCTTAAATGCTAGGTATAAGGACATAATTTAATTTTATTTGTTATGATAGTAAATATTTTTAGAAGATCATTATACTCACACATTCATCCTGCTTTCAAAAAAATTTGATAATTCACTTAAGAATTATTATGTAATTCACTTAAGAATTATTATGCAATTAAGAAGAAAAGTCATCGTCTTTCTTGATCTTAAACTTGGAGGTAATAAAATCAATAAACTACCCATGATAAGTGATGCTTATTGGTGAACAGTTCAACTATGTTTGTTTACCATATGAGATAATATGAATATATGAAGCGAACATTAGTAATTTGCCATGATGGTTCAGTAATATGGTCTGTTACTTTTCTTGAAGTGATTGTAACTGATATATTAAGCACTTGGCAATGCAAAGTAAGTAACTTTTAATCTAGTATGCTAAACAGCATTTATCACAATGATTATGATACCAGTACAGAGATACTGAAAACATGCTTAGTATATTAGATTAAAAGTTCTGTTAAGCTTTTCTTACTTTGTGTCACCAAGCACTTAATATATCTATTAAAACATATATCTGCAAAATTGGAAAAAGTATAGAAATTACATCTTACCAAAATACATAAAATAATTTATTTTAAAATGCAATTATAAAAAAATTATAAAATTTTCTAAAAATATATTAACAGTATAATTTAATTTACATTAATTTAAATTTGATATATATTGTTTGTATTTTTAAGGAAAACTTTATAAAATTTATAAATAAAAATAACATTTTAAATTAATTAATTTTTACATATGCTCATAAACTATGTTATCTATATTTTTTCCAATTTTTCAGGTAAATATGTTTTGCACCAAAAATGTTCTAGAGCAGCATTGAGAAATTGTATAATAAATGGCCAAAATTTTGGGAGTTGAAATTATTTACCAAGTATTCATGTATGATTGCTTCAGAAATAATAAATATAAGTTTGTTTGTTTTTAAAAAGAAGGAAAAGAAAAATGGTCATTAAGATTGCTTTAACAAATAAAATGCATCAAATTTTATAAGATAGTTGGTACAAAGTATTTATTGAATGCAAGTTATTTAATGTTTAGCTATATAATGAGATAATATAATTCATTAATAAAAAATAATGTAAAATGTTTATATACAATTGAAAGTGAAAGAAAAATGCCTGATGGGTAATAATAAAACAAATATATTTCATTAATATAATAATAAATAAGCTAATGATCAGCTTTTCAAGCTAATGCACATGCGCTTTATGAATCTTAATAATAAATGAATACTCTCATTTTCAACACAAGATAAAGTCTTTGTGAAATAATAGAATGAATCCACCTATTCTTTCAAACCAAACACGTAAGTATGGGCATTAGCTTGAAAAACTGATCATTAGTTTATTACAATTCCTAAACATTGCGCTATATAAAAATAAATATCTCATTTACATATGTTTAATTTCATTTAAGAATGATGTATCGTAAATTCTAGTAAATTTTGCAGGCGTCATTTATTCAGACATAGTAAAAGTAATTTAAAGGGATTGGTTAATATCTTCATGCTCTCATTTCCAGTACTTAAGATTTGCCCATGCTTAAGCATTTGGGTTGAAAGATTGGGTGATTCATTCTATTCTTTCACAAAGACTTTATCTTGTGTTGAAAGTGAGAGTATTTATTTATTATTAAGATTCATAAAGTGCATGTGCCTTTGGTTGAAAATCTGATCATTAGTTTATTACAATTCATAAACATTGGCTATATAAAAATAAATATCTTATTTCAATAATAAATAAGCCATTTTCAATTGAAAAAGACTCCCCTTCCCAATGATCCATGTTTTTCCATGATACTCCTTTCATATGATTATCAAGAGTTGGTGCTGACTTGGTGGTGGTAGTGGCAGTAGTAATTATTGTAGAAGTAGCAGTAGTAATAGGAGCAATAAGAATAGTAGCAGTAGCAGTAGTGGCTGTGATATTGATAGTGGTAATGGTGGTGGTAGTAGTGGTGTTAGTGGTGGTGGTAGTGGTAGTAGTAGCGCTAGTGCTAATAGTAGTAGTAATAATAATAATGATGATGATGATGCTAATGATAATAATTCAATTCATTTATTTAAAAGCAAAACAACACCTTGTAGCCAATTACAGATTACACATAGTAATAAAAAATAGAATAGTTACAGAAATGCATACATATAATAAATATAAACTAACCAAAAATAACATTTAGATGGAAAAATATTATAGAAATTCTTAGGTTCTAAATTAAATGATCAATATAAGTAAAATTTTGATTATATAAATAGGTAACGTAAACAGCGAAGTCTTTAGAAACATTTAAACAATAAGGTTAAATATAGAAAATGAAGAAATAACCCATGTATCTGTACATGAAACTTATATTAAATAATACAAAGATCAATTAACAATTTTGGGGAAAACTCTGGCCGTTAGAGGGCAAATAAAAAACATCTTTACTATTCAGGATGTTTTTAAAAAAATACTGATGAACATACTGAATTAAGGTATAATCTTACTAACAATTAACATTCTAAATGATTCAACAATATTCTAAAATAAAAGTATCAGCAAGATAAATAGTTTATATTTTGTATAATTATTGAAAATGTAACTGGACCTAAGCATGTCCCCATAAACTTTAAAGTCTTACCAACTATATTTTTATTTGATAATGAATTACAAAATAAAATCCCCAGATATTTTTGAAAAGTCATCATCATCAACTATTATCAATCCACTGCAGGATGAAGGTCTCTCCATGTTCAATCCATCTTCTCCGATCTTTAGATTCTCTTTTCCACATCATCCCTGCACACTTGATTATTTCATCCATCCATCTCACATGTGGACTCATTCTGGATCTTTTACAATCTCTTGGAATCCAGCTTAAGATTTCAATTGCCCATCTATTATTATCTCTTCTAGCAATATATCCTACCCAACACCACTTCAGACTTTTAATTTTTTTTTTTTAAAGTAACGAGTTATTTTTATTAAAAAAATAATAAATAAAAAAAATAAAAAAAACTTTGGATTTCTTAAAAAATGAAACAAATAAATATTTATCAAGATTAATGAATATATTGTTTACGTCATACAAAACACCAAAGTATCTTGCAAAAATTAGTGTCATAGTAGGATGCAGATCTAACAGGTAATATCCCTAACGATTAATCCTTAAGCTATCAACAATCTCAATCTCGACTACAGGTTGAGATTATTGATAGCTTAAGTGTTGATTGCTATCATCTAAATGTATAAATCTATTAAAGCCTTGAGTAAAATCCTTGGATTGATTCCAGTTAAGTCACTATCGTCGCTGGAACTTATAAACTCTCAAGCAATAAAACCACTTGATTATTTTGATAAACTTCTTCCATAGCGTAAGCTTGTGGTTAAGACCTGTAGAGGTCCCTACTTCGCATTTTTCAAGCGCGCATTCTTGAGGTTTATTGCCTTAGTAAATATCACTTACGTATTCAATGTGCGTTAAATAAATTTATAATTACAAAAATTCTTTTTAAAAAAACTATAATCAATCACAAATGGGATTTTTATAAAGATTTTACAATTATCACATAAAAATAAAAAAGTATTAGGCAATCTATAAATACTAAAATATTATCTTGGAACATTTAAATTCGTATTGAAAGAAAAAATTTGACATTAAATATAAATTACTTCTATTAATTACATTTAATACATTCGATCATTTTAAATCCAGATAAGTCTGATTTCATTAATGTTATTTATTTATTTTCTGATTTCATATGTTTTGAACAATGGTGAGTGAAAAGCATTTTATCACTATTGTACTTTAATGAATCTAACATATTAACTAATAACTCATAATCAAAATGTTGTGTGGTAAAAATAAATTGATAAAGCAAAAAAATACTATTTGTTTTCAAGATCTACTATTAAAACAAGATTAATATTGATATAAGATAGATTCTCTTAGGAACTGACCAGCTAAAAAAAATTTTAAAATAATTTATGCATAATGAATAAACGAAACCAAGAATCATTTATCGTCAAAACAGATATTAATGAATTAGAAAAATTTATACGATTTTAATTCTTTTCATTGCTGATCCCAGACATCTGATTCATTCTGTTCACTCCATGACCGTTAATCATTTACCATGACTTTCTCCTGGTTAATAGTTTATTTATAAAAGCAACGAATTTACATTTAGTTTTTATTTTGTTTAGAGTTTAAATGTATATAGAAGTAAACAGAATATTGGGTGATAGTTAATTTATGATAATATCAAAGAAAGTAGTTTAATGTTTAAGACTGACCAGGATCTTTAGCAGCAAGGAATATACCCATAAATGAAAACATGTGGGTGATTTAGTCTGCAAGTTGTGTAAGAAAGGCAAAGAAAATATTAAGCATCTGTTACCAAATGTAAATGCCTGCAAACACAAAGGGTACAAATAATGAAATTGTGGAAGAAGAAATATAAACAAAGTGATTATACAGAAAATGGATTCTTCATTTTATACTGGGTTTGGGAAAAGATAAGAGGGATTTAGATATAAAAGCCATGGAGTTGACAAAAATTATGCTGTGGAAATGAGATGGAGCAGGATAGAGAGGAATATGGAAAAAACTTAGGGTGGGGAATGGAAAGGGAAAGTAAAGTGGCTAACAGATTTTTCTGGGCATAGTGGTTGAGAGATTCCTGACTTCGAAAAAGGAGAAGTCACAGTGCATCACATTGTATTACATCACAATAACCATGGAGCAATGAGAATTTTTCATGTTGTGCTCGGAACAAAAGAAACAGTTTTAATTTAATGTGAAAGTTATTTTTACATCATAAATATATTTCCATTTATTTCAATATTTTTATTCATAAAAATAAGTCCTATTAATTTGTTTACATGTGTTAATGGTTCTTTAAGAATTCACATAATTAACATGAAAAAAGAAAGAAAATGTTAACTGAAAATTCAAATGTAATGTTTTCTTTTCATCAATATAAATGAACTAAGTTTTAAAAAAAATTTTTTTTTTTTTATAATAATTATAAAATTTTTTTAACAAATAAATTATTTAATATTTGGTATAATGTCTTTTCAAGATGAAGGCTACTTGCATAAAACATTTAAACTAATATTTAGCCTTTTATTAATTACAAAAGTTTATTATAGCATATATTTCATTGAAGAAAAGTATAGTTTATACACCTGTGCTTTTAAATGTAATTATATAAGAGATTTAAACATAGCCTTTCTAGCTCCCTTTGGCTATCCACTTCATCTTATACAAATGTTCCACGTGAACACATACATGTGAAAAGACAAATGATCTCCAATGTATATATTTCATGCTGAACCAGAACTTATTATTTGGTCCAAATCACTATCTCTCACACCCATATATATATATAATCAGTGCTCATTTTATATTAAGATAGCAAATTCTCAAACTTTAATGGACAGACTTCAATCTATCTACCCTCCAACTCTTTAGCCATTCATATCATTGAAAGTCCTATCAATACATGACGAGTCAGAGTGACTTAAAGTCAACATGGGCATGACAATAATATTGGCATCAATAAGGTATTTGGGTGTTCCATCATCAAACTTTCAATGATAGGAATGGCTGAAGAGTTGGAGGGTAGAGTAAATTGTTGCCTATCCATTAAAGTTTGAGGATTTGCTATTTTAATATAAACCAAGTAGTGATTATATATATGTGTGGGAAATGATAATCTAGATCAACTGATAAGTGCTGGTTTAGCACAAAGTGCGAACATTGGAAATCATTTACCTTTTTCACATGTGGATGGTCATGTATATCAGTTGTATGAGATAGAGCAGACAAAGTATGTATATTAGAGATCATTTATCTTTTTTACATGTGGATGGCGATGTGTATCAGTTGTATGAGCAGATAGCTAAAGAGAGCTAGAAAGTCAATGAACAAATCCTTAATATAATTATAGCATATGTTATAATTTTATAAATAATTATTCAGTAAGATTTTATTGATATAAATCAATGAGAAATGAACAATCTCTAGTGTAACATCAGTTTTTAAAAATATCAATAAAAATATTTACTTCAAATAAAAATAATTATTGTTTTGTTTTTTGATAATTTAATAAATAATTATTGTTGTTTTAATTTTTGTTTAATATGTTTTTTTTTTCTTGTTACTTTTCATTCCAAATTAGGAGAACGTTTGACATTTCAAACTACAGTTTAGATTTTTTGTTTCTTTTAAATTAATGTTTATATTGTGTATTTTTATATTAATTTCAGTGATTATTTTTATATCCTCTTATTTAAAGCTCTTTATAGGCTATATTTTATGTGGTTTTTTATTTTAGCTGCGTTTGCATCTTTTATCTCCTAATATTTACCCATTGTTTTTTTTTTTTTTTGATTCATATTTATTTCCATTTTTACTTTATTGATTTAAATTTATTTGCCTCTTTACCTGTATATATTTTTCTTCCCTGTGTGATTTTTTGCAGTGATTGAAAGAGGGATTTTGAAGCCTAAAGTTCATGGGTCTCGATCCAGTATTATTGGTTCTGGTGTTGAAATTTCTTATGAATTCTGGAACAATAAATCATTTCATTACCTTTTATTCAATTAATTACTACATTTTGTAAGGTTGTTATATTTTTAATACTTTGGTTTCATGTATGTCTTTTTTTCTATAAATTGTTCCAATGCTAAATATTGTTCTCTAATTTCTTAACAGCTGAAAAGCTATATCAAAAAAGGTATTCACACTTGTTTAATCATACTCCTATTTGATATACTTTTTCTCTACTTTAGACATAAACTTAAAACTTATAGTCACAAAGCTGATATGATTAATCTTGAGCCATTGTTAGATTCTTAAGTACCATTAGGCATATTTATGTTAAGTTTATTAAAAATTGAGGAGGGAAGTTGCTTCCAAAAAAAAAGGTCTTAAAATAGTCAATCCATTATTTTTCAAGGGAAAGAAGAACAAAACCAGCAGACCCTAGAAACCATTAAAAATTTAAGAACTATAAAGAACAATTTAATGATTATTATTTATTGATTTCTGTATGGGAATACAATTCCGAATTTAAATATTAATTGTGATAGCTCAAATATACAGGGAATTTGTGTTTCCTGAAAGTTTGTGATGATGGTGTTCTAGTTGTATTTTTATATTGGACTATTTCTATTATCTAATATGTGTATTGAATGTCTTTAGAAAAAGTAATTTTATTTAAATATTCCAAATACATTCAACTGTTAGTAATAGCATATCAAACAGGTTAATATATGCACAATGTTTCGAGAGGTATTATTCTTCCCTCTTTGCTGACCTGACCAGTAACAGTACTAGCATGGGATTCTATCCTGGACCCTTAGATTCTTGAGTATTGAATTTTAAGGTAACTCTCTAACCATCTGAGCCATCCTGCCAAAGGCAACAGTCTGTAGTAATTTCATATTCTTACTTATCCTTCTGGTTCTCCCTTTTTCCTAAGAGCAAAGTAAGTTAGTGTTTTCCATACATTATGTATAGTCACACTAGGTTGGCTTGTGAGATTTTTTGCTATTGTCATGAAGCAGCTTCTTTAAATTGTCTTCTTTGTACCGTTTATTCTCTATACAATATTTTTGTATTTTCCCAATTGAACATATGTTCACTGGTACATATATGGTCTGCTATCTTAGACACATTTGTTTTCTCTCTTCTAATCATCAGTTTGTGTTCTTGTAAGCACTTTTCAATGGAATGACTGGTCTCACCAAAGTATAGTAAATTAATACAACACCATCAATAAATGAAAAAGGACAGAATGAGCCCTCTGGTTGTTTATAGTGATTTCAGAATAGTTTATAGTTGTCCTGAAATTATGCTAAAATATATAATATCCATGCTCTGCAACATAACACACCAATAAGTTGAATGCTTATATATGATCCAAGCTAAGTACTGGTGGATTTATTAGTAATTATTCTTTTACTGATGGAGTTGATATATAGCTAACTGGAGATTTTCTGTAACTTCTACATAAGTCTTAGATTTTATAAATCAAAAGATATCTCAAAATGGATTTGTATAAATATGTCTAATGCAATGATAGAATAGAAAAATTTAAAGCTGAAGCTCCACTAATTGCTGTTTGTCTGTGTCTCTTCCATTTTTTTTGAAGTTCTCAAAACCTATTTTATTCTTCCTACTCTTATGCCATCTAGTGTATTTTAGTAATCAATAGATGTTAGATAGTAATGCTTAATAATTCCTTATTCAGAGCTGTTCTAGTCAGACTTGGATTTTATTTTGTCTTTCACAAGTGAAGAACTTTTTGAATATTTTTAAACCATGCCCTTGAATCCTTTGAGATCTAATGCAACCAGATGTCATAATAATATGAAGAATAATAGGATTTGCTAATGAATAACAATGTATAAGCTAGGATCCAATGATGCATTGTTGGTCATGTGATACGATATTGGTTATGTTAAAAACTCCTGAGCAATTATCCATTTGATTATTTATTTAATATAAGGTTAAGAAGCCATCACCTATATTTTTAATATATGTACATATGCATATATATTATATTAATAACATAAGCATTGCACATATTTTAAAAACTTAAAAAGTTTATATAAAGCATATTTGCAGTCCTTTAGATTTGTACTCATAAAAACCATGACTTTAATTTCACAAGAGACAAAACATTTAGAGTTAACTGTGATGCATGTGATGCACTATTCGTTCTACTTCAGCACTGCCACCTAGTGTAAGCTAGGGTAATCAATAGGTGATTGCAAGAAAACTAACTTGGATTCATTACATTAATGTTTTTTTTAATTTCATACTGGTGGCATAGAAGATTAAAAAAAAACTAAAAGTGATTGCTGGATGAGAAATATATTAGGACCCAAAAGAAAATCCAGGAGCAGTGAATCCAAGTTCAAAACTCACCATTATAGATGGTGTTATGTTAAATATTAGGATGGAGATATATATAAGATAGTACTGAATGGATAAATCATGAATACTACACTTATCATCTATTGATTACTCAAACTTACAATAGGTGGCAGTAATGGGTTAAGCTCAAATACTGTGTACTGTGGATTTAGGAATTTTCTTTTTTTCTCATTTATAACATAATATTAAGTTAAAAGACTTTCATTTCAAAGTCATGGTTCAAGATATGTTAATAAAATTTCAAACACTGTTGAAAACAAATATTAATCTTTTTTCTTTTATGCAAACACTATAACTCAATTTAAAGCATAATCACTTATATCATGCTATGTGCATGTTCTATGCACATATATCATTAAATGAAGTTTATAAATTTTGTCTCACATATCAGATTCACAGCAAAGTCTGTCACATTTTCAAGTTCACGTGTTTTTATCTTTTATTATTTAATAAAATAAACACAGTATTTTACAAACATAAATATAACCTAGTAGAATAAAAAATGAAATTAATACACACGTGGAAGCTTTTGCAGTAAATTAAAATTTGAAATTGAGCAATTTGCAACTCTCTTTGATAAAGGATTCTCAATAACTGTTTTCAAGTCATCATTTAATACAATGTAAGTGAAGATCAAAGAATAACCAACTGAAAGTTATTTCAATTAAAAATAAGCTGATATCCATTGAGGTGGTGGGGGGGGGGGTGGCGAAACTGTGATTTGTCAATAATCAATGTGACAAAATGACAGTTAATGGAATAATTGACCTTTAAAAAAAATAAATTCCGAGACCACAAGAGATCATACTAACTATGCAGGGAAAATAAAGCATGTGGAAGGTAATCCAAGATATAACTATATATAAAAATATGCACACAGATAGGTTTTGTGGTAAGTTACGTGATGTATGAGAATCTAAGCTGCAAATTAACACAACAATCCCTGTCAAGTGGCCAAACTTTTTTTTTTACTTGGTTGAGAATTAATTCAGGTTTAGCTTTTAAGTCACTGTTTTAACTCAGAGTTTAACTGCATAATCAACTTTTAAAAAAAAACCCAACTGATTAATATCGACTAGTAGTAACAAATTATTGCATCAGATTGGTGATGGTAATATTGTGTGAGGGAATAGGCAGGGGAACACTGCCAAAAATAAGTCCAGATTTTGTTTCGTTATAATGTAAAACATGAAAGCGAAGATACATTTTAATGTTTTGTTATATAGTAAATTAACTTTTATGGCTAATTTTATCACTGCTGGAATCAAAAATATTTCTTTGTTTTGTTTTTTATTATTTAATATGCATAAAAGAAAGTGTCATTTTGAATTGTAAATATATATTTACGATCATTTAATTGGATGACATGAAAGTTGAATCAATTCCCAGCTTTCTCAAACAATGCTATGCAGAAGGTAATTGGAAACAATAATTTTTTTTATGGCATTGTGGAATAAAATTGATTAGAAAAACAGAGAGTAATTAGATTTATAGTCACGTTGTAAAATTCTTTTTAAAAGCAAAATCAAATTTAACATATCAAACACCACTATTGATAGTGTGCGCGCGAGCGCGTCATTATGCGGCTACGAGATAATGTCATTAGTAGATGAATAAACTTTTCGAAAATTAATTATATATACTCATATGTTGCAAGTTTAATTAAGTATGGCCAACCTTCTATCCACATGATACTTGGCTCTGTATGACCGTCTGTAGGACATATCGAGATCATATCAGCATGACAACTTTAAAAAAAATTGGGGATTTGTTCTTGCCAATTTATTAATTTTTTTCTTTAAAATCCATAAATACTATGTTTCTTATACAAGAGCATAGCTGTCATAAAGCAAACCAAGACGTACAAGTTCTTGGATCTTAGGAGTCATATATATATATATGTATGATTTAAATCCATGTATATTGTCTATACTAAACTTAATATAATTATGAGGACTTGAACTCAGACTTTTAAACACCCATATCACATGACCATATATATATATATATTTAAAAAACTGTCACTGTGGCTGCTATATATACTAAAAAGGGACTGTTTAAAATATCAGATAGGTACCCAAACATTAAGTTACAAGAAGTTTTTTTATTTTTAGATATATTGTGTGCCAAATATAATATTTCCAGAACTGTTTTTAAAAATGTAACCTGATTTACAATAAACAATAGTTCACAGGACCACTGTTGAAAAAATGGTTGCCCTTCACTGGTTTTATGAAAAAGCAACCAATGAGAATGCTTAAAACAAACAATGCTTTGCAGTGATTGCATTCTGAGATCACCTCTCTCATAATATTATATATTTTTAAAAGAAAACAAATCTTTGAACATATGTTTTGATAGATAATACTGGAGGAAGTTGATAATAAAAGTACCTATAAGAAATGGACATGATTTCTGATGATCATGATATAAAATCTTAGACTTCAACTGTATATGGATGTAACATTTATGTGTATGTGTTGTTGTATATGGATGCAACATTTATGTGTATGAGTTGTTGCATCCATGCTCATGATATATCAAGTTCTAGTCATGTGTTGTGTCTTCGAACTGTGTTTACCCACTAAATAAAAATGAAACAAAAAACTAAAAAAAATCTATACTTATTTAAAAAATCGAATGAACTTAATTTTTTTTTAAATTTCACTCTTAACTTGAATATGCTTGATCAAATGGTTTAACACATTAATCTTTCATTATGAAGTGCTCCATTAATAAAATATCATTTATAATGTAAGTTCTAGATAAAATGTTTAAAGTAGTCATTTGTACATATTAATACTGTTTGTGGAAAAAAAACTACATCGAAAAAATTGATAATATTGAAGATCTTTTAACAATATGACTTAATATCAAAATACATAGTAGAAAGTAGTAAGAGAGTAATTGTAAAACAATTAAACTAAATATAAATTCCATTTGCAATTAAAATTTATTTGTCAATAAAATAAAAAATCTTATGCAATGGATAAATAATATTAATATATCAATAAATAATCAAAAATAGAATCACATCAATTCAGCTTTCAATCTTTATGCTAAGTTTATTGATGCTGCAGGAAATAAAGACTGAAATTATATATAACAGCCTGGTTTAAATACGGCAATAATCACTCTGAAATTATTATTGTGCAAATAGAGGACATGTTTTTAAAATGATTTAGATTATTGTACAATTTAAATTTAATTTGTAATTAATAAGCAAAACAGTAAATTTGAATAGTTATGTATTATTTAAAATATTTAGTAAGGTAATAGATATAACAACATTTACATAGCAATTACAGATCAAAGTTTTCTCCAAAAGTCATGTACATCTTATAAAGAGACTGAAGGAAAGAGTATTATTGAACAGGATTACCACATGTTCAGTCAGTTTTGGCGTGAGTGGTTAGTAGGATTGACATAGACTAACTATTTGGAATTTCATTTAATGTGAAACTTATTAATCATATATACACTTATAAGTCACTTTTCTATAATAATTTCATTATTTAAAGGTTTTGCTACAAGTACAGTTGATATATACATACTACAGCAGTTAAACACTGGTATTTTTTTAAGTAATGCATAATGAGCCCCTTTCCTACTTATATTCTAAAAAAGTAAGTTGATATTTAGATAATTCAAATCTACAGCAGTAGTCATATAACACATCTTATTATTTGAAATAATATTGTTAGATAAATATTATGGGAGGGGAAAGGTAAACATGTAACAAAAAAAGTTTTTTTATAAATATTGTAGCAAATTTTAGTGAATGAATATTGCATTAAGAAATGAGTGTATACAAAAATGGATAGATGTAAGCTCCAATTATAATGTCTGAAACATTCATTGTTAAGATGTAAGCTCCAATCATAATGTTGAAACATTTACTGTTAAGATGTGAGCTCCAATCATAGGACTTGAAACAATTATTGTTAAGATGTGAGCTCCAATCATAGGACTTGTAACATTTATTGTTCAATTCATTACTTCACTGTATAAAAGATTGCCCAATCATTTTACAATATATGTATTCTTTAAAAGCAACTCTCATCAGCTTTCTGAAGCACCATCAATTACCAGCATAAATACAGCAATAATTCATTTTATGTTCTTGATATATTATTGAAGATTTATTTAATAAAATGAAATTATTAATTTGACTCATTTAATGTTTGACATATTGAAATGGATGATTCTAAAAAGAGAATCTAACACTGAATATTAATACACATAAAAAATCTAAAATTGAGGGTCATTTTGAAAAAATTAATTATTTGCACACATGGTCTTCATTTTAAAGAGTATTTCTGGAAAAACTATTTTAGCATAATTATTATGAAAATTAATTTTAAACATAACAGGAATAAAATAATATTAATAAGAACTAATTTATTTAAAGAAATAAAAGGTATATCTTCTGTTAGAATGACAAAAGATTTCTTGCTTCTCATGATGTAAGTTTAATTCCTAAAATCATAGTATACTTATGAAAATAATATATATTTTATATTTATTAAATAATGACATTTTAAAAAAATAAAAATTATTTTGAAACCAAAAAAAAAATGCCTTTAGAAATAACCTTCATAACTATGCCATTTTGTGCAATATGACCTCTGCAAGTTGGTTTTTATAATACAGAACATTTTCTTATCTATTTACTTCTGACATATAAGAACAAAAACTAAAATATAGTTTTATTACAAGTTGGTCAAAAGTTTTATACAACATAAATTTATAACACAAGCATTGATGCAATGATTGTTTAATTGTCATCATGAGTGACTTTACAACTAATTTGATGGCTGCACCACTCCAAAAGAATTGAGAGTTTCTATTAGAAACAAATGTTAATATTAGGTTTTATTGATTTTAAAATCATAAATTTAAACAAAAGTGCAATATTTTCAAGGATTAGTGGTGTTCAAAATGTAAAATTCATATTTTTTATAATGTGGTGATCAAATAATGACTGTTTTAAGTAGTATAATAAAGGCTTGACTTTATCTAATATAAGTTCATTTAAATATATACATTTTAACAACTTATAAACAATTATCTTTAATCTATAAAAAAGAATATAAAAACTGCAGATAATATAATATTTATGAGTTACTACACACAATCATATGCACAAAACATTATATAATCTCAAAAAATAAAAATAAAATAAACTATCTAAACTATAAATAAAAAAACACATATTGTTAAACTGAATAATTGCCTTTTTTAAAAAAAAATAGTGATTTTATATAGTATAAATCAAAAATTTAATAGTGTATAGCTGAGCTTGCTCTGGAATTTTGGTTAAATAATTTTTTTTAAAATAGTTGTTGGTTATGATTCTGGTGTACTATGCCAAAATTTTGTCTGGCTATTAATGTCTTTTAGAAGATAATTGTTCTGTTCAACACTTTAATATATATGTGCTTTATTATTAATAATATTTTATACATTTCTTCTTCAATATAAGACTGAAGATATCAGTTTAACATAGTCAACACATATTGCAATATAATTGTGTTTAAAGAAATCATACTGAACTTGAATTCATATATATCGTGATAGTATATACATTTTCATAACTCACTCTAAATGTTTCACTGCAGCAAATATAGGAGTATAAATCAATACTAAAAATAAAATAATGGGCTGGTTAGTGACATGTGATGTCACATGACAACCAAGTACTAGAGGATTGCAATTAAGTCCAGAAGGTTTAGATCTTGAGACTGGCATTTGTGTTCTAAGAAGAAAAATTAGGTATTTAAAATGTATAACCATAAATGTGTACTTTTTAGATTTTTACAAAAAAAGAAAAGAAAAGCCAAGTGTCATGTGTAAATGAAATGTTTTGTTTTGCCAATTTTTTTTCTAGGGTTTGGTGTTAATCCAGTAAAAGATATCTCATCTGTGATGAGGAATTTTCGTCACAAAATATAATTCTAAAGATAACGTGTTTTTTATATAGTATTTGTTTAATTTCAAAATGTAAAAGTTTTATTCAGTTGTCACACTAAGTCTACTCTTTCACAATGTTTCCCATTACCGTGTTTTGCTTTTTTTTATTTGAGATATAATTCAAGAACTTTTAGCTCTCAAGCTGATGATTTTTATTACTGAGCTATCTACTCAGATTATAATAGCAATTATTTCTCTCATATATAAATGAATTTTATAAATTGATGAAAAAATCTGTTTGATTTATATTCAAACTACATGGTCATGGTTTTTTCATAATCATTTTTTTATTCATGACATTTTTTTAATGTGGTAAAGTAGAAGTTTGATCGTTCATGTTAAATTCTTTATAGAGACTATGCACAGAGACTGTTTGTCCCATTTTGCATTTATTTTACAGTCAAAACATGGACTAAAATGTATATTGCCTTATTAATCTAAAATAAAATCTCTAGATATCAATTACACGACATCAGGAACCGAGAATTTCATTATTTTCAAAGTGCACCTGGGTCTCGTTTTATATGGTAGATAGGTTCCTCAGAAAATGAGCACAAAAGAAATCGCACAAAAATAAACTTAACTTACCTTTAAAAATGGGGGATAGGTTCTGTAATTTTGAGAATCGGCATAAAAGCAAAGCAACAAGGAAAAATTACTTTAAAATTTGCATTAAAAAAATAAGGAAATAAAGTATGACTAATAAAAAAAATTAAATATTTGAAAAAAATTGATACAATATTTAATTTTACATTTTTTCATACGTATTTTAATCATTACCACTATTTGACAATATGCGTTCGTTTGTTAAATAGTAAGAAATCAGATTCATGACATGATGTACAACTAGCGCCACTTTCAGTCTTGTGCTGTGTTAATGGTTTTCTGTTTCTATATTAAAAAAATGAGATCGCAATCAAAACAAAAAGATTATACATAATCATTAGAAAGATTATTTTCAGTTTATAAAATCAATAAAATCTTCGTTATTATTTATTTTAAAAATCTAAAAAAATATTTATTTCTGTTAATATCTAACAAAATATGTTTTAAAAATTTAAAATTTTTGAATATTTATTGTCATATTTTTATACATAAATGTAAATCTATTATTATTATTTACTCATTAGTATAAGTAGGTTATTTACATAGAAGCTAAGATTCTAAATACAGCTTTAGGCCATATTCACATTAGCTGCTAATATAATGTTATATTTTTGAGAAAAAAAAAGTATTTCAAGTCAAAATAAGTTATTAATAATTTAAATTTCTTGATATCTAATAAATATAATGAAATATGAAAGATATTAAGAAGAAACATGAATTGCATAACTTCAAAATCGCATTAAAATAGTCCACATAAAACGAGATCCAGGTGTAATCATTATGGTTGCAAGAGTTCATTATAATTCATATACTGAAAATAAAAAGTCAACATATTTTCTGTAGCTTATTTATATATTTTGGGTTTTTTTTTCAAACTATTTATAAAATATTTATTTCTTGATGAGAATGTGATGTTTTAAAGTTTTGGTTTTAGAAGAACACAAATTAAGAAAAATGTAATAAAATAAATCAAGAAATTATGATTATTTTGAAAAGAACCATTTCTATAATTATTATAGCTGTTATTTTTTGTCATTTTTTATAAATAATTATAAATGAATAGTCAAGCGTTGGTGGTCGTGAGGTCAGCACAGCTGCCTTACAAGCAGTTGTCCTGGGTTAGCAGGTTTGCTTCCTGGCTGATGCTATAACACATAAAAAAAAATTATAAATGAATAAGAAAAATCAATACTTTCAGCTACATACATACATGGATATTTAATTCGTGGATACATGGATATCTATTTTCCAATAGTTTTAAACTTTTCTTGAAAAATGTAATTCAATATAAATAACACATACAACACAAATATTAAGAAAAGCCTATTTAATACTGCTAAATATATCAATGTAGTATACTAAGCATATGTTAGACTAAGTGGAAGTCATACTCACAGCCATAATTATCTCAAGGGATTGCAAAATTTATAGAAGAATCAGAAAAGTGGTGATTCTTCTATAAATCTCACAAAGCTCTTGGATAATTATAACTATGAATATGACTACCAGTTAATGAAAAGCTTGCTCAGAATACTAAGTTTTTAACGTATTAAACAAGATTTTCTTAGTATATGCATTGTATGTATTATTTACATGCATATCTACATGCATATGGAAGAAAATTAGATAATAATAATTAGCCAAGGGTGCTTTAGGTACTGTGTACCAGATCATGGTGAACAATTAATCCATCTGGTAAATATTCCAATGCAGGCCAAGTCTACCAATGTTGTCAGTCTAAGAAATACTAGTCTTCTACTGAGCATGCTCTGGAATATTAACTGGTTGGTTTAATTTGTTAGCCATGAATATGGTACACAATATTAACAGCATGCTCAGATAACATCGAATTTTTCTTGTCTATATGATATATATATGTGTGTGTGTGTGTGCGCGCGCGCGTGTGTGTATAATATAAATAATTATAAGTGAAATGTAAAATTTTAAAACAATTTGATTGTTTTATGTATCTTGTACAAAAATTTACTTTCACATTAGACATGGAGTTGAAATTTTTTTTATTTCATTTCAAATGGCCACTAAGGACTATTTCTAAAAATGCACAGAGAAAGAGTTATATCTTTCTAATGTTTCCACAAACAAAGAGAATTGATATTTTGTAATCCTATTAATTTCTTTTCAAGCTCTTTCTGAAAAGTTTCCAATGTTTTACTTAACTGCAGTTCTTTACTGCATTCGATTCTCATCCATATCCAGTCAATGAAAACAATAATTACTGCACACTTTTATTTACAGTGTCTTTCATATAATATTTATAACATCAATGAGATCTGCCTCTTTCACATAAACCATGAGCAAGTTTATTATAAAATATTTTTCAAAAATGTTATTCAATAGATGCCATGCAGGCAAAATACAATAAAGATATGTTTTTGCAATAGTACATTAACGAGTTGAAAAATATATTCAATTATTCTTATGAGCTTGCCATTATACCTTCAAAATACTTTGGAGTATACTTAAGTAAATTTTTCTTGCACTATTATATTACAATGATAGGCATCCACACATCACTTCTATTCAAAATATCTGGCAGAACAGAAGTGATTAACTGAACTGAGATAAATATAGCACTATGATGAAATAATCTACCTTTTAAATTGTTGACCACATCTTTCTGCACCACAGAGTAATCAGTGTGACATCCAATTTTGCCATTGTAATTAAAAATCTATGAAGACATTTTATATTAAATAATATTTTCAAACTAAAATCAGATTATAATAGGCTTAATTTGTTGTTATTTTTTATCATTTTGCAATAAATACCTAGATTTTCTTTAACATTAATTACTAAAACAAGTCTTTACAGAATGCATTGAAAATACTAAGAACAATCTGCAAACAAGTCTTTTAGCTGCTTTCTAATCTATATGTATATGAGATATATATAGACAACAAATTGAGTGTTTTACTTTATTGTTAAAGTAATGAAAAAATGATGTATACTATAGAGATGCAATAATGTTATTTAATAAAAAATTCAAATCTTATAATGTTGGAAATTGTTCACAGAGGCAAAATTCTCCAAACAATAGCACCACTCAGTGCAAGCCAGAGTAATCAATGGATGTAGGAAGGTTTATGCATAAAATCCATATCTAGTGCCTACTCAGCCAATATTCCCAGACTAGTTTCTAGCTTGTAGCTTTCATCATTGAGGAACCTTGGATCTGAGAGCACTGCACCTAGATCTTAGGATCTAATGCAACTCTCCAGCAACCACCTTTTACTTCTTTAGCTAACTATAAAGCTTTGAGTCCAAAATGAAAATACAAGAATGTTTTTAAGTGGTCTACTATATGCAGAGTTTTGCTTCTGTAAAAAAAACAGCTTGTGTAAGCGTAAAGAATGGTGATCATGTGATGTTTGGTAGTTTAATGTTGGCAATTGTATGACTGTAAATCTTATATTAGTTTGTTTTTTTAATAATTTTTTTGCAAAATTTTTTTTTAAATAAAATATTGTTTTAAAAAATATATTTACAGTTATTTTCAAAGGAATTGATAGGTATTTTCACAATATGTATTAATAATTATAATTTTATTAATAATTTATATTATATAATAATTTCTTATTTTCACAACAAATTATAATTTTTAATTTATTTTTCATCTAGTAAAAATACATACTTTAGTATAACAAAAAAATAAAAGTTTGTCAGCAATTTAATTTGAAGCCATTACCCATACATATCAATAAGTTTGAATTTTAACATTTAAAACAAATTATTACATAATCTAAAATTTATTTTGGTAGAAATCCTCCTCCACCTCTACATTTCTCAAGATGAGTCCTTCATTAAAAATAAAATGTCAAAACATTTTAATTTTTTGAAAAGGAATGGCATAAATTATGACAAGTATTTTTCCATCATTTTAAACATAATCTTATAAGAAATATGATAAAGCTGTTGTTAAAATTACGAAAACATTTAAAATTAAATTCTTTATTCCTTTTATAAAAATGATTATATTTTCTTAGTTTCACTGTATATCAACTTTAAGACACACATAATGCTTTGTCTTCAACACTGTTTAAACTAAAGTTATTGTGAAAACTATCTTCAATCAAATGCATAAAAATAAAACCTATAACTAACAAATGAATTTGGAAAAGTATCTCACCATATATTTAGAAACAAAAAAGTGGAAGTTTTTCTTTTTGCCAAGTTCACATTAAGGATGTATATTATAATGAAATAGTTTAAATGTTGATGCTTTATGCAGAGTATAGATATGTTTATATATACTGCATGAAAATATTTAATGTGTGAAATTATCCATTTATAATTACTTAATTAAAAAGCACTTTACCTAGAATAGTAGTCAATGAAAGCCAATTGCTCCACAGTAAGACTGAAAGCCAAACTATTAGGCTAATTGTACACCTACTGTTCCAGGCTAAAAGTGAAAGCAAAACTGTCTGGTTAATATAGCCTGACAATTTGGTTTTCACTCTTAGCCTGGGTAGTTGTCTTTCACTGGCTACTGTTCTGGATAAAGTGCTTTCTAATTAAGTAATTATAAATGAATAACTCCACACATATTTCCATCTAATCATCCATTAAAAATGTATCTCAATACACAGCATTAGTATATATAGAGTGCATTTCAGTAAAAAGGATAATGAAAATTTATTTTCTCTCCAAGCTGCCTATACAGCCATTTGTTATGTATTCTCAAAGTTTAGCTATTCACAAAAGTTTAAGGCACTTGGATATCTGAATCATAAGATATGACATGAAATGTGACAGTGCATCAAATCTTAACTCACAATGAAACATGTTATCATCAAATTTTATTTCAAACTTGGCAATTAGGATACTGAAATGTTTGAAACGATTCAAGACATTTAAACTACAAGTTGAGAGAACATTTTCAAGTGATTCACAATATTTTGTGGTAGCATGGAGAGCAATAAAGACAATCCATGATGGTATAAAATACACTGTCACATTTCATGTCATAAATCATGATCCAGACATGGTAGCATTTTAAATTTTTTTTATTGTAAATAGCTAATCTATGTCACTCCATAACAAAAGACGGAGCTGCGAACAGCTTGGACAGAGAATCAGTCAACTTTTCACTGAAACACTTTGTGTATAGATATAAAATAAAATTAGTGGTAATATTTCAGTAATAATGTCATACTGAACGTGACAGTTATTTAATTAAAATTAAAACTAGTTTAAAATACTAATAGATCCATCATTATATATCTGTGCACGCAATTTTTTTAAAGCATTTAAGTTATTATCATTTTGTTCATATTTTCAAGTGGCAAACTATTATTAAAAATTCTTAATTTTACAACAAAATATAATATTTATTTTTTAGTTTAATAAACTATTAATAATTTTTTTAAATGCGTAAACAAATATGAAGATGAACAAAAATTTTTTTAAATGTAAATAACATTTATTTTAATAAGAAAATAAAGTAATAAAACCAACAAAAAACATTTTAAAAATTGAAAAATAATTGCCTTTTTATATAAAAAAGAAATATTTATTTTAGAATTATTTAAAATAATTTTAGTAATTATTTATATTTTTTTATTATTTAAAATGCTTTACCAATCATCAGTATTTTATCTCAAGTATTGTGAAATCTATACCTATGTGTATAAACACACTATTTGATGGCATTTGTTTAACTTTGTACATCATTTTGAAATTTCCATTTGAATACAGTTAACAAAATTCTTAATAAATCAAACAAAACACTAATTGATTGTATATGTGTGTGGGAGATGGTGATCTGGACCAGTTGATGAGTGCTAGTTCAGCATGAAATACGTATATTGGATATCATTTATCTTTTACGCATGTATGTGGTCACGTGGATTGGCAGTATAAAATAGATTGGATAGATGTAGAGAGCTTGAAAGTTCGAATTCATGTCCCTTATAATTACATTAACACTCATTTATGATAGCATCTATATCTCACTTGTAATAAATGTGATATGCATAAATTTATGGAAGAGATATATGTGTGTGTATAAGTTAAAGATATTTTAATGTTTTTTATATGCTTTTTTAAAAGCCTTTTCTTTCAGAAACCATATTCAATCTATATTTTATATACATCTCTTAGAGAGGGTAACGAAAAAGAAATACAAAAATATAATTTGTAAAGAGGAGTTTCATCGCTCATGTATTTTTTTTTTTTTTGGTTAACATATACTCATGTAATATCATCCGTCTTATTACTCATCATTTTTAACCCTCACCATTTCACTAGGATAAAGGTCTCACCAAATTTATCCAGTTTCTCCAATTCATAGTTCTCTTTTTCACATTATTGCAACGAACTTTTTTATTTCATACATTCATCTCACATGTGAATTCTTTCAAGACATTAGGATGATGATCTTTTAAAGTTTAATCTAGTTTCTCCAACTTCATTATTTCATCTCTCCATCTCATGTGTGGTCTCTTTCAAGGTCTTAGGATCCAGTTTAAGATTTCAATTATCATTGTATTATAAACTCTTCTAACAATATATATATGTGTGTATTTATGTTGCATGGTATTATAATAATGATGATTATTCAAAAACTTACTTGAAGATGTATAGACAGGTCAGGTTAATCTTTTATATTAGGTTTCAATTTAAAAATTAATGAATTTTGCTTTTTCTGCAGAATGTTTTTAATCACATTGAATGATATTTTCTGTAATTAAAGAAAAAGAAAGTCTAGGTTGACTTTTTTTTCTTTTAATAAAAAGCTTTCAAATATTAGAAGACATTTAATAAGAAATAGCAAGCAGTAATGAGATACAGTAGGTCTTATATATGAGATTCTTAAAGCGTTGATTAGTATGGTAATTTATATTGAATAAATGATAAAATTAGTTATTTTTAAAATTTTATTCAATTAAAACATTATGTAATCGAAAAGTAGTGAATAATCTAGTAATCTATCATTTTGTCATTGAATAAAACAAGGTTTGTTTATAATTTATAAGGCACCTAAAACTCGAACTTTCAAGATCTCTATATCTATCCAATCTATTTTATACAATTGCTACACATGACAACATACATGTGAAAAGAATAAATGATCTCCAATATACGTATTTCATGCTGAATCAGCACTCATCAGTAGGTCCAGATCACAATCTCCACACACATATATACAATCAGTGCTCAGTTTCTGTTAAGATAGTAAATCTTTAAACTTTAATGGACAAGCTTTAATCTTTTTTTGTATAATGATTATATTACCATTTGGGCATTATTTACTATAGAAGTGTACAACCTATGACTGAGTGCCATGTGCTTCCCAGAAAGGCTATGAATCTCACCCAATTCAAAATCATAAACTTATTTAAAACACTATGGAATTTTTTTATGATTAAAATACACATATATACACACTGAAATACATTATCAAATATCAAACTACTTTTCTATCCCATTTTTACTTTTATAATAACAGAAACTTAAAAAATCATCAATAATATTTCATTACTTAGATTTATACATTTCTTACATTAGTGATAACAAACTTGGAACCTGCTTAACAATTTGAAAAGAATCTTCAACTGAGTCACTACAAAATTAGTATTTAAAGACCTTTTGCTTATCAATGGTGTTGAATATCACAAATATTGTGCACAACCCTTTTTTGTGTGAGTCATGATAATATTTGTTTATTTAATGTTTGGCCCAAGACAACTCCTCTTTCACTAATGTGTTCCAAAAATGCCAAAAGATTGGATACTTTTTATCAACTATCAAAGTGCATATGAATTTTACAATCACGAATTGCTTTGCCAGTCATTGTATTTGACCTCTAAAGTATTTCATCCATTATGAATTCATGTGCCTATGAGAACGAGAGAATTGTTGGGCCACACCTCTTTATTATGTTTGTCAGTCCATGATAGTAACCAATTCTTTATGATGTGATGCAATGCACTGTGGCATCTAATTTTTCAAAGTCAGGAATCTCTCAGCCACTATGTCGAGAGAAATCTGTTAACAACTTTACTTTCCATTTTCATTCCCTACCTGAAATTTTTTCCATATTCTTTTCTATCCTGCTCCATCTCATTTTCACAACATAATCTTTGTCAATTCCATGACCTTTATATCTAAATTCCCCTTATGTTTTCCCAAACCCAGCATAAAAACCAAAAACCCACATTCAGTATAATCATTTTGTTCGTATTTATTCTTCCACAACTTCGTTATTTGTACCCTTTCTGCTTACAGGCATTTACATTCAATTAGCAGATGCCTAATCTTTTCTATTCTTTCCTTACACACCTTGCAGACTAAATCACCCCATTTATGTGTATATTCCCTTGTTGCTAATGATTCTATTTGAGCCTTAAACAGTAAACTAATTTCTTTGTTATCATAAATTAACTTGCATACAATATTCTGTTTACTTCCATATATATTTAAACTCTCTTTGCTCTCTGTACTAGTTCTCCATCTCTCCAACTCCCTATTATTTACTAATGCATCTATTCTTCTATCACATTCCTTGCCAGTATAACCCTCAACAATTCTCCTAGCACAATCATTCCACCTTTTGTATAAGTATACTGCCATAAATCCTTTATCCAAATCTTCTGTATTCTGTACTACCTTTCTCACCCATCTTGTTGCCTGCCTTTTACTCATAACCCTATTAAATACTATGTGGCTATTCTTTTATTATCCATAAACTGCAATCTACCAAACATTTTCATTTTGCTTTTTGCATCTCTTGTATAAAAACTTGATCAGCTCATTTCTCTTTGAATTGACTGACTCATTTTATTTTATCCTACGATCTCATGGGAATAACTGCAACTGTGATAAATTATTCATTAATTTATCAGAATTGTATAAGCTAATACTAATAATTTTAGTACTCATCAATAAAAAATAAATCCTTTTAGATTTAGTTTCTTTAAATGAAAGAGTTTATTAGAGTACATTATTCATATTTCTCAGAAAATATAATCAAAATTTTAAAAACAATGACATTATATATTTCAACAAATAAATTGTTCTATATGGGTCACTGGACACTGCAAAGAACACTAAAATATTGTACAGATAATCAAGATAAGGAATTAGATGTTCAACTTGATAGCAATGTGTTTGTTATTAGGATTCTAGCAGCAGAATAAATTTTTATGATTTATTTTTTATATCTTATAACAGAACTATGGTTTTTATTGTCTTATCATATTATAATCACTATTTATATTCATTTTGTAAGTTTTATATAGTTAAATGTATATGCTTGTGTATATATCTGAATATGCATGGTCGAGTATATATTGTAATTAATGTCTATATGTAAATGTCTTACAAACAAACTGTATGGAATGCTAATAAGTTATTATTATAAAGAAATAATTGAATGATTTATTAAGAGTTCATAAAATATTTAATAACTGATATTATAGAATAGAGTCACACCCCATGGGAACTTGATATCCAGAGTTCTCGCTAATAATAACTATATCTTGTTTATATTTAATGGAGTATTATTATTACTTATAAAATGAATAGACAGTTATAGACATTGTCAATCTACCTAATGATATATCAACAATTTTATCTTTTATAAACTCAGACCTGCACTTGCAAAAAAGCCAATATGCTTCCTATCAGATATCCCTGCCATTTGTCATATTGTTTTTGTTAATATATATATATATTGAAACAGATATGCTGTTCCTCATATAAATATATATGTATGCAGGTCCGGTTACAATATATATATATTAGAAACTTTTACAAAGTAAAATACTATATAAATATATTCAGAGCAAAGCAACATATAAGTACCGTGCTAATAAAAATAAAATCCATTCTTACTTACAGTCTAAATTGTTATATATAAAAATAATGTAATCAATTCAACTGCAAGAACAAAATTCATTTGTAGTACATTTTAGGAACACCTAGGTTCAAACTGACATTGTCAAGGTGAAATCACTAAGCAATCATTTTAAATAATCTTAAAGAGGATACATTATGTACTTGTGTTATATGGTGACAAAAATGTTATTATGATGAGAGTTTCTAGTATTTGTCCAGCCATTGTATCTTATTTGTTCACCAGTTTTAAGCTATAATAAATGAAAACAATAGTTAATCTGTTTAGCTGCATACTCCATCTTTCTATTTTGAATGGGTCTTACTAAGACATTCATCCATAGTTTCCATATTTGAGCATTTTATTTTTACAATTAAACCTTTTTTCTGGATCATACATTGATAATCTGAACCTAGTTTATGACAAATGTAAGTATTTAAAGGATAGGTATTTTAAAAATTAAAATTAGATGTTTGCAAAACTATGAAAATAAATTTTTAAATGGTGGTCTTATCTATAATAATGGTGCTTGGTTGGCATCAATGCGTGTAAATTATCTATTCAAAAAACAGTCGAAAACAAATTTTTTTATTGCATATTAAATTTTTTGTTGCTAAATCCAAAATAAATTTAGGTTACTAATCATCAAAGAATGAAAAAATAATCTTAAACATTTATTATTAAAAACTTTAAATATTTTTTTTACCATTTTGACAAAAGATCATTCTTGTTTACCCAGCAGGAAGTACTTATGCTTTGCCATATTGAAGTTTTTAAGAGTTGGTTTTCAAAGAAAATTTTTTCGTAGTCATGTATATTTTTGATTTAAAATAAGTATTTTATAATCATTAATTTGTGAACAAATTATTGAAAATTACAACTTTCCCTTTTGGGTGCAATGTTTTTATTTGGCTCCAGGCTAAAATATTCCACCAATCAAAAATTATCATTTCTATTGACATCTCTCTTATGGCATTGTCATGCAAATTGGTAATGGTAATTTCCTGAAATGTCTGTATAATGCTGACATCTTCAGAATTTTTCAACTAATAATTTTAAAATTGTAACTGTGGTAAAATAAAACTGAACACCATATTGTAAGGTTACAGACAGGATAAAAACAGTATAAAAATATAGATTGCAGCACCATTGTAATGCCCAAAACAGCAAAGACAGCATGAAATTGCCATGACTGAGGCATGTCAAATTAAAATATTTGAAATATACTAATAAAATAATTATAATAATCAGACAAATTCACTAACTGAAATAAAGAGGTCAAAAATTTGCTATTCTTGAATTATATAAATAAGGACAGTTGAAAAGGGCAAATGATCATCAAAATATGTATTACTGATCAAAGACAAATGATGCATGCTGGTTCAGCATGAAATGCATATTTTGGGATTATATGTATTTTAATTGTCTTTATATGCAATGTAAAACAGAATGGAATTTTTTAGAATATTTAATATTATTTAAATAAATAAATCAATGAATTTTAAAATATCATCTACACAGTTTTTCTTTTCAAAAATAGTTCGTAATTTTCCATATTTATAAATTAATATTCCAAACTACTTTTTAAAACTTGTTTTTTATATGACTATTATAAACATAAAATTTGTGGATTTACCATTAACTTGAATGTTGATATTTTTTAGGAAGAATATATATGTGTAAACTTGAAAAAGACTATATTATAAAATAGTCAAAACTTTGGTGTGTTATGTTATGTTCATAATAGTCATATAAAAAAACAAGTTTTAAAAAGAGATTTGGTATATTCATTTATATATTAAATAAAAAGTGTATTAATGTTCAAGGTTAAATGGGTTTGTAAGTAATCATTAAAAGCCAGTCAACACTTAGACACTCCCAATATTAATAAAATTTCAAAAGATTGTCACAGCAACATCCTTTTAACAATAAAGAATTCACCTTTATTGTTAAAAGGAGGTTGCCTTTATTGTTTAAGCGTTGACTGGTTTTTAATGACATAATATTGTATAGATATATAAAAAGAAAAATGAAGCCGAGTTATTCCATATGTTTATATATAATTAAAAAAACTGGCATATTAATCTTTAATTGAGCTTTAATATTTGTATTTGAGTTAGGGATAATCTTTAGTATAAAAAGTGGTTAGTATTTTAATCACTGGATGTAAAGTTGTTAGGGTTAGAGTGCAAAAGATTTGACACTTGTAGAATAACATTAAAATATTCATATTGCCATCGTAATGATCTAATTCATTTCAAAATCTTATATTAGTAAGAAAAAGATAATGAACTGAAGAAACTCAGTCACATGAATTATTGAGAAAAATACTATTTATAGGCTCATAGAAGTCAATATCAACTTGGCTGCAACTAATTCTAATAAATTATTACCTAACTTTCTCCGTTTTATACGTTATTTGTGAGGAAAGTGAGTTTTGCTAATTTTACCAAAGTGAGCCAAATAAGATAAAGAATCTGTAATTAGCATAAAATTTAAGACATTAAACTATAATTTTTTTATTTATCGGAACTATATAACTGTACCCACTAGTTAGCTGGGATTCAAAATCTAAAGGTTCTTTTTTAATTTCAGTCTATTTAGCTTGACAGTGTTAATGAATTTGAAGTGTTTGGTAGGTGTATAGTGAATTGATTTCAATTTTCAATGCTATGTTATGATTGATGAAGGTAAAATTAGGTCTCAGTGTGTGGATATAATAGCACTGCTATATCGTGCTCATTGATTACTTAAACGTACAATAGATGTTGCTGAATGTAGAATGAAACAAAATACAACAAGTAAATATAAAAAATGAAAAAAGGCAAAATACTATTCATTAATCATTTAAAAGTCTGTATTTAATATAGCTATGTTGTGATGGGGTTAAAATGGATGAAAAGAAACCTGAAATTTAATAGCTAATATATAAGAGTAATTTACTGTCAAAGTTTTAACAAGCGGTGAGAGTTTCTAATATGTTCAATATTTCATTAGAGAATATTGCGTTTCTGTCAGTTCAATAAGACAGTAGTTTGGTTACTATTATTTCAGGTTGAAAATTTCTTTTCAATAATACATGAAATGTGTTAACTTTTTTTTGTAATTCTTATCATAATTAATGAAAAAGAAATATGAATCTGCACATGTCAAACTTATATGTATAATTTATTTTAAAATATATATTTAAAAATCATTTTCCTGCTGCGATGGATTTCGATAACTCGGGATAGATTAATTTTATTAAAATAATAATGTAAATTAATACACTATACATGCTTAAACCTGGATATATATGTGTAATGTATGCGGGATTCGAATTCAGACTTTCACACGACCCTCAACTCTCCTTGTCATCTCATATTGCTGATTCACCTGATCACACACATGTTGAAAAGATAAATAATCACCAATATACATATTTCGTGCTAAACCATGCACTCATCAGTTGGTCCAGATTACCATCTCCACACATATATACAATCAGTGCTCAGCAAATACGTATATTGGTGATTATTTATCTTTTCAACGTGTGTTTGATCGGGTGGGTCAGCGGTATAATATGCATGAAGAATTGAGGGTCGTGTAAAAGTCTGAGTTCGAATCCCGCATAAAATAATAATAAATTAATTAGCTTTTAATACTTATAGAAACTAAAATTAATAGTTTAATAAATAATATTATCATAAAAATGTGTTGTATATTGACCTAAACTTTCATCAAAATCCTCTATTTGAAAATAACAAAGATGTGTAATTATAAAATGTATTGCATTTTATAGTCAATAAGCATGCATGTATATACGCCTGTGTATATAAATATATTACACAAACTCCACACCATCATTCATTTCTTTTCAGATCATGTGAATAAACATACAATAATATTCTTATTATATGTACAGTATTTATCAATAGTAAATTGTTTTTGTTATATTTTGAATTTCAAATGTCAAACTGAAGTCGACCCAAAACTTTACCACCATCTCTTCTGGATAAATACAATGATAATTATCACTAATTATTTATTCAACTAGAGATTGTCTCAGGCCCAGATATAAACTTCAAACCTCAGATAAAGATTAATATATGATTTTTAAAATTTAAATAAACACAAATTAGTTAAATAAATGTATAGAGATAATCATTACAGTATTTATCCACAGTGACGAATTTGTGATTGAACTAAATTTGACCTTTGTAATTCAAAATGGAACCATATTAATAGTTTTAATGGATGTTTTTGGTGGATACCTTGAATGTGGCTATCCATTTAAATCAATGTAATTAGAAAACATTTAACCTACAACAACTGTTCCAGGCCAAGAGTCAAAGTAAACTGATACTGATAAATCTAAAATATATATATATATATATATATATATATATATATATATATATATATATATATATATATATATATATATATATATATATATATATATATATGAGAGATAAAGGCCATATGTGAAGTATGAAGTAGAAGAATGAAATAATGAAGTTTTTGGACTACTGTCAAATAGAAGCTTTGGATTAGAAAATTCGGACTAAATAGAAAGCTTTATCCCGCGATGGATTTATTGATGGTTAAAAATGGTGATGTCTATATATATTGAAACAGTCAGATATGTCTATCCTACTGTTTCACCTACTATATGCTATAGTAGTACATTTATTTACATACCTATATACCCAAATCCTCGTATATCAGACTAAATTTAAAGGTAATAAGCATAGGTGTGTACGTGTGCATATATTATAGCATACAATGTAGAAAGCGTATGTATATGTATAATAAATCAACTTATATGTGCACATATATATTACTGACTACTAAATAAAGGTAAATCTTGATATGTGTGTAACCAATAAATATATATATATATATATATATATATATATATATGCAGAGAAGAAATAGTATGATAAGTTTAAACATTATAAGTTTTCTTTTTTAAAACATTTTATAAATGTAATATGTAGTTAAATTCTGTTTATGCATGTTACACATATATAATAAAGGTTTGCCTGATTTCATAAAGGTACTGAATTTCAGATTTTTTTTTCATAAAGAAATAATAAAATTGATTCATCTCGCTATATTTTGACCTACTTATAAAGTTAAAAATAAAAACAGATTTTAAAATATGGTTGAAAAAATTAACTTGACCAAAGCGTGTAAAAAAATCAATAACAGCAGGAGTCACTGGGTCATCAAAATGTAGTAAAGTAATTAGGAAGACAGATCTGAAGTTAAGAACTAATTACGAACTATAAAAAAATGTGATTTGAACTTTCACATTATTACAGGTAGTTAATAAAGAAAAACACATGTGGCTAAAATAAAAAGAAAGGGGGGAGGAAAGAGTATAAAAGGCTTATTGCAGCCATTTTGTTTTTAGTTAAATTATTATTAAGTTTAAAAGATTGCTAGAGTTGTTAATGCTGAAAATGATTGGCTAAGTATGGCAAAAAGATGGGCTTTCCCGAGCCCAAGGGTAGTCTATAGGATGGAGAACAGGACCAATGCCCGATACAAGTAACAGAATGCTCAAGATCAACAGTGAATAACCATGCCTGAGGAAAAAACTTAAATCGGTAACACTTCTGCAATTTTAAAATGAACATTTAAACTAAATCTCATAACCTATCAAAGATAGCTAATAATTATTATAAATGGCCAATATAATTTAAATTAATGTATTTCAGACTTTCAAATATTAATTCTTAAATTAAAATGTAACTTTTATATTATTATTTGGTATCGCAAATATTGCCTGATTTAACATAATTTAGTATGATTTAAACTGATTTGGTATGATTTAACCTGATTTAAGCTGAGTTAAAATAATTTATCCTGATTTGATTTGATATTTAATATATTTTAATTTCATTTCTTTGCACTAAGTAAAGAAAGCCATCTTACATGAAATCTTATTTATAATTTTATATGTTTTTTAGTTAAGTCTATGCCGATATTATTTTCAATTAGTTGTTTATATGTTTGTGCTATGTTGATTCAGAATGGAGTTTACTCGCATTTAAGTTAACTAGTGAGAAATGATTAGAGGTTCTCACACATAGACAATTTTGCATTTATGAGCACACAAACGAAAATCCCTTCTGAAATGAGTAAAATAAAGCTTGGTTTAGGTGTATAATTAAGCAATTATAAATGATTAAAAATAGGTTTGTGTTAAATGAAAAATATGGTTAATATTTAGCTGAAGTGACTAAATGCAGCATAGAGCTAGAATTTAATTATTATCCCAAAATATGCTGTAGTCATATATATATATATATATATATATATATATATATATATATATATATATATATATATATATATATATATATATATATATATATAAAACCAAAACTTAATAAATTAGATTCATTATATTTCTTTAATATCATAATTATAAATTCTAATTTATGAACTGATTTACCATGGTTCTATAGAAGGAAACTAATGCTTTGTCTCAATTTTATTATATAATGTAGTCAGTGGGGCGAATGTGTTCTTAGGAAGTGCATATGCACATTTACTTATTGCTGTATATTATCTCTTGAATGGGCTTCTGGTTTTAATGGCCATCCCATCTATTTAGTTCGGACAGCTCTCATTCCACAATGGGTTTTGATTTTAAGGGTCATCTCATTACCTCCTCTTAAGACTGGATCAGAAGTTTCCAGATATCCTGATAATCTGTTTGATCACCTGGACTAAAAAAGGTCTCTTTCACAACAATCGGCTTGGTGGAAAAGGAACCGGTTACATGGTAACAAATCCCGTAAGTAAGAGCACATTTGAGACACACATACTCAGATTGTATGTTTTATATATGCCTTAGTATCTGAAGTCTTATTACTGACTATCAGTTCATCCCTCTATAATAATTTATATTTCAGCTTTGATCTGAAACAGAATCTAGTTTTGTAAGCTTATAATCTATATAGAGAATTGTGTACCGATCAAATAAAATATTAATTATGCTTAATGATGATCACTTCTGCAGATTAACTAAAGCAAATCTAATCCACAAAACATAGCATAAATAAGGCATAGATAATCATGAGCTAAACTTGAAATAAATCTATATTGCTGTAATAATAGAGCTCATAAAAATGTAACTTGGTAAATTATAAATCACCATCACCTGCAAATGAGAGAAAATACTAAGTTTGTAAATTAAAATGTAACTTTATAAATCACATCACCTGAAAGTGAGATCAAATCTTAAATCTGTAAATTTAAACAAAATGTAACTTGATAAATCATCATCATCTGCGAGTGAGACCCAATACTAAATATGTAAATTAAACAGCCTGTAACTTGTTCAATCATCATCACCTGTGAGTGAAACAAATGTGTGTCATTCAATTGTTTTATTTTATTTTACTTTACTTTATTACTTAAATATTGGCTTTTATTAAATTTGTTTAAAATATAACTCTGCTTAGTGTCTACATTTTTGCTCATTATTCATTAGTTAATTATTAATTAGTAATTAGTTATTGTTTAAATATTTATGAATCACAGTCTAAATTTAATGATGTCTGTTAGTTCAGGCACACCTATATAGCTATACTTTAGTTATGCCAATTTACATCATAGTCTTGTGTTTCACCAATGTGCTACTGCCGGCATGCGAATTAAGAAAATACCGGTGTAGCCTCATATATGTCATCCATACGGTAGTAAATCTTTGAATGTTGGTAAAATAACTGAGCAACACTCTCCATATAGTAGTGCCATCTTGTGCTAACAAGAGCAATCAATGGATGCCAGAAGGCTTGTGCATAAAATCCCTATCTAGTGCCTACTCATCCAATATCCCCAGACTAGTTTCTGGCTTGTGGCCTTCATCAGTGAGGAGCCTTGGATCTGAGAGCACTGCACCTAGATCTTAGGATCTAATGCAACCCTCCAGCACCCACCTTTTAACTCTATTTAACTACAAAACTATGAGAATGAAATTGAAAACACTATTAATATTTTCAATCCAAGCTCAATAGCTTTATGAAGGCCACAAGCCAGAAACTAGTCTGGGGATATTGGATGAGTAGGCACTAGATAGGGATTTTATGCACAAGCCTTCTGGCATCCATTGATTGCTCTTGTTAGCACAAGATGGCACTACTATATGTAGAGTGTTGTTTTGTTTTGAATTGTTTAATAACAATTATTGTGCTAGTATGAGATAGTGATCATGTGATGTTTAGTGGTTTAACACCAATCCTGCCTAATAGGATAGTGGTGGCTATGGTTGTTAAAGAGCCAAAGACACCAAAATGTATGGGTACTGAATTGAGTTCAGACCCATATGACTATATAAGCTATTGAGCTTGGATTGAAAATATTAATAGTGTTTTCAATTTTATTCTCATAGTTTTGTAGTTAAATAGAGTTAAAAGGTGGGTGCTGGAGGGTTGCATTAGATCCTAAGATCTAGGTGCAGTGCTCTCAGATCCAAGGCTCCTCACTGATGAAGGCCACAAGCCAGAAACTAGTCTGGGGATATTGGATGAGTAGGCACTAGATAGGGATTTTATGCACAAGCCTTCTGGCATCCATTGATTGCTCTTGTTAGCACAAGATGGCACTACTATATGGAGAGTGTTGTTTTGTTTTGAATTGTTTAATAACAATAATTGTGCTAGTATGAGATAGTGATCATGTGATGTTTAGTGGTTTAACACCAATCCTGCCTAATAGGATAGTGGTGGCTATGGTTGTTAAAGAGCCAAAGACACCAAAATGTATGGGTACTGAATTGAGTTCAGACCCATATGACTATATAAGCTATTGAGCTTGGATTGAAAATATTAATAGTGTTTTCAATTTCATTCTCATAGTTTTGTAGTTAAATAGAGTTAAAAGGTGGGTGCTGGAGGGTTGCATTAGATCCTAAGATCTAGGTGCAGTGCTCTCAGATCCAAGGCTCCTCACTGATGAAGGCCACAAGCCAGAAACTAGTCTGGGGATATTGGATGAGTAGGCACTAGATAGGGATTTTATGCACAAGCTTTCTGGCATCCATTGATTGCTCTTGTTAGCACAAGATGGCACTACTATATGGAGAGTGTTGTTTTGTTTTGAATTGTTTAATAACAATTATTGTGCTAGTATGAGATAGTGATCATGTGATGTTTAGTGGTTTAAAATAACTGAGGTGAGATTGGATTCGGGGTCTCAACAACCTCATTTCAATCAGCCTTCGGATGGTTTGCTAAAACTCTGGATTTTGTTGCGCGAATATACAAATATGACCGTTACAATATATAACTGAACTTACATTTGGATAATATTCTGGAAATGGAGATATAATACAGGGTTAAGATATAACATTTTCGTATCAAAGAGAATGCATGTGTGTGTGCATGTATATACAAACACACACAATTAGTTTAAAATAGATACACAGTACTAATCAGAGACTAGTAGTTAAATTATTCTCCATCAATGATCCTGGAACCTACTCCTGACCAGTGGTATACTTATTTTTATCCATCCTGTATATGTACACACACATGCTTGTTTTTGATAGTATAAACATGCAATTTTTGAAAAAAAAGATACAAATATATTTAAATTATAGATTTCAGTATGGAGTACATATAAGACAACATGGAGTTTTATTGTAACAACTTCATAAATTGTAAAATTAAATTTGTAATTATTTATTTCTTGGATATGTGCAAGATTGATTATCACTAGATAGTATGCAAATCAACATACGAATATATTCTAGTCAGACAGAAATTTAATCAATTCATTAATTGCTCTTGCATAGTTTAGTGCAGTGATTAAGTTTCAAACTCTGGAGGATGAAATCGTCAGACCATTTCTAGGTCTGGCACCCAAACATCTTATGAACTCTAAAGCAAGAAAGCCATTCAATTACAAACATTATTTTATTAAGTAAAATCTGACTAAGGACAAAAAATATCCATAATGTAATAAATAATATTTGTGCCAATAAACATCACATGATCACCATTTCTTATGCTTTCTTATAACTGTTATTAAAACAGGCAAAACTCTATACAGTATTGCCACTCAGTGCAAGTCAAAGTAATCAATGGATACCAGAAGGCTTGTGCATAAAATCCCCAGGCTAGTTTCTGGCTATGGCTTTCATCAGTGAGGAGCCTTGGATCTGAGAGCATTGCACCTAGATCTTAGGATATAATGCAACCCTCCAGCAGCCACCTTTTATCTCTATTTGACTACAAAACTATGAGTCTTAAATTGAAAACACAAGCCTTCTGGCATCCATTGATTACTCTTGCTTGCATTGAGTGGCAGTAATGTATGGAGAGTTTTGCCTGTTTTAATAACAGTTATATTAAGCAAGCATAAAAAATGGTGAACATGTGATGTTTATTGGCTTAAAACCAATTTTGCCTAATAGTATAGTGGTTGCTATGGTTATTAAAAAAAACAAAGAAACCAAAATGTATAGGTATTGAACTGAGTTCAGACTTATATGGCTATATAATGTGTTTTCAATTTAAGACTCACAGTTTTGTAATTAAGTAGAGATAAAAGATGGCTGCTGGCAGGTTGCATTAGGTGCAGTGCTCTCAGATCCAATGCTCCTCACTAATGAAGGCCACAAGCCAGAAACTAGTCTGGGGATATTGGATGAGTAAGCACTAGATGGGGATTTCATTCACAAACCTTTTGGCATCCACTGATTACTCTGGCTTGCACTGAGTGGCAATACTCTATGGAGAGTTTTGCCTGTTGTGGAGAGGTGTAATCTTAAACATATGCCCAAATTCATGTCAAAAAAAATGTATGATCCCCAATATGCCCATTTAGGGCTGAATCCTCATCAATTGGCCCAGATCACAATCTATCACAAATATCTTTATCAGTTTGACACATTAATTAAATTGTAGTAATTTACTATTTATATATTATGAACAATGATGAATATGTGTAAGAGATTGTGGTCTGGGTTGATGAGTGCTGCTTTAGCATGACATGTGAATCTTGGGGATCATAGATTTTTTTACATATCTTTGGTCATGTGTTTATGATAACATCTCTCTACAAGATGTTGAAATCAGAAAACAGTCACTACCTTTTGTGAGAGTGGTGTAGTAAAAATTATTCTACAGAAATGTTATTCATTAAGTAGATAAAATCTAGACTAATGAATGACTAATAAAAATTGTCTAAGATGTAAGTATGCCTAGACAATATGCATTGCTTTTTTTTATAGAATGTATTCAAATATTACAGATTCAGCCTGTATCCTGCCCATCATTCTTCTGGATATTTAAATCAACAAGGTCCTATAAATAAAAGATCAGAGTGACTTAAAGTTAACATGGGCATGACAATAATATTGCCATCAACAAATGGTTTTGGTGTTCTATCATCAAGTTTTCAATGGTATGGATGGCTGAATAGTTAGGAGTTGGAGTGTATTGAAGCCTGTCCATTAAAGTTTAGGATTTGCTATCTTAATATAAACTGAGCACTGATTATATTGCGTGTGGGAGATGATGACCTGGACCAAATGATGAATGTTGGCTTAGCACAAAATACCTATATTGGAGATCATTTATCTTTTTCACATGTGTGTGGTTATGTGTATCAGTTATATGGGATAGAGTGCATAACTGAAGGGAGTTTGGAAGTCTGTGTTCAAAACCCCTATAATTACAATTAATAATTACATAAACAAAAATATTCAGGATAAGAAAAAACAATTTTATTTTATAAATCTTACCAAACTTAATAAATATATACATAGAATGGTCAGTTAAGCAAAGAAGTGTAAAACACAACATATACAAAATGAATCACAAAAACATTATTTTTTAATTAAATATAAAATGATTTTTTTAAATGTTTAAAAACAATGGAAAACAAAAACATTATTTTTTAATTAAATATAAAATGATTTTTTTAAATGTTTAAAAACAATGGAAAAGTATCATGCCCTTTCTCAACATCTGCCATTTTATTTATATATTGGAAAGTTTGTGTGTGATAATATATATATATATTGTGATGATCGCACAT